>CM062806.1:686562529-686971340 GCA_031772625.1 Pinus tabuliformis
TTAATCTATAATTTATGAATTTGTTTATTAATGGTTTAAGAGCATGTGTTTCCTAGTAAGAGATCAAAGGTTCAAAGTGAGAGGGATGCCTTCATAGACTTTAGCAATCAAATCTTTGTGCAAAGGTGCATCCCTTGTCCAAAAACAAGGATGGACAAAAAGAAGGGTCTCATACACTAATTTGGTGTCTACTATTTTGGTTTATGACCTTAAAATTAGATAACATATCATATCATTAAAATAATATAAAATTTATATATAAATTATGAGATGAATAAAAAATAATATTAATTATCAAAATATACTATCTTTTATGGATTAAAAAAAATTAATTTAAAAAAAAAAAATTGGACTCACCCTTCTATTGCTTCATTAATTTGTTAATATTAAAGATTTCAAGTTTGTGTCTTCCTCATTATTAATATTTTATTAGCACAATTTTGTCTTAAAGGTTTTTTTTGTTATTTTCTTTTTAATAAGAATTTAATAGATTGTTGAATTGAGGCTTCTGTGATCCATAATAGTTATAAGTAGAACTTCGGCGTAAATCACATAACTAAATATGATAATATATTTAACAATTATTTTAAACAATTTTATTGATATAATTTCAAAATATGTTAATTAAACTCACTTAAATTTAATATTAATTTTAATTTACATTTAAATTAATATATATATATATATATATATATATATATATATATGTTATACTGATTTTCTCCTTTTAATGTAATTATTATTTTATTATTATTAATATGAAATTATTTAACCTTACAATTTTTTTCCCTATTAAATGAAAATAATATCCTCTTATTTTAACTTTCGTAATTTAATCTCTTTTTATTATATTAAATACCACCTTTTCTTTTCTTTAGTATATTAATCTTTAAAATACGCATATATTTCATATATTATTTTATATAAATAATATAATTTTTTTATTTAATATTTAAAATAAAATTATTATAGCTTTTATTTCAAATAAAATATATCTTTTACCACTAACTCTCGTATTCTTTAAAACACTGGCATATAATATAATACTGAATTATAAAATGTAATACATGATATTTGTTATATATGCGATGGCGATGGTCATGTTGACGAGAGACATTGAATTAAAAGTGTTGTTGTAATCACTTAACAGCTAAATCAACAATACCAGCAAAGAAAAAATATCACCAAAGAAAAAATAGCAAAAGTATCGTAGTTGTGCATATGATTATTCGAGAGAGTTTAAATTGAGTGACTAATCTAATTTAATATTAGACGTTAAATTGAAAATATGCGTCGCATTGAAACTCACTCTTTCTTCAGAAATAACAGCTAGAGTTGATGCGTTTTTTTTTATTTGCATAAACGAGATATGCAGTGAGAAAATCACAATGTTGCAGTTTTGGTAAACTCCATCTTTCGTCACAACGTTGCAGTTTTGGCAAACTCCATCTTTCGTCAAATGCTGAGTGAGTTGGAGATACAAAACAAGGAAAATGAAAATGGAGATATCGATTTAGGAAATTGGAACAAAATTACAGAGCTTTGAGTGTATTGATTTCACTTGAGTGAGGCAGCTGGGCCTAAAAATTGACTTGAATAGGGCGGAGGGGTAAAGAACCTAGGAAAAAGTTTCTTCATATTGAATAAAATTGTAGTAGTATTCAAAAAATTTAAGGTCCTCCCAAACCCGATCTTACTCGCCATCTCTTTTTGTAAGATTTTTGAGATACACAGATCTAGATCTGCAAAACAATAAACAAGCTTGCAAGAGAAGGAAGGAAGCGAGCAAGAATTGAGAAAAGAATAAAAATTGATTCTACAATATTAGTTTTAGAATAAATACATAAAAGCAACTAAGTTAAGCTTAGTTGTACATGCAATAACTAAAGCTAACTAAAGCTAAGTGTGCTTTATCTTATGTTAATGTGTACATGTGCCACATGCAAGCAATAAGTTAACTGGAGCTAATCTAGGTGCATGTACACCAACACAGCTAGTCTAAGTGCATGTACACCAACACCCCCCCTTAAACATAACTTAGGTGAGTGTGATGCAAACTGAATGAGTTCCGCCAACACGGCCATTTTCGGTACCCATATACAATGCATAAAAAGGAGGAAAGAGGGAAAACCTAGTGGGAAGAAAACCCCCCCTCAAAATATAATGCAAAAGTAGAGAAAAGACAACTGCTAGGCAGTCGTCTCCTTCACCCCGAGACGATCTCGTAGGAATCGAAACTTTTGCTCAGTGAAAGTCTTGGTGAAGATGTCAGCAATCTGCTCGGAACTAGGATAGTACTGAAGATCGATGATCCCATCATGAATGAGTTCTCTAATGAAGTGCATGTGGATCTCGATGTGTTTGGTACGCTGCCGCTGCACTGGATCTCTGCAAAACTTTAGCGTACTTTGATTATCGCACCAGATGACAGTTGGATGATGGACACTAATCCCAAGCTCAGATAGGAAATGTTGTAGCCAAATTGCCTGAATAGTGGCATTGACTGCTCCTCTATACTCGGCCTCTGCTGATGATAAAGAAATGGTAGCCTGCTTCTTACTTGACCAACAAATTGGGCCGGATCCCAAACTAAGTACATAACCGGAAGTAGACTTGCAATCAATGGTGTCGCCAGCCCAGTCTGAATCTGTGAACCCGATGAGATTCAAAGAACAATTGGCTACATAATGAATCCCATAGGTGATTGTCCCCTGGACATATCGAAGGATGCGCTTTGCAGAATTCCAGTGTAACTCATGTGGCTCGTGCATGTATCTGAAAACTGCTCCGACAGCATAGGAGAGATCAGGACGGGAGTGAGTGGGATAAAGAAGACTTCCCACAAGCTGGCGATACAATCTGCAATCAACCAATGGTGTGTCTTTGCCATTCTCAAGCTTTATCCCTGATAAGAAAGGTGTGGCTGTTGGCTTGCAGTCACTCATGTGAAATCGTGCCAAAAGATCTCTGGCATATTTTGGTTGAGAAATGGTAATGCCAGAATCACGCTGATGGATCTCTAGTCCAAGGAAGAAATTTAGCAAGCCCATGTTTGTCATAGAAAACCGCTTATGCAATGCAGTTTTGATGTTAGTAATGACAGAAGAGGAACTACCCGTTATCAAAAGATCATCTACGTAGAGTACTATGATCAACAAGGAGTCAATTTTCTTCAGAAAATAAACATTGGAATCATATTTGTAGCGTACAAAATTTGAGATAACAAATAAGAATCCATCTTTGCATACCATGCTCTAGGTGCCTGCTTGAGGCCATAGAGAGACTTCTTTAGTTTTCATACCAGAGATGAATTCTGCATGTATCCCGATGGCTGCTCCATGTAGATTTCCTCCTCGAGATCACCATGAAGAAAGGCATTCTTCACATCCATATGATGCACCTCCCATCCTCTTGCTGCTGCAATGGAGAGAGCTAGCCGAATGGAATCCATTTTTGCCACTGGAGTAAAAGTCTCATCATAGTCAACACCATGTACTCGCTGAAAACCTTTTGCTACCAATCGTGCCTTATATCGACTAACTTGGCCATTTGATGCTTTCTCGGTCCGGTAAACCCACTTGCATCTCACAAGTTTGCGATTTGAAGGTAGCGGAACCAAATCCCAAGTCTGGTTCTCAATGAGAGAGTTATATTCCTCATCCATGGCGGCTTCCCATTCAGGATGCCCATTTGCTTCTGCATAAGTTTGTGGATCAGATCCATGCATCATATAAGCATGCATGGGCATGGATGGCTCCATAGCTAAGAGTGCTTGCGGATCTTCCTCAAATAGAGGGATAGAGGCAGGATCATCAAGGATATCACTCATGCTGCGCCATTTTTGTGTTGAAGGTGGTCGAGAATCTTCTGAACTACATGCAGAAGTATGATCTCGATGTTCAACAATTGGTGGTCTAACAAGGGTCACAGGAAAAGACTCATCTTCATCAGAATGCTGGTCTGAAGTTTCATCTGCATACTCATCAATGAGTGGTGATGAAAATTTGGTAACAAGTTCATCTACTAGTGCATGCGAAATATCTTCGTCAAACTTTACACTCCTTTCAATAAAGAGCTCTTCAGTGTGGATATCAATCAATCTGTACCCTTTGACTTCATCAGAATATCCAACAAACATGCATGCTTTGCTTTGAGGCTCCAAAGCCTTTCTCTTCTCTGGAGGAATGCGGGCCCATGCTCGAGATCCAAAAATGCGAAAATGACTAACTTCAGGTTGCATGCTAGTCCAAGCTTGAAAAGGTGTTTTTCCAGTAACAGATTTATGAGGAGATCTGTTCTGGATGTATGAGGCACAATTAATAGCTTCGGCCCACAATTTCGACGGAAGAGATCTTGCATGCAACATGCAATTAGCCATCTCTTTCAAAGATCGATTTTTCCTTTCAGCCACGCCATTTTGCTGTGGAGTGTAAGGAGCTGTATGTTGCAACTGTATGCCTACTTCATCACAAAGATTCTTGATATCTTTGTTGACATATTCCGTCCCATTATCTGTGCGGAGTATTCTGATGCGTTTTCCAGACTGATTTTCCGCATGCGCTTTGAAAATCTTTAGATGTTGAAAAACTTCAGACATGAGTTTCAAGAAGTAAACCCAAGTGAATCTCGTGTAATCATCTATAAATGACAACACATATCTTGCTTTTCTCATTGAAAGCACCGGAAATGGACCCATGAGATCACTGTGTACAAGTTCCAAAGGTGAAGAGGCTCTCCTTGCACGTCCCTTCTCGAATTTTTCTTGTGGATGCTTTCCAAGAGCACATCCATTACAAACACCATCTGAAAATTCAATGGTTGGCAATCCTTTGACCATCCCTTGCTTACTAAGCTGTTGCATATATCTAAAATTCAAGTGCCCAAATCTCTTGTGCCAAATCCTACTTTCTTCATTTGCATGCGTAAGTAGCAAAATAGAATCTGATTGAGGAAAAAAATCAGAAAATGTATACAGACGAGATTGATCATTTATCTTGCTAGATGCAATCTTCAAATTGGTTTGCATGTCATAAATGCTCACGGAATCTGGGGTAAATTCCACTTTCCTTCCGCTACCTGTGTGTGTCATCTGATACACTGAGAGAAGATTCACAGAAAGCCTTGGAATATGCAAGACATTTTCGAAACTTCCATCTTCAAATTGCACTCTTTCTTGTCCAGTTGCTGCAACTGCAGAATTATCCCCCTTGAGAATGGGAGGACCTGAGTATGCATGTAGAGAAGAAAATGATTCCTTTGAAGAAGCCATATGATGTGAAGCTCCTGAATCGATGATCCATTCTTGTGGTGCAGAATGAAGAGCAATCAAAGCATGCCCGTTACCTCTTGGATCTGGTGCTTTTTATCCAGACTTCTTCTTAGCATTCTCAGGAATGTGGTCTCCAAGATTGTGTTGCTGGAGCGTCTGCGCCATAAGATCTATAGTCTTCTTCATGCATGCAGATTCAGGATGAAAACCACGGTGGCAATAATTGCACATTGATTTCCCTTTCATTCCTTTCCTTTCCTTTGAGCCAGATGATCCATCAGGGGGTTTGGGATGTCCTCCCTTTCTTGGATCAGGATCCTTCTTCCCTTTTCCTTTCTGATGGTCTTTGGAATTTGCCTTTCCTTTTGCATGCACAGTAAGTGCATGCACTTTGGAATTTTTAAGTGTGCCCATTTTGATGAATTTATCTTGCTCATGCATCAAAGACTGAATAAAAGAATCCAGTGAGGGCATCTTCCAAGCTGCACCAGTTGCAGATCTGACTGTGTGGAATGTAGAGACGAATATTGCATACTCTGGACCAAGTTTTGATAAAATGGAAAGAATCAACTGATTTTCTTGCTTGGATTTGTCGATCCCGCATCCTTTCAGCTGAACCAACAAGGCTTTATACCTTGTGAAAAAATCTTGAATGTTCTCAAAGTTTCTTGGATCTAATGAGTTTAACTCATTTTCGAGAATGTGACCTTGCATTTCATCCTGTTTTCCAAACAATCCTTCCAAAATTTTCCATCATTTGGAGTTGAACATGATTCAACATGAAATAGCAGTTCCAGAGAAATAGATAAACATAGGATGCCGAAGGCCTCGTCCATGCGATTGAAATATCTTATTTTCTCCATTGCCGATGTTGGTTCAACTTCCGTTTCCATGGTTATTCGAAATAAGCCTCTACTTCTGAGATGAAGTTGAATCTTTGGCTTCTCGAAATAATTATATGGAGTGAGAATTGCCGATTGTGGAAACTCCAATTTAGACTCCATTCTTTGTTGTTGCTTCAATCTTCTGAACCTGCAAATAAAATTGCTTGTGCACTGATTACAAATCCCTATGCTCTGATACCATGTAAGATTTTTGAGATACACAGATCTAGATCTGCAAAACAATAAACAAGCTTGCAAGAGAAGGAAGGAAGTGAGCAAGAATTGAGAAAAGAATAAAAATTGATTCTACAATATTAGTTTTAGAATAAATACATAAAAGCAACTAAGTTAAGCTTAGTTGTACATGCAATAACTAAAGCTAACTAAAGCTAAGTGTGCTTTATCTTATGTTAATGTGTACATGTGCCACATGCAAGCAATAAGTTAACTGGAGCTAATCTAGGTGCATGTACACCAACACAGCTAGTCTAAGTGCATGTACACCAACAATTTTACTTTGCATCTGCTCTGCAAATTCATACACACAACCAAGATTTTGTCATTGTCTTAGAATCGAGTTCCTTTTTATTTACAATCGGAGTTTTTTTTTTAATTTATTACTTAATTCAAATTTCAATTACGCGCCCACATATCTCTACCGTCCAAATGCTACTTCTAATCGACGGCTAACCTTGTGATCCTCATCTCCTGTCACACGGATCAGGACAACCTGCACTTTCTATCAATAAATGTAAAAGGAACCGTAGTTGACGGGACGACGACGAACGCCGGTACAGAGATGAAGTCGAATACCAACACATCAGTCAAAAGAAAGCCTTTTCCGACAGCTGCCACTCCCTGATCTATCAATAAATGTAAAAGGAACCGTAGAACTGTAGTTGATGGGACGAAGTCGACAAATCTCATGCTATCGAGGTTTAAATTAACGGCGGTTGTATATGTCCACCATTCGATTTTGCTAAGGCCGAAATCGAACGGTGGGCATATACAGCTGCCATTCATTTAAAACCCAATAGCATAGGAAATATCGCTGGCCACTACCAACACATCAGTCAGAAGAAAGCTTTTTCCGACAGCTGCCTCTCCCTAATCTTTGCCATACTATGTATGACCATCATCCATGTGAACCAACAACCATAGAGACAATAAATTCCCTATGGCAGGCTGGTTAGCTCTTGCCATGGAAAAACTGTTTGCCTAATTCGTACGTCTTTGTGGTGGGCTAAGTTTCCTGGTGAGAAGATTTGTCATTAGTTGTAAACCAGTATCGTGAATCGGGAATGCAGGATACTCATTAATATAATTATAATACATGAATCATTTTATTGGACGAAGGATTTATTTCTGTCACTGTTAAATTTATGAAGGTACAATATTTTTTTGGTTTTGGTTTATTTTATCATTTTGGTTTTGGTTTTGGTTTTGAATCTCACTTTTTATAAGGAAAAGATGTTTTTAATCATAGACCTACTCAATTTACATTTTAAAAAAGGTATATTTAAAAAAAACTAAAATCTTAACCAAATAAAAAAAATTCAAAACATATTCTTATTCCAAAACTAACTTCTTATGAAAAAAAAATATACTCTTAATTATTAGATCCACTCAAACTTTATATTAAAAAAAAAAACCCAAAATTACGTACTCCAATTCCAAAGGTAAGTCTAATTGTGGGAGGTTACTGTTCTATTTTCTGTAAAATTTCAGCCAAAATTTTTAATAATTTTTAAGTTAGTGTTTCTTTGTTTTTTCTGGGTAAAATTTCGGACAAACCCCATACATTTTTTAATAATTTTAAAGTTCAATTTCTAACAGAACTCATAAAGAAAGGAGTAGTCTATTTTAGAAATTGATGTGACGTTGAAATGGATGGATGGTCATATATTCCATTAATAGTTCCACGACCACCTGGGTATTCCGGCAGTTGTACAGGGCAACCAATAAATCCCATGCTATTGGGTATTCAATGCGGTTTAAGAGTATTATGATGGGACCTCAAGTCGGCCAGCAAACGCCTAGTAAATTCACTTCGGCTTCCACCAGAAAACACTGACGCGAGCCGCAAGACCTGCATTAATGCGATAGTCATTTGAATTTTGAAAACGCCCGCCCAAATTCTAGATATTTTAATTTCAAATTCGGGAATGGTTCATCAGTTTCATCTCATGCCATATAGCAATGCATCGGGAGCTCAGCTGGCTGTGGCGAAAGGAGGCGAATTCAAAGTATTTCACGATTCGAGCCATGTGCGCCACAGTGTTGGGCAACGAGCTAGACCCGAAGGTATTTCACCTGTGATTTTGTTGTTGAATCGAATGAGCTTTGCAAGGCTACGTGCCGCGCAGAGACCTCGCGGAATCGGCCCTACCAGACAGTTGCCCGAGGCGTCCAGGGAAATGAGCTTTTGGTTTTTGCCAAGCTTCCGCGGGAGTGTGCCGGTAAAAGAATTGTTCCAGATCATCAGTGTTAGCAGCTTGGGCAACTCTGTGATTCTGCGCAGAACCCATCTTTCCACTTCAGACTTCGAAGCTCCCAGCAACGATTGAACTCCCGACCTTTCGATTTGTACCTTTCAATTACAAAGCGAACACAGTAGCACTATGTTATGGATAAAGGCAGTTGTGTTGTGCCTTTTCATTTTCTTTGACACTGAGAATAGCAACATTGACAACTAACAACTAACAACTGCATCATCGTAGAAGCACAAAACGAAAAGAGGGGAATTTTGTAAATATAAAACATGAGGGGATTCTAGCGCAAATGAGTGACATTATTCTTCTGAATTGTCATTACAGTTGGTTTTTTTTTAATCTGGCACAATAAAATAGTTTTGTTTTTAAACTCACAGAATAAAATAGTGGTCACTATGTTATCATTCGAAAGTGTTTAAAGAATTTGATAGGTTACTTATAAGAATCTTAATAAGAGGATACCAAGTATTTCTTTTCACTACTCACATTAAAATAAATTTACATCATAATCGTTAGAAAATTTAATATTATTTCCTCTCACCAGTCAAAGTAAACTAAATTTACAGGATAATCACTTAAACTATTAATATGGAAAAGTATTATCGAAGCTTTTTCTAGAAAAGGGATGCGTGGAGATTGGATATGATTTCACGGAATCTCTTCACGTACGAAGAGAATCGCGGTGGCGATTAAATTTGGCAAGCTGGTAAGAAGAAAAATCTTGGCTATCCAAAGAAAGTTCGTGTTGCAAGCACGTTTACACTCTATAGCTTAAATGAATGTTAGAAATACTGAAGGTTTAATAACTAGTTTGAATTAGATTATTCATGGAGATGCAGAATATTTTCAATGTTAACCATGAAGGTTTTCTTGCAGCCATTTGAGGGACACATGGAGGATCAGGTAACTTTAATTTCCCCGGATGCCAGGGCTCCAATCCCCTTAGCAATTGGTAGATTGGGATTTTAAATTGGTAGACATGCATGCAAACTCCAGTGAACGAGTAAGGTTTTTGAAGTAAAAGGCGTGCATGCAAGCTCCAGTTAACGAGGTTAATGGAACTATGGTAAAACTGAATTGAGAGCTAGAGACCATCAAGGTTTAACAACTAGTTTTGAATGAGATCATCAAGGTTTAATGGCTAGTTTTAAATCACATTATTCATGGAGGTTTAACCCTGAAGGTCTTGTTGCCATGGAGGATAAGGGTACTTCAATTTGCTCGATGCAAAGGCCACCATTGCCTCAATCCCTTAACACTTGCTAGATTGGGTTTTTAAAGTTGAGGAATTTTATAGGCATTAAATTTGAAGGGAAAGTTCACATTTCAAATTAAAAGATTAATTACATTTTGGCTTTTTAATATTCACAAATTAAAATAAATTATTATTTTCTTTATTATTATTATTATTATTATTATTATTGTGTTAAGTTGTGATCATTTACCTTTTCATCTAATATGGATATCATTCCTCAATATAATGAAATTATTTTTCTTCTTTACAAGACTCAATTGTTCACATAATTGCAATGACTTTAAAAGGATAAAAATAAAGATATAGTATTATTTTATATATATCTTTTTTTTTGGTAGGTAAGCACCCACGAGGGATATCTTTTTTTTTGGTAGGTAAGCACCCACGAGGGATTTGAACCAGTGACCTATTGCAAGGACTGCCTTAATAGTGCACCCATTCACCGTCAATCCAAATCCCGGTGGGCTATTATTTTATAGATATCATTGTAATCTCCAATAAAGAAAAAATAAACAACTATTTAAAACTAAATCAACAACAACAAAATTTTACATAAAATAAATATAGCTTACAAGAATATTTTTCCATAACAATTATGAAGTCAATGATTAGTGCACATGTGCATTCCTATGCATGACACCAGTTGCAAAAGAACATATAACTCACATTATTTCTAATCAACAAAAATGAATGAACATTGAAAATGGGATAATAAGGAATCATAGCTAGATTTAATCAATTTTAATCTCAAGTGTTTGTTCTCATATCTTCAAAATAAATAGGCATAAGCAAAACACGTTGGTGATATTCATAAATGCAAGAAAGCTAAGAAAGTAGTAAATGCAATGGAAGAGTAGGACGTAAGACAATTTGCATTTTTGAATCCAAACACTAACAACGTAGGGTGTTGATTGGAATTGAAATTGTTTTTATCTACGAATAACAAAATATTTCACAACAACCAAAGTTTTGATCTTCAATTCCCATTATTAAGACACAACTGTAATAAATTATCAAGATATGGAGAAAAATGGTCAGAATTCATTTTTCTCATTGTTTATATATATATATATATATATATATATATATATATATATATATATATATATATATATATATATATATATATATTAAAGTAAATTAGAAATGGTTTTATTTGCAAATTTGATAAGCAACTTTATATTTTAGTTTCATTTATATGGGAAAATTTGTATACCCCTCTATTAGAGGCCTTAGGGTTCTTAGAGGGTAATGATGAATTCAAATTTGAACCTTATACACATGCAAACTCGAGTTTAACTAAAATCCAATTTTAGTTGGATAAACTAGAAATACTCTAAAGGAAAAAAATTGTGGTGAGGAGTTCAAAATCTAGAAATATTTATGGTTGAGGTACTGATGTATCTCAAGGTTGAGCACAAAAGAAATTATACATCTTTCTCATACTAACCTATTGAATGTGTGTCTCAGTGAAATAAAATGGATACATGTCAACTAAAGGTTGAACACCCAAAGAATTACACATGTAGCTCATAATAAAATTTATTGTAATTTATTTCTTATTTGTAATTATTTTTTTCTAATTACAAGTTTTTTCATTATTTCTAATAACTATAATAAATAGAAATGTGTCTTGAACTTCCACTAGGGAAACTAGGAGAGGCATAAAATTTCTTTTTCTTTAAGAGCCACACAAAATTTTTAGTAATAGTGTACCAAAAACCCAACAACTTTTGTTCTGAAATAAGTGGCCTCTAGGGTTATACTCAAGCAAAAAAGCAAAGTAACTAGGACTTGATAGTAAATAACCACAAAACATAGTTAACATTCAATACTTTCTAGAGCCTGAGGCTTCATGGATAGGATCCCTATTATCTCTTGGAGAACAATCTAGAGCAGGGGGCAAGTCAAGGAAACCTTCAATTTTCTCTAGTCTTTGGTCCATCGAGTGCACTAACACCTATAATTCATTCAATTAAAGAATCATCTCTTCTCTTGAAGTGTTCTTATCCACCAACACATAGCCGAGCAACAACATGAGGTGTTAGTAAAGAACAACGATAATGATTGAGCTGGCCCCAAGAGTGGCCTATGTTTGGAACTTGTCTTGCTACTTTGGCAAGCACCTTAGAGTTAGTAATGTATTTTTTCTCATATGAAATGTCACATTCAACATGGGAAATTTCTTCTTGAAGGCTTGTATTATTAAAAAAAAAAAAATTGTATTATATTGTTTAATTTTTTTTTGAAAGTTCGATAGTGATGAGGCTATATCATGGTCATATCCAAGAATAACATTCGAATAGAGCAAGGAATTGAATCATTGTCTTCAACATCTAGGAGTAACTTAACAACACAATCATCACCATCTATCCAAAAACCGTCGACATTGTTTTTTGTTTACTTTTAAATTAATTTTTAATTTTTACTAAATTTTATTAAATATTTCTTAAATTATCATAAAATCTAATTAATAAATAAAATCTAATTATTAATAATTTTTAGTTAAAATATTATTAACTTTATTAAAACTATGTTAAAATATTATTTAAAAAAAAATCAATTTATTATAATGAATGATATATATTAAACAACCTAATTATCATATAGATATGATAATTTAATATTTATGAATAATATATATATATATATATATATATATATATATATATATAATTATATTTAAATATAAAATATTGGTGTAATTTAACTATTTTATAGTGTAGCTCACATGGTGTAGCTTAATTAGTGATCATTCTATTCAAAAGTATTATATAAATTATTAGATTAAAGGCTCAAAGTCTCGTTGGATTAAGCCAACAACAAAAAAATTAATAATCATTATTTTATTTTTTATTTTTTTGGTATATTTTCTAATCAATTTTTCTTAAGTATTCAATAGAGATTTATTAGTATAGAAACAAAAATAATTCCTCGAGTAAGAGATCTAAATCTAGACGAAGATATAATCTCTAAGAAAATTTGTAAAGGTATGTTGGAGATGTAGAAAAAACCTTTAGATGAATTAGGGGATGTGTACTTGCCTTTTTTCATGCACACATGTAGATCTTGAGGCATGGTTGGTTAAATCAATTGAATCTTCTCATATGACTCGTCACAATGAGTGGTTTGTGTGTATGAAAGGTACGATGGAAATGACATTTTCCTATGATATTTATCGACAACCAAAACCATAAGACGAGGAAAATTCACATTGAATCTCATGGATGGAAGGATTAAAACACTCGCTGGTGTTCTACGCATCACAATATTGACCATATATTTGATTTCAATAATCAAGATGAGTGATGCAGGTGTAAAAATAATGTTTGGAAAAGCTCAAGGATTTATTTGACATGGATTATATTTGTTTAATCGAGATTGATTCATGTGATGGAATGGAGATTGGTAGGCTAGTTTCTTCATTAGATAGTGATGTTTCATATTTGAGAGTGGAGTGTGTGCACAGGTGGTGTTTGATCCAAGAGGACGAGTGTTAGTAAGAATGAGTTGGGTTGATGATGGAACATGTTCCACCACAACTTAAACTAGCTGTTGGTATCATCCCATGACCCCTTTTTCCTCCTAAAACATATCATTTTCCCATTCCTTTTCATCATATATCTCTTAGAATCCTTGAAAATCGATTAGTTAATAGTCCTATAGTTCTTAAAATGCATTGAAATTGATTTAGGAAGTTTATGTTAAAGAATTAGAAGTTTTTGGTGAAATGGTTACAGGAAGTTCCAACATCCTGTAATTAGCTCATTGTTTGACATGTGGCACACCAACTAGGCTAGAGCGAAAGGCATGGATGAAAAGTAGAATGTCCAAGCATGGACAAACACCTATCCTACAACAGAATCGACCCTCCTACATGCGCGGTCAACACAGGTCAAAGCATGGCACACTGGTGACAAAGGCAGCAATAGCAGTGCATTCTAATCTGATTTAGCTTTTGTTCTTTTTGAAATCAGTTAGGATAGAAACATTTTGAAAATATCGATGTAGTAAAAGAAACAATAGCCATATTCCGAATGTACATTCATTTTCGAAATGACATGGTTGTAATAGACATATGTAAATACAGTTCAATGTAATGAACGATGGTTAATAGTTGTATCATTCTGAAACAGAGTTTTTGAACTTAATACTAAGAATCCAGTTGCAGTTACGACTCGTGTCTAGTGCATTGATTTGATATTCGGTTGAATATAGTCCAGTATACCTCTGGAACGCGGACGGGCCTTGCGTTAAACCGGTATACTGTCCTTTTCATTTTATTTGCACTTAGGATATCATATGGTTTGCGCAGTAGTTACGATTGGTTTCCGATTTCAATAGCTCTTGATTTCAATTGAATGTATATGGTTTGCGTTTATGGTAATGCTTGAACAGTCATCACTGAGATCTTGAAGCGAGTCCTGTAAGGGATTCGATCGCTGTGTGTATTTTAAAAGCAATGTCATGAACTTTATTTTTATTTCAAAATCCATTTATGATCTCGGTATATTTTTTCCTTGTGTAAATATTAGTGAATGCTGGGTGTTTGCAGAACAAGGGTTTTATGTGTGATGTCTCTGTAAGGAGATCGAAAACTTGGTTTGCAGTGATACACAGTGTTTAGGTTCAGTATTTAATTTGGTAAAAGCATTTAGTGATAGTATTGTAATCAGGTATGTTAGTAGAGTGACCTGAGTGTTTGCATGAGAGTAACAAACCCCAATCTTCCGTAAGGAAGTACTGTGACCTACATCATAACCACTTAGTCAACAATCCTTTATGTCTATATACTTTAGACGCATGCCTCTAAGCTTACGCATCCTGGTCGATAATAAATATAGTCTAGTCTAGTACCCTATCTAGAACACTACACTGGCCTTGTAGGACATGAGGTTAGTAGTAGATTAAGTCATTGGAGATCGTGTAGACTTAGAGGGAGTCTAGCTTCAGAGGGAGTAGCCCTACGGAAGTGTTGAGGTTTTCAGGTTAAGATGAGATGATGCAAAGGAACTATTGATATTACAAGGTTAATTCTACAGAGTATACTACAGTGATGGATGCCATATGGGCTAGTGGTTTCAGTGATGAAGTTGATGGAGACTTCCTAGTGTTGGAGGTACCTCCCTCGCTAAGAGGAAGTGTTGATTTTTGTACCTTGAGAGGTACTCCAAACCCTAAGATAGTGGGTTTTGGAAGAATTGGCACACAAAAGTGACTTGTGGATAAATAACCCAAGTCTGTGAGATTTGTACCCAATCTTGTGGGTGTAAAACCACCAAGAGAAACCATGGTTTGACACAGGGAGGTGAAGGGGTATCCCTACAGGAGCTAGGGGCCACTTCAAGCACTTAAAAAGGACGTATCAAAATGGAGTTGTGAATTTTTATATGTGGTTGTGGGTTGATTTGTCAAGGAGAGAAGGTCGACTAGGGCTAGATTAGCCCTCTTGATAGTTTATTGGGAGCCACATGTTTGTGTATAAATAAGAGTTAAGTTGAAGGAATTTCAACACATCTAAGTGCAAAAATATCACAAGGATCACATTTGTTTTGGGCCGCATATATAAGGAGCATACTTCATTAAATATTAGAGGATTTATGGATGATATCTAGTGACTGTTGATGGTCGAGTTTGATCTGTGGAGGAGGCCAAGACTTGAGGGACAAGTCTAGTTCTATTTGTGCATAGTTTTGGTGGCACATTTCCTATTTTTAAGTGCCAAGATACTCTATATGTAGGCAAAGGTAATTATGGGAAGATTGGTGAAATATTTATGTGTGGGAATATCTCCATTCCTTAGATATATAATCCCTTCTTGATACCATAAAATCTCTATCACTCCAACTTTCTTCCCCTTCCACTGCAACTCTTCCCTATATTCTGCAGTAGGTCACTTTCTCCCCCAAGATCCTCCCCCTAGCACGAGGGTTTTAATCTCCCATGTTGACTTAAGGGGAAGGGTAGAAACCTTTCCTCTGCCAATAGGATCTTTATCCACAAAGGGATTTCTATTTTTTTTGTTTTCTATTTTTATGGATTTTTAAATAACATAAATAAATAAAAAGACAAGAAATTGAATTTTGTAAAAAAAAGTGGTTGGTTTTTGGCTTTAGGGTTAATAGCTCATCTCCATTGAGGCTTAATGGGGTCAATATGAATGCCCCTCTTAAGTTGGTTATCTAATGCTTGTGGATTAGGACAAGAGGATGGTACCCTAAGAGGTTAAATTAATATGTTATCTAATCAAGACAATTTGTGAAACCAAGACCTACTAGAATGGATCCCTCCAAGGAGAAGCATTCAACCACATGATTAATTATGGAATGGAATAAAATCAAAACCATTGTTGAGGAACCTCTAGGGTATGACCGAATAAAGTAATTTAATGCTTACCTCACACCAACAAAGGAGAGGTGAGACACTTATCCTAGATGTGTCCCTCCAAGTGACAATGTTTCCCTTAAAATTGATTGCTCTTCACAGTATTCTAGCAATATTGAATTATCACAATATTATCTTAATATTATGAAGAATAACCAAGAAAAAGATACCTAAAATTTTCCACCAAAGGTTCGTGGAAATATTGCATTATGGCACAATGATCCCGACAATTACAACAATTTGGGAGGAGAGGGAGCTCTCATATTGATAGATGAGGCTTTTGACAACTATCTTCCTTTAAATCCTTAGTTTATGCTAAGAAGCATTAAGAAGTATTAACTTGTTATCCACAACATACTTGAAGACTAAGTCATTACATTAAAATTCATCATTACATTTTTTCCCCTACGATATACAAATTGATTGATAGATTAGTAAGAGCCTAATGTTTTGGTATTTCTAATTGAAGCACACCACAAGATGTATGTATGCATATATATATATATATATATATATATCTATATATATATATATATATATATAGATATATATATATATATATATATATATATATATATATATATATATATATATATAAAATAAAGATCCAATGTTCTCCTTATCTTGCTCAATGTTTTGTAGAGGAAGCTCAACATTCAAATATTAAGCAGAAAACTCCTTTAATTTGCTTGGCTTTCATTTGAATTTATTTCATTTAATTTGTTAGGGTTTTCTTTCCTTTCTTCTTGGATTGAGAATGTTCCATAGGTGCTTTATTGAACTGATTTGACCCTTTTTTCACTTGTAGAAGGTACAAAATTTCCACATTTAACCCCATTACTTCCCCAAGGAGAAGTTAACCCCTCCACGGGGGGTTCACTTAATGAAGTTCTGTCATATCACATGCGTTCATGGCATACTAAAAAATACTCCTAATTTGGATGTGTATTAGAAAATACCTCTAAAAATCACATTATTTAACTCCCTACCAATACAAACCCAATACACCTTCCCAATTTAAAAAACCTCTAATTTCACTAGATATTGTAGATCTCCATTTTTTCATTAACATTTTCTATACCCTTTTATACTTTTTCACTAACTTTGATCTCCATTTTTTATACCTCCCAATATAAAAACACTTTACCCCCTAATATATGCTCAATATATTATTTCATTCTTTCCTCAATATATACCCCCCAATATGAATGCACGTGGTATAGTATTGCTCCCGTAGTGAAGCCCCCATGAACCCCTCCCAAGGGATTAAAATCAATTAGAAAATGAATTTTGAGTAGGGAATTTTGGATGCTCTAACTTGGAGTTAATTTGTAATTCCACGAAGAGTGTAATAGGCCTATTTCTCGCCTTGGATAATGAAAAAAAATTGCCTCTTGGATTGTGAAATAATTATGTATTTTGAGACTGCCATGAAAAATGAGGACCATGGCCAAAGTGGTGTGCATAAATAAGATCAGTATTTATTGCAGGGAATAAAAGTTACATGTGCTAAGATAATAATGAAATAGGTGTTTCCACCCTTACATAGTCTGATAAGTGTTATAGGGACAATAATAATAAATGTTCCTATAATCCATGCGTCCTAATAGATTCAAACCACACTATCTCCAAAGCTTTCTCAACACATAATAATGCCCATCAAGGGAAGGAGTTACCACCCACCAAGGAATAATTACAACAAGCATCATAAATCCTTATATAATGAAGATGGGGGCTAATAATACTAAGTCATTTTTGTCCACCCAAGGGGAACTAGGATAAAATTTGTACCCTTCATATCACATGGCCTACAAGGTCATAAAATTTCACACGTTTGGGTTTATAAATTGTGTTTTCTTTAGCTAAAAGAAATTAGGGTACCCTTGTTGAAGGAGGGGTAAAAGGCTCAACCTTTTAGGATGCAATGAAAATGGGGCCCTTAGGTGACTCTGTTGGGTGTCGCCATGGCCTTTTCTCTTTAGGTGGTCCCTATCCCTACCATTGATATCTCTATCTCAATGAGATGCTAGTCTTGTTTCTTTGATAAGGATGGTATTATCTATTTTTTCACTAATATGTGGCCTATATTGGTATGTTTATATAGCTAGGAGCCTCTTCTATCAAAGAAGTATTATATTTATTCATGTGCTTATGGGAATTTCATCATCAAATTTGATGCAATAGTTGGTAAAGAATTTATTCTCCACTCTATCCCATAGTTTTGTAGTATGTTGCAATTTCCATGAAACTATGATACCCTACCTTTAACCCCTCCTTGTGTTGATTATCCTTATTAACCCTATGGGATAGGCTCCGTAATAATCATCTTCAATTATATCCTCATTTTATCCTTGACTTGCCCCCTGCTCTAGATTGTTCTCCAAGAGATAATGGGGATCCTATCCATGTGGAAGCCTTAGGCTCTAGAAAGTATTGAATGCTAACTATGTTTTGTGGTTATTTACTATCAATTCCTAGTTACTTTGTTTTTTTTGCTTGAGTATAACCCTAGAGGCCACTTATTTCAGACAAAGTTGTTGCTTTTTTGGTACACTATTACTAAAAATTTTGTGTGGCTCTTAAAGAAAAAGAACTTTTATGCCTCTCCTAGTTTCCCTAGTGGAAGACCAAGACACATTTCAATTTATTATAGTTGTTAGAAATAATGAAAAAACTTGTACTGAGAAAAAAAAATTACAAATAAGAAATAAATTACAAATAAGAAATAAATTACAATATATTTTATAATGAGCTACATGTGTAATTCTTTGGGTGTTCAACCTTTAGTTAACATGTATCCATTTTATTGCACTGAGACACACATTCAATAGGCTAGTATGAGGAATATGTATAATTTATTTTGTGCTCAACCTTGAGATACATTAGTTCCTCAACCATAAATATTTATAGATTTTGAACTCCTCTCCACAATTTTTTTTTCCTTTAGAGTATTTCTAGTTTATCTCACTAGCATTGGGTTTTATTTAAACTTGAGTTTGTATGTATATAGGGTTCAAATTTGAACTCATCATTACCCGCTAAGAACCCTTTAGCCTTTGATAGAGGGGTATGCAATTTTTCCCATATAAATGAAATTAAAAGAAAAAGTTGCTTATCAAATTTGCAAAGAAAACCATTTCTAATTTTTTCCACTTGAAGGCTAAGATTTACTTTATAATATGTTTTACCTGTTATATATATAAACAATTAGAAAAATGAATTCTAACAATTTTTCTCCATATCTTGATAATTTATTACAGTTGTGTCTTAGTAATGGGAATTGAAGATCAAAACTTTGTTTGTGGTGAAATATTTTGTTATTTGTAGATAAAAACAATTTCAATTCCAATCAACACCCTACGTTGTTAGTGTTTGGATTCAAAAATGCAAATTGTCTTACGTCCTACTCTTCCATTGCATTTACTACTTTCTTAGCTTTCTTGCATTATTTACTACTTTGTTCGCTTTCTTACATTTATGAATATCACCAGCCTGTTTTGTTTATGCCTATTTATTTTGAAGATATGAGAACAAACACTTGAGATTAAAATTGATTAAATCGAGCTATGATTCCTTATTATCCCATTTTCAATGTTCATTCATTTTTGTTGATTAGAAATAATGTGAGTTATATGTTCTTTTGCAACTGGTGTCATGCATAAAAATGCACATGTGCACTAATCATTGACTTCATAATTGTTATGGAAAAATATTCTTGTAAGTTATATTTATTTTATGGAAAATTTTGTTGTTGTTGGTTTGGTTTTAAATAGTTGTTTATTTTTTCTTTATTGGAGATTACAATGATATCTATAAAATAATAGCCCACGGGGCTTTGGATTGATGGTGAATGGGTGCACTATTAAGGCACTCCTTGCAATAGGTCACTGGTTCAAATCCCTCTTGGGTGCTTACCTACCAAAAAAAAGATATCTATAAAATAATACTATATATTTATTGTTATCCTTTTAAAGTCATTGTAATTATGTGAACAATTGAGTCTTGTAAAGAAGAAAAATAATTTCATTTTTAAAGTCATTGCAATTATGTGAACAATTGAGTCTTGTAAAAAAGAAAAATAATTTCATTGTATTGAGGAATGATATCCATATTAGATGAAAAGGTAAATGATCACAACTTAACACAATAAAAATTGTGATGTGTGAGATATACATAAAATTTTAAAATATTTTCCATTTTTAAATGAAAATAATAATTTATTTTAATTTGTGAATATTAAAAAGCCAAAATCTAATTAATCTTTTAATTTGAAATGTGAACTTTCCTTTTAAATTTAATGCCTATAAAATTCCTCAACTTTAAAAATCCAATCTAGCAAGTGTTAAGGGATTGAGGCAATGGTCGCCTTTGCATCGAGCAAATTGAAGTACCCTTATCCTCCATGGAAACAAGACCTTCAGGGTTAAACCTCCATGAATAATGTGATTTAAAACTAGCCATTAAACCTTGATGATCTGATTCAAAATTAGCTGTTAAACCTTGATGGTCTCTAGCTCTCAATTCAGTTTTACTGTAGTTCCATTAACCTCGTTAACTGGAGTTTGCATGCACGCCTTTTACTTCAAAAACCTTACTCGTTCACTAGAGTTTGCATGCATGTCTACCAATTTAAAATCCCAATCTACCAATTGCTAAGGGGATTGGAGCCCTGGCATCCCGGGAAATTAAAGTTCCCTTGATCCTCCATGTGTCCCTCAAACGGCTGCAAGAAAACCTTCATGGTTAACATTGAAAATCTTCTGCATCTCCATGAATAATCTAATTCAAACTAGTTCTTAAACCTTGAGTATTTCTAACGTTCATTTAAGCTATAGATTGTAAACGTGCTTGCAACACGAACTTTCTTTGGATAGCCAAGATTTTTCTTCTTACCAGCTTGCCAAATTTAATTGCCACCACGATTCTCTTCGTACGTGAAGAGATTCCATGAAATCATATCCAATCTCCATGCATCCCTTTTCTAGAAAAAGCTTCGATAATACTTTTCCATATTAATAGTTTAAGTGATTATCCTTGTAAATTTAGTTTACTTTGAGTGGTGAGAGGAAATAATATTAAATTTTCTAACGATTATGATATAAATTTATTTTAATGTGAGTAGCCAAAAGAAATACTTGGTATTCTTATTAAGATTCTTATAAGTAACCTATCAAATTCTTTAAACACTATCGAATGATAACATAGTGCCCACTATTTTATTCTGCGAGTTAAAAAAAAAACTATTTTATTGTGCCAGATTAAAAAAAACCAACTGTAATGACAATTCAGAAGAATAATGTCACTCATTTGCGCTAGAATCCCCTCATGTTTGATATTTACAAAATTCCCCGCTTTTCGTTTTGTGCTTCTACGATGATGCAGTTGTCAGTTGTCGATGTTGCCATTCTCAGTGTCAAAGAAAATGAAAAGGCACAACACAACTGCCTTTATCCATAACATAGTGCTACTGCGTTCGCTTTGTAATTGAAAGGTACAAATCGAAAGGTCGGGAGTTCAATCGTTGCTGGGAGCTTCGAAGTCTGAAGTGGAAAGATGGGTTCCGGGCAGAATCACAGAGTTGCCCAAGCTGCTAAGCGGAACCTGGGCAAAAACCGAAAAATCATTTCCCTGGACGCCTCGGGCAACTGTCTGGTAGGGCCGATTCCGCGAGGTCTCTGCGTGGCACGTAGCCTTGCAAAGCTCATTCGATTCAACAACAGACTCACAGGTGAAATACCTTCGGGTCTAGCTCGTTGCCCGACACTGTGGCACACACGGCTCGAATCCTGAAATACTTTTAGTTAGCCTCCTTTAGCCACAGCCAGCTGAGCTCCTGATGCATTGCTATACGCCATGACATGAAATTGATGAACCATTCCCAAATTTGAAATTAAAATATCTAGAATTTGGGCGGGCGTTTTCAAAATTCAAATGACTATCGCATTAATGCAGGACCTGCAGCTCGCGTCAGTGTTTTCCGGTGGAAGCCGAAGTCCTTTCCGGGCCGAAGGGCTACCCGGTTACATGTCCATGCATACATGGTGAATTTACTAGACGTTTGCTGGCCGACTTGAGGTCCCATCATAGTACTCTTAAACCCCCTTGAATACCCAATAGCATGGGATTTATTGGTTGACGTTGTACAGCTCTTTACGGTGACTTCTGCCATGTCTGTTTCCGATCTCGACGTTTCCACTCTTCTTATCTGCGACCACTGTCAGACCTGTCCCGTCTCCTCCTGCAACCTCCGTTGGCTTCCTTTCCTCGTCTACCACTTTTCCAAATTCCGTTTTATTTTGAATTTAGTAAAGGTGCTAAAGGAATTCAAATTTGAATTTTGAATTTGTAATTTAGTTCCGTCCATATTTTATTTGGTTAGAAGGCGGATTAGAAGGCGGAATTTTGGCTCGTTGCTCATGTTTATTTGGTTAGAAGGCGGATTAGAAGGCGGATTAGAAGGCTCGTGGCTCATGTTTATTTGGTTAGAAGGCGGATTAGAAGGCGGATTTTTGGCTAGATTGGCATCTGCCTCTGAGCAAACCCCAATTCCTAGCTGCAACCTTGGGAAATTTCAGAAGAGCTATGAGGAAGAAGCTCAGAGTGAGTTATTTAAACTAGAATAGTGTCAGTTGTTGCCGTCCCATTTTACACAGATAACAGTGGTCTTGACGAACCAAGGTGATGATAAGGCAAAGGCAATGTTTTGGCATCTATTTAATTTTATGGATTTGCACATTATTTCAATAGAACTTCACGGAAAAATTGAAACATTTGGGGCAGGTTGTATTCATTTTCTAGTTATGTATTTGGGCATTTTTTCAATAAAATAAGAGTATCTCTCTATTGAATTATATTGATGGGTTCAAAGATCAATCTAGTGGTCGTGGAGATTATGACCAAGAAACACTCTATGCTATCATAGTCAGCCTTACCGAACGCGACCGCCAAGCAGTCAAGTGCCAACACTAATCACGACAACAACAACATTGAAGAATTATTTGCTCTGCAGCAACGAATCGAGTCCACTAAGAGACACCATTGAAGAATTATTTTCTCTGCTACAATGAATTGAGTCCACCAAGAGACAGCTTGACAAGAAGCGGGGTTAATCGCTAAGAAACTGTTGCAAAATGCAGCGAGGTGGGGAAGGCCAATGGTGCCAAAGCCGTTATGTGCCCAGCTAAGAAACTGCTACAAAATGCAGGTAGGTGGGGAAGGCCAATGATGCCAAAGCCGTTATGTTTGAGCTATTGTGGTGCCTTTGTTTCGAGTGGCAGAATTTTTTACCCCACAACAAAGAAAGACCTGACGTGACTGGAAGGCAAACTAATAAGACTTGAAGGGAGAGAGCGTGAGCGATATAAAATTCTTGGTTGACAACTTAACACAGATCTAAAAGGGGAGAAAAGTTTCGATCTGAATTTACCATTAACGTTAATGGTCTTGTGATTACGTCAAGTAATACACCATTAATTGACATAATCTGTCAAACTAATATTTCATTATGCTTCAAAGTTGATTATATTAATTAATATTTCATTATGCTTCAAAGTTGATTACATTAATTTAATTGAATTAACGAAGTTACTTTCTTACCGGCGGATAGCAAGATTGATAATTTTTCAGATGTTTGTTAAATGTTTAAAGCTTTTTTATTTTAACTTTTTACTTAAGTTTCTTGGAAAAAAATAAAATATATATTGCAATTTTATTTTATTATTCATTATTAAAATATTTGTAAAAATCAATGGTAAATTTTAATTAAATATTTTAAATATATTTAACAAAATAAATGTGAGATTTATTTACAGAATTCGTTTAAATGAATTGAATAAAATTATTTACATTTTTTCATAGGATTAACTTTATATATAATTTTTAAAATTTTAATGTAATTATTTTTTAAAAATATAATAAATAATATTAAAAAACCTAATAACAAAAGTATAGGAAGGATTTATTTAATACTATTTTCATTAATAATATTTATGTAAATATAGAGAATGAAGTTATCTACACTATATTTTCATAATAATTTAATTTCAATTTTATTTTTTCCCTTGAAATTCTTAATATATATATTTTCATATTTAATATAATTATCTATTATAAAAATATTAATAGTTATTTAAATTTAAATTTATATTTGAAATAAATTTAATTTAATTATTTATATAGTGTTTTTTAAGATTATTTATATATTAGTATAGATTTATTTTAATTCTTGATTTACCAAATATTTAGAGGACTTAAATTAAATTTTTCAAAATGTAAATTTATTTTTGAATAATTTAGGGCAAGATTTAGAAAAAGAAAGATCTATTTTTTAATAGGAAATTTGAGGAAATATTTGCACAAAACAAGATATGATTCCCTTGAGGCCTCATAAATCCAAAATTTAAATGAATTTATTCTAGTTTTTATAATATTATTTAAATTTATATAAATTCAAACCCTTATATATGGAAATATTCTTCTTCTTTTTTTATTAAACCCTAATAATACATATATTTAATATGTGGCATATAATTATATGCAATTTTTCTCTTTGACACACACACACACACACATATGAGAATTATTGTAAATATTGAAGTTTTATATGCTGATTAATTAAATGTAAAAATGATATATATATATATATATATATATATATATATATATATATATATAGTGGCTACACATATTTTTTAAGAATGATTTTAGTTTAGTTTAATTTAAAGATATTGTTTTTTTTTTTTTTCATTCTTCTCTACATTTTCTAAGGTTTCTACTGCATAGTTATATATGTTTGGTTTGTTATGCTAGAACGGGTTCCCCTCTTTTTAACCAAATTGTTTAGAGAATTCATAATGAGTTTGAATCTACTAGTATTTCTCGTCAATATCCTCATCATCGACATCCTTTTCATAAAGTGAAGTGGGGTTTCCAGTTTCACATCAAACTCTCCACTAGGTGCATCGTAGCAAGCTAGAAATCGAGGGCTTTTTCTACCAAAAGCAGTGCAAGATCCAAAATATGAGGTTAAATCTAGCAAGATAGAGAATATATGCAGGAACTTGCTTTGATCCACAAATTTATTGGATTATGGCCCTTTGAAAAGATTTTGATTGAGTGGATTTGAAATAAACCCAACATAAAATATAATTGGAGTTAGGGGCCAAGGGTTTTTTTACAATAAGTTTCTCTAACTTAAAAGATATATCAAAGGTTTTTGAAGAAGGACCATATTTTTTCAATATTGCAAGACTCTTCATGAAATTTTGGAAGGAGCAATATAATTCAAAGAAGGATGATTTCCTTGGATCCCTGATGTTTGCTTCTATTTTTTCTCTCCCTAATAAATATTGGGAGGAAGAAACCCTTGAAGGAATAGATAATGCCATTAGCAGCTTTTTTAAAGTACCAGAGGCTACCAAGAGAGGCAAGTACACTTCATATGCACATATATGTATTTACATGAATATCTCCCAACCTTTTCTAGATGCCATAGATATTTACTATCAGGATAGTGTTTAGAAGCAGTAACTTGATTATGAGCAAGTCCCCTTTAGATGTAAATGCATGAAATTCCCTTCAGATGGAAATATTGTCATGCATTCAAACATCTTATTAGGGACTTCCAAATGAATACCAAGGAATTGTTTGAAGAAAACCATTCTAAAAAAGAACTAGTTGATTTGGTAAAAATACCCTGAGGAAGAAAAAATTTGAATCCTGAGGGTACCTTAAATCCTAACTAGATCCCTAGATCTGAAAATAGGTGTGAGTCTATTTCCTCTCTAAAGGAGTATCCATAGCAAGTAAAAGTTTATTCAAGCATGCAATCAACATAAAGTGAATCCCTTAACCCTATAAAGGTCATACAAAAGTCTCTCGAAGAGTTATTTTCTTCTATGTTGATGGTGGATGATGTGCCTTATGGTTTCTCTTTCTATTGGCCACCTTGTGAAAACCATTAGTTAGTCCCATTTCACCTTCTTCTTGTACTTCACTTTTCTTGAGTGGACCATGTTTAAACAGGTGTCCATGTTCATGACACCTCTGAAACCTAAATTGTACATGCTCATAATCCAGAGGCTGAACTAAAACTTCATCTTGATGCTTGAACCCTATAAATTTAGAAAGTCACCAAAAGATATTCATGTAAACACATTTTCTCACATAAGTCATATAAGGTCCCTTTCTTGTTGCTCTATACCCTTCACAAAATTTCCTATGGAATTTCCAATTCTTTCTAGGATTTTATGATCCCATAAGTTTATCGATAGGAAGTACAAACAAACCCATATTAGAGCTGCCAAAAATTCCTCTTTATCAGGGTTGACACACTCTTCCCAATGTCTCATGTACATACCAACATTGCTCAATAAATAGGGGCCTCCTTCCAAAATCATAGAATTATCCTCAACGTTTGAGAAAATAACTATGAAAAGCCCCTTTTCCCACAATCTCATATCTATCTCACCTTTGGGTTGCCACTTTAGGTGCATCCACTTTATCAAGTCCTTCTTAGTTGACCATACTTCTATGATCTTGTAGATGTGGGCATGGTCCTTCATATGCTTTCACTATATTTCCTACCTATTTGGTAGAATCACGAATTTAGGGTTAGTCACAGCCTTTGGCAAGACATCTACTATTAAACCAAGATTACCATTAGCTCCCAGAACTTGATTATTTGGTCTCCTATTATTTCCCAACTGGCTACCAGAAGCTTGGAAATTTCTAGACTGAGTACCTATTACCATGTTTCTATAGGAGGGGATTTCGCCCGTCACCCTCTAGTCTCTCTCCTATATGAAGGAGTATCTAAAGCATGTCAACATTTAATTAAGCATGCAATCAACATAAGGCCAATCCCTTAAACCTATACAGGTCATGCAAAAGTCTTCTTAAGAGGTATTTTCTTTTGTGTTGATAGTCGATGATGTGACTTATGGTTTCTCTTTCTATTTACCACCTTGTGAAAACCATTAACTGGTCCCATTTCTCCTTCTTCTTGTAATTCACTTTTCCTGAGTGGACAATCTTTAAACAGTTATCCATGTTCATGAAACCTATGGCACTTGAATTGTACATGCTCAT
This sequence comes from Pinus tabuliformis, assembly GCA_031772625.1. Lineage (NCBI taxonomy): Eukaryota > Viridiplantae > Streptophyta > Pinopsida > Pinales > Pinaceae > Pinus > Pinus tabuliformis. The sequence continues at coordinate 686,589,902 of CM062806.1, forward strand.
AATCCAAAGGTTGAACTTAGACTTCATCATGGTGCTCCAACTCTATCAATTCAAGAAGTGGCCACGAGATCTTCATGTAAACACATGTTCTCGCATAAGTCATATAACATTCCTTTCTTGTTTCCTATGTACTCTTCACAAAATTCCGTATAACTTTCCCAATTCTTGCTAGGATTTTAGGATCCCAAAAGTCTATTGATTGGGAGTACAAACGAACCCATATTGGAGCTGCCAAAAATTCTTCTTTATTAGGGTTGAAGCACTCTTCCCAATGTCTCATGCACAAACCAACGTTTTGTTGCCATTGTGGTGCTGGCATTGATGTCAACAAGCTCTTGGTTTTTCTCGTCATATGCATGTCTGATGTGTGAAGAGTGCTTGGTGATGGATGTTTGGCTGGATGGTCTTGTTAGTTGGCATTGATGTCAACATACTTATTACTAGACCTAGTGGAGGTGACTTGATGATATTGTGGCTGTTGACTTGGAGATGGATTCCACATGTGATGTTGATTTGAGGTTGGCATGTTGTGATTTGAGATGTTGTTGTTGCAGGTGATTGGGTTGTTGCTCTAGATACTGCATATGTCTCTACATGTCTTAGAGACATTGGATTGTTGTTATATGTGTTGAGTTGTGGCTGCTTTTGGTAGAGATGCCCCTATCAGTGTTGGAGGCAGTGTATGACATGATGTTGATGCTACAGGACTTGGAGATGCTGCTACAGGAGTTGGAGATGCTTCTACAGGTTTTGGAGGTGTTTGCACAAACTATGGTTGTTGCTTGAGGAGCTGGAGGTGTTGATCTTGGTCCTAAGGTTAGCAGAATAAATGGCTTGATGAGGACATCCACAACCTAAGGAATGAAGGAAATGTCCTTTTTCTTGGGGACTTTAATGCTCGCACTGCTATTGACCAAGCTATTATGTTAAGTAACAACTATAACCTCGACCCCTTGTGGCTTGATGAGGGTGGTAACTTATATAATAGATTGAAGAGAAAATATAAAGACATAATCGAGAACTTATTCAGTACCGAGCTCCTCAAAATTTGTAGTTCCTAGGACCTAATCATTTGTAATGGTATTAATAAATGGCCTCTCTCTGATAAGCTGACATGTTTCCATGGACTGGGTAGCAACGTCATGGATTATATGATTTCTGACATCCATATCCTCAACCATATTACAAACTTTGAGCTTCTTAATGGGTACGACCCTGACTTTGACCACAAACCTTTGTTTTTATCCTTGAACGTTGCAATGTCAACCTTTTCTTAAGGGATTTGGAAAGGGATTTAGGGTCCCTAACTTATAATAACAACATTGATCAATTATATTACCATTTTACTACTACCCTTTCCACCACCATTATCAAATTCTCTACTAAGACTTCGTATAAGAAAAATAATAGAAATTCCAATCCTTGGTATGACATAGACTGTAAAATTGCCAAGAAAGCAATCAGAGATGCCCCTTATGAAATCATTAATCTACAAAATATAAGTACATACAAAACTCTCATTAAGAGGAAGAAGAGATCATATATTAATAAAGACAAGAGCATATTCTCCACCTTTCTAAAGTTGCACCCAAAAAGTTTTCGTGGAATGTGCTTGTTCGTAAAACTAAAGATAATCATTCTATCCCACTAGAAAATTGGGATAACTATCTTAAGAAGTTGTATGACTCTTCGGACACCATTGGCACGATCTTAAACACTCCTATTAAGGATGATAGTTTTTCTCTGAAAGACGTTGAGTCTGGGATTAATAAGCTTGCTAATGGGAAAGCCAAAGATATTGAGGGTTACCAAGCTGAGATCTTTAAAATGGGAAAAATTATCCTCATTCCTCATCTCCACAAGCTTCTGAATTTGGCTGTAAAGCATGGCTTCCCTAAGCAATGAACGCAAAGCCTTATTATGCCTATCTTCATAAATGGGGACAAAAACATTCCCTTTAACTACATGACCATTATGATTAGCCACATCTTAGCCAAGCGTTATGGGCTAATTCGGGAAAAAAGGCTTAGACTTTGGATTGAGAACCAGGTAAAAGGGCTAAAGGGAAAGTTGGTTTTAGGAGACATGACTCGACCATCGACCAACTTTTCAGCTTTAGGATCATCGCAAAGGAATTCCGTAATAGTAAAACTGATATCTTTTGTTTTTTGTGGACTTTAGAACAACTTTCGACGTTGTCCCCCGAGATAAGCTCTCTAAGAGGCTTAAAGAGATCATGGTTCCTCCTGAGCTAAGGATTGTTGTGATCTGTCTCTACGAGACTGCCATTTCCATTCTTAAGACCAATGAAGGATGGTCTAAAGATATTAAATGTCATATCGGGGTTAAGCAAGGTTGCCCCCTTTCCCCTACCCCTTTTGGTATTTACATTGATAAACTAGAGGAGTGTCTGGAAACTCCAGGTTGTAAAGGCATCGAGCTCACTGGTAGTATCATTAGTCTTCTACTTTATGTTGATGATATCATTCTTCTTGCAAGGAGCCATGATGAACTAGACGAGTAGCTTAAGACCCTTCATGTCTGCTGCTCCAAGGCGAGTATGACTGTTAATATCGACAAGACTAAAGTCATCATCATTAAATCCAAAAAAATCACCCATGGTAGTTTCATCTATGATAACCATTGTCTTGAGCATGTTTCTTCTTATAAATATTTAGGTAATGACTTTCCTCATCAGCTCTACTAGAATTACAACATCAAGAAGAGAATTATTGGAGGTTGGAAATATTATTATGAGCTTGAAAATAATTCTAAGTGAGCTGATCTTTACATTTGGAGTAAAAAAAGATTCCTCTTTGAGACTCTCGTCACCCCTGTCATCTTATACGGATGTGAAGTTTGGGGGTGTAGTATATCTAGGGAGTCATGGAGAAAGATTGAGATGATCCAAAAGCAATTCATAACCTATCGCTCAAGATCAATGGAAATAATCCGTACCCTATCCTCTTGATCGAAGATGGCATGTCCCCCATTGGAAGTGCAGCTATGTTTAGATATATAATGTATAAGAAGAAGCTTTACAATATGGAATCCAAGAGGCTCCCAAAATTTTCATGGGAAGCAAGGAAAATACAATTTTAAGGACAAGATGTGGGATACTAAGGAGCTGGAGGGTAAAAAGAAGCTAAGGTAATATAAGGAAGTGATCAACCCCACGCTTGATAACCATAATTATCTCTCTACGTTGACTAACACTACGAAGAAAATGAACATCGCTAGGATTACAACTAACTCTCATGAGCTTCGGAGTGACACGCGACAATGGTTTACTCCCAAGACTGCTTGAGACGATAGAATTTGTCAGCTTTGTAATACTAAGAAGGTGGAAGATGAAGAACACTCCCTTTTAGACTACCCAACTCTTGCCCACATCCGCTCTCAATTCCCTATCATCAGCCACACCTCCAATCTTCTTGACTTATTAAGCCATCCCAACTATAGTGATCTTGGAACACCTCTTTCTCTGCTCTTTGATCACAGAAGCGAGATTTTGAAGAATGACACTTAGCTCTCTTTTCTTGAAGTCCGATAAACCACATTGGTCTTAATGGACGTTAATCATTATCATCATCATTATTATATATTTATAAAATAATTATATTAAAATATTATATATATATATATATATATATATATATATATATATATATATATATATATATATATTATTAATAAAAATATAATTAAATAAATCTGATAAGAAAAGAAAATCCTTTATTATTAAATATATTATATTCAAAATTTAAAAATAAAATAGAAATATAATGATATGAAGAAAATGTATATAACTTTATTCAATTCAAAAATGTAAATAACTTTATTTCATTCCATTTTTGTGAATAAAAATGTAATGGGAAAATCTTACATATACTTTTTATTTATATTTAAAATATTTAATTAAAATTTATTAGTAGCTTCTTAGCGATTAGCCCGACGACTCATTAAGCGGTGTCTCTTGGTGGACTCGATTCATTGCAGCAGAGCAAATAATTCTTCAATGTTTTCATTGTCATGATTAGTGTTGGCACATGGCTGCATGACACTCCAATTCGATAAGGTTGACTATGATAGTATAGAGCGTTTCTTGGTCATAGTCTCCACGACCACTAGATTGATCTTTGAACCCATCAATATAATTCAAGGGAGACATAACTCTAATTTTATTGAGACCACTATTCTAGTTTAAATAACTCACTTTAAGCTCCTTCCTCATCGCTCTTATGAACTCTCACAAGGTTGCAACGAGGAATTGGGCTTTGCTCATAGACAAATCCCAATCCAAAATTAGCGCAATTTACCCACGCAATCAGTGCCAAGGAATAATGTGTTCAACAACTCCCCTTAAAAAAGAAAACATGAGCCATGAGCCAAAATCCCACCTTCTAACCAAACAAAATATAGACCAGACGAAATTACAAATTCAAAATTCAAATTTGAATGCTTTTAGCGCCTTTACTAAATTCAAAATAAAACGGAATTAGGAAAACGGCGGTAGATGGGGAATCCAACAGAGGTCGCAGGAGGAGACGGGGCAGGTTTGATAGTGGTTTCTGATAAGAAGAGTGGAAATGTCGAGGTCAGAAACAGAGATGGCAGAAGTCACCATAATCGGTGAGAAATATACAATTACCGGAAAACCAAGACGGTCGTGGAACTATCAATGGCATGTATGACCGACCATCCATTGCAATGTCACATCAAGCTCTAAAAAGTCGCATTATAGACTTGCCTTAATTATGAAAGTGCGTAGGTGTGGGGAACAGAAGATTGCATGGCGGTTCTAGTGAAATCTTTTCCCCTCTGTAGTGGAAAAACACTGAATTTTTCAAAAACAAAACCCTAGAACGTTTTGCCTGAGCTTTGTGGTGATGGACGAACTGAAAATGGCTTGCTCCTGTGGTTAACTATTTTCTTAAAATTTCACCTATGTTGTGGAAAATCTATTAGCCTTAATTATGAAAGTATTTTTCTTATGACCATTGGAACGGAAGATGATAAAATTTCACCAGTGTCGTGGAAAAACTATTTGCCTAGTCTTGGTTACTCTGGTTAAAGATTTTAGCCTGTGTTGTGGAAAAACTACTTGCCCTAATTATAAAAGTCGGTATGTGTGGGCTGATTATAGCGTGGTGGTTCTGGTCAAATATCTTCGCCTCTGTCGTGGAAAGAATAAAAGGAGAAACAACTACTACTATTATGGTAATAGAGTTTCAGTTTCTGTCCATAACTTGTTACACTATAAATAACTTGGAACGGAAATTATCTTAAACTAACTATACATTTCCCAAACATAATTAAACAAGATTAACGATGTGTTCCAAACGAGAAGGTCCACAACCTCCTGTAATATCACTGTCATGGTAAAAAAGGAGCGACACCAAGATAAACGTATATGTCCATGAAAAGAATAAGTATATTTCCAATTTCAATTCGCATACCGGTATTAATACCGCTGAATAAATTAAGACTCGCTTACACACTAAACCATTCATTGAATTATTACAACGCATGAACAAGTGACAAAACCACGATTAAGAAAAGTATCAAAACCACTAAGAAATTCAAGAACTGAAATTATGTATATATTCTGAATATTCTTTTGTACTAAATCTCGTCTCTCTCATTCCACTTTACATAGTTTACATACAAAACTTCAAACAAATTGTCTCTACAGCCTATGGGGTAAGGGCCAAGAACAAATTGTCTCTACAGCCTATGGGGTAAGGGCCAAGATTTGGCAACCTAGCCCATAACTTATCCATCATTTAATACAGAAAAAAAAAGGTCATAGAATCATAACGGGTAATGTATGCCATAACCATGCTATTAAACCGTTCAAGGAAATAGATAGAAGTATTCTTTTAAGCTCCGGTTGTAAACCCAAACTGGAAGCATCTAGTTGCTAAAACCTCCATTCCCTAAGGAATCCCTTGTGGGTTTCATATTGTGGTGAGGGTTTGACTACGCCGAGAGCCAACAACCCTTCCACTTCATCTTGGAGTCGACACAAGCCACTCAAACAAGTAGACGTTCAACCAAGGAGAAATAACCGACCTGTAGATAACAAAACAACTTGTCTTAGGTTTAGTGCCTCTCGAAAGACTCTTCAACCTCAGAAACGGGTTCAAGGCATACTTGTGGAAGCAACCAGAGAACCTGTTAGAAGCAGACCTCGGCTTGAATAACGAGGGAGAATTCATAAATGAAAAAAGTATGAGTAATTTAATACCTGAGGGTATAGGCGTCACTGTTGAAGCACCGAATACCTGAAAACAAATAGCAAGTTTTACACCACATACCAGAGAAGAGGCATAAACTATAGGAGTGCTCGAATTTAGAAAGAAACTGACCTCGGTGACAGAGGCTCATCTCTGTTCGGCTCTCGATGTCAAAGAAGGGTTCTAAACCATCCATCAGACCATACCTGTATCAAATATCGAATTAAAACTAAGAAGGAATAAGGTAGTTGTGTTTCCCGAACTAAAAGAGCGGACATGTATAATTTTACCTCGTTGTCTCTGCCATCGATCATTTGCCTCTGAAACCAAATAAGCACTCATTTAGGAAGAGGTAAACCCTCTCTCCAATGCTCTTACCCTGCGCGCTACCAGATCTATTTCCTCTCCTCTCAGATACAGCGAAATGAGATGATAAATCATGTTAGGGTTTCATCTCAGGGTCAATGCCCTTGTCAAGTCACCTGCGAGGACCGAATGCAGCATACCATTCTTACCTTTGCATTAATCGCCCCAATAGAGGAGACATCACCTCTACTAAGGTGTGGGTAGGTGGCACTGATATAGGGCTTGGTTTAGATAGTCATACAGGAATTCCTGTGTGCTAATTAATTACCTTAATTCGCGCCAAGACCGAAAGTTATTCAGGACCCTTTCCATGTATTTACACATTGCGTTGATTGGATTAAAGTGACACGTAACCTGGGTAATTAGGGCAGTAAATATTTTATTTATTTATTGTATTACGAAGTGTTACAGTGAATAATTATAAACTATTTTTTTCTTTATTAGGTTCATAGTATCTTTTAGACTAAGAGTTTTAGAATTTAATTTAACTATCAATAATTATTAGATCTATGATAGGTAGGAGCTAAATTATTTAGGATTTAAATCAATGACATTTTCTTAGCAAAGAATTTCTTAATAATACACTCATTCACCATCAATTTAAAGATTTATGGACTAATTTAAAAAAATTCATATCACTATAAGTTGATATTTTAAATAATGTAAAACAATTGATAATTACAAACCATCTTTATTTTATTAAGTTCATAGTATCTTTTGGAATAAGAGTTTTAGAATTTAATTTAACTATCAATAATTATTAGATCTATGATGGGAATTAATTTCTATGGAATATGGAAATCTAGTAGTCACTGATAGATTCCATATTCATACGTTTTGTCCTTTTAATTAAATTGATTAAGTAAACAGAGTCTTATGAACATGTGTCAGATAAACATGAGTTATGGTTTTTGGGGCATGTTGCATTAGTAAACCATGATATTGGCCCATGGTATTCTAATAAAGTCTATTTATATTTATAAAATGTTTAATCATGTTACATATATTTTAAAATTTATATATGTTTGACTTGTATATTAAATTTTTTATAAATAATAATAGTAATAACAATTTAAAATAAAATTATAATTTAGATAATTTTTTAAATTTTGTTAATCTTTATCAATGTGAGATATATCATAAATATTTTACTATTTATTAGCATTTACCAACTATTTCATTTATATAACTACATTAAATATTCATAAATCAAAATTCATTATAATTTTTTTAAACTCCACTTTTATTGTTATAAGTCTAACTTCGTTGATTTGGAATTAAAACCCTTTTGGAATTAGAATGTAGGATTAATGTAAACATTTTGCACTATGCCTACTTTGTGTTTTGAGTGGACATAATCGTATAGAAAAAATTAAAAGCTCACACTTCTAATGTGTTTAGTGGTATAATCCCAAAAAACTAACAAAATTTAAACATTTTCTTATTATTAAACTTATAGAAAACACGATTGGTTACCTACGATTCTTAAAAAGATAGTTAAAATTTTTATACACATACTTTATTTTAGTTAGACTTTAGAATTGGACAAACCCTCTCTACCTATGATTATATCTTTTATAAGAGTGTTGATGTGGGTTTTATGTACTTTAGTCAACAAAAGATAAGTGACACAGATCAAAGCTGTTCACATAGCCCTAGTTATTTGGTGTGGTCATCCTTTATGGGTTTTAAGGCTCCCTTAGCTTTTGGATTCCTCCTCTTGCAAAAAATAACACTAGGGGAAAAATAATGCTAACCTATGCTATCTAATAAAACCTAAACTATTGTTATTTATGCCTAAAACTAAGAGTTAATGACTAATAGAATATAATATAGAAAAAATCTAATTATCGATATAAATGAAATAATAGAAATAAAATAGTATACCTGTTAACTTATTCTACCTAATTCTAATTTATATATGCTATTTATAAATTAGAATTAATCATATGAATTAAAATATTATACAACAATCTGCTATAGAAAAATATGCTACATAATTATGGTATAGAAACTGAAGCAAGGTGTTCTAATACAAGAAATGTACAAGACTATGATACATGAAGCAATACCAGAACTGTAATTGGTTGAAAGGAATGAAATATAATTGTTTCTCCAGAATATCGAGAGAATATAGCCTAATTAAATTTATAATTGAAATTACAAATAAACTAATCTATAATGCAAATAGTGAAAAGACAAGTAACTGCTAAAATGCATATCCCTTATCCTTTAAAGGAACATAGGTCAAATTGTTTGCTTTGATAGTTAACATCGAGAATAAATGCAATAATTAATTAATGCATTCAAATTCCTACTTCTCAGCCAAGATGCATATAATAGGAAACTACAATAATCTGATAAAAAATGATAGTCATTCATTACTTGTTTATGAATGAAACCAATAAACGAATAATCAAAATGAGTATATGAATTTAGGAGTTGTTATAGCATAAACATTAATTCAATTCATACACAGAAGAAAACATTATCTTAATTCTAATATTTTTGTATAGAAGTACACAAACCTAGACCAGATATATACTCAGATCAATTATCGATCTCAGGACACAAGTCACTGGAGAGCATCGAACATTTAAGAAACTATAAAAATTGAATCAATATAAGACATAGAAAGAAATGTGATGAAATTGCTAACTGTTTACAAAATAAAATCACATAAATACCTATGGCCTATTGTATTTTGAGAAATAAAATTACGTAGAAGCCATAAGACGATAAGAACCAATGACTACAGAAGGATTAAAGGCACGATAAGTAGGCAATTGAGTAAAACCAATCCTTAAAAAATCAGAGTGTAATTCAAAAAAAATCCACAGTCACATAAAGTTAAAGAGAATTTCTTTTCTCCAAAATTTCCCTATATAGTACTAAAAGTACCCCCCATACTATAGAAAATCCAAAGCTTATATAGAGGTTTAAAGAGCTCATTGTATCGAAAATAATCCTAAAAATTCTCTAAGTGTATGTTACAAAATTAATTCAAATTGTTTACTTAGTATCCTAACCAAATTATAAAAGGTAAAAGAAGAAGACAGATGAATGACATGGAACCCATGCACAACTCACAATAGGTACATGTCGATCGAGCATATCCTCCTTTGCAGGATCTAAAGCCAACATTCAATAAACATGAAGGACGTATTGCAACAAACAAACAATTATTAAACATTGTCTTGACAACAAGATATGGTTTCTACATAATCAACGATTCTATAGCTACCCTTTTTAAATTTAGTAAAATAAATCAAATAGGCACATATCTTGAAAACTTCAAAAATCCTAATCGTAGATAACAATAAAATCACTACTTATCATGACCAGAGTTATCTATATCAAAAGATATAACTACTTTGACATTTCTTGACTTGATGATAATATGTGTATCTTTAGCCTGGGATATATTTTCAATGATGGAGGATTTTTGTTCCATGTGTTTTTGCCTAGCTTGAAATGAAGTTTTGAGTTCATTATTTTCATGGAAAAGCTAGCTGATACGATGTTCAAGACATGGGGATAGTGAGCAAGTATTGTTGGTTCGAATACATGTTCATACTTGGCTCATCCAAATGGGAATTTCTCAGATAACTATCATCAAGTGGCACCAACAAACACTCTTGAATCATCTTGCACCTTGGGTTTATTTCTTTTGGGCAATAGTTTAGGATGAGCCCCGAGATTGACAAACACATCATTTGTGGGAGTATTTTTATGATTGTTTCATTTTTCTTGGGCAATTTTCCTTTGCTTTTGTTTAATCTTGACTTTAGACTCGAGATTTTTTTCTCTCTCATTGATTTCTTCTTTATTTACAATTTTGTAGGCACGGGTTCACACCAAGGACTAACCTTGGAGGATTTATTTTCTACTTTATCCCTAAATCCATGTCTTGATTCCTTGTGACGGATAGAGGTATCATTGGTCTTCCTTCTAGTAACATAGACATGAGTGGTTCCCAAGGCTTCACTCATGTTATCATCTGAAACACAAGGGTCTACTTCATTAAATAATTCTTCACAGACATATTGTAATGAATGACAAGATGGTGACTGAACAAGAATATCAAATAGAGGGTTAGGTTCACATAGACATGGGGAATCAAAGTCTTTAGGAAGTTGGGGATTTTTGAAACCATTTCGATCAAGGAAAGACTCCCATTCATCCCTTGCCTTTTCCAACTAGTGTTTCACTAGAATACAAAAGAGACCGCGATGAAATAGGGATATCTCAGATATCTTTTTTAATGATTGGTATAATGGGGACATCTTAGTTAGGCTTTTATGCAAATAAAAGGGTAGATTAAGCTTATGGCCAAGGAATTCCATTAATCATCTAGTATGATAAATATAATAGACTATATCAACCCTCACAAGTAAATACTGATGCAACAAACGCACTAAATTACACAAGTTTGGTTTCAAAAATGAAATTGGAATACCTTTCACATGATAAACACAATCTTTACTGGTGAAAAGTTTTTTCCATGGATTGTAGCGTACTTCACAGTTTTTGGACCAATTCTCTCCATCAGCAAGTAGATGAACAACTTATGCAATAAATTCAACATCTACAATTATCTCCAAATCATCCACTTAGGCTTTCTTTCCATCAAAATAAGAGGAAAAAGCTTTGATAACCACTTTACTATAACCTTGAAAAAACTGAAGGAAATCCCACCATATGACCCATCAAAATAGGGGTGCACACTCATCATACACCTCCACCATCTCATCTCCAATGGCTTCAGCTCGAATAAGGAGTGCCATGTCTACAATCCAAGAGGGTTTTGGCTAGGAATCAAGGTGAGAAAAAATGGGAAACACGCAACAAGAGGGTTACCAAACCCTTTCTTTCAAAGAAGTCTGAAAAGTACGGGAAAAAACAATAAAATAATAAAGAATTGGTAATCTTGAAGCCCCAAGAGATTAACTCATACATCGACAGACGGGAGGATGGTAGAGAGAGATTAATTGTTGTGAGCTATGGTGACTGTGGGTGGTACATTTTGTGATAGTTGGCACAAATTATTATTAAATTCCCCGAGGAGAATGTCAAATGACCCATAAAACCCTAATACAAATCTAAAAATAATAACCCTTATCGCAAGAACCATTATTTCTCATAATTGAAAATCTAGAACTTTCGAAAGGAAAATCTCCATACACATCAACACAGGATCGCAATAATTATAAGTCAGTCATTCAATCAATAAGAAATGTAAACCAAGTGTCATATGGTAAAGTCATGGTACAACACATATTCAAATATAATAAATAAACCATTTGTAAAAATAATCAAAAGAAATTTATCACATAGTTTGTGACCCATTATAATAGCCATCCATTGACCCAAACCACATGTACATGTTAGGGGTTATACATAATTCAATGAAACATATAAAATGAAGTGTTATGAAGACATTATAATATGCAAATAGAAATAAGATAGGGCTACTATAGAATCAAGGATTATGTAGCGACACTTTTCACTCTAACATTTATATCTTGTATAGAATCAAAGCGAGTCAATAAGTTATTGAAATAGTAGAAAGAGACCAAAGGCATGTCATATCAACATTTAGAAAATAAAATAAGGTTGCATAACAAGGTCATTTCAAACATGCAAAATCAAAGCCAAAGGTTAAAATTGAAAACCAAAGGATAAATTTAAGGAGGGAGCCCATGTCATTTTAAAATGACAGGTGAGTCGGTTAGGCTGCTAAATATTGGAGAGTAACTGGATGAACCGATTATATTTGTCTTGAAATGAGTTTGAGAAAAGCATATAGATCAAATTCCTTAAGAATGTGAATGCCCATAATAATATAAAAATGATTATTGTAGCCATACTTGAATACAATTAATCTGTTGATAAAAACATATTAAAATAACAATAGAAAACGTAAAATTTACAAATAAAATCCATATTAATTTTCAGAGAATCCAATAACCAACAAAGTGAATGATAGAGTGGGTAACCAAGTTGGTGATGTAATTTTGACTATAATTATATAATATTTAAAAAAATTTGGAGTTAATTTTTTACTTATCTCCTTATAGGTTTACTCAAATTTCAATTGTGTACACTCGTTGGATGTGGAGTTAGATTTTGCACCCAATGAATACCCACTATGCATACGTTTGAGTAGATCCACACCAAGAAAAATTAAAAATACATGAAAAAACATGTTTCGTGTAGATATTCTCAAAAGTATGCATAGTGGGTATTCATTGGATGCAAAATCTAAATTTGCATCCAACAAGTGTACACACTTTAAATTTGAATAAATCTACAAGGAGAGAAGCAAAAAATATAACTAAAAAACTAGTTTTCTTTCTTTCCTTCCAAAAATATTTTCCCCTAGGATGATGTCATCATCTTGAATCCTATTGGTTTTCTTAAAGTTGATTTTGTTAGTACATTTTTCATTTTGAGACTCATTTTTTACCTTTCCCCTAATGTATAAACATAATGAGAACTACAACCAGTGGGAAACTCTAATGGAAGGAAACCATAGAGGTTACACAGGATCACCAATACCAGAGGAAGAGGAAATTGATATAGAGTTTGTGAATCATAAAGATACGTCAGATACAGGCGCTTATGAATGAAAATAGGTTGGTGAAGCTTTCGAACCGCTAGGAAATTTCTCTTGTCATATTATGTTATGTTTCTTCATCTATAGATAAGTTCAGGTTACGTGTATGCATGAAGCTATTTATGTTTATATGACACTATTATTAAGTTTATAGGACACTATTTTATATGACATATTTAATAAATTTAGTTAAAAGGGAAAAAATAACTACTTTTGTAAACAAATTTCAATCTTTTATTTGTGTGCACTACTAAGAATATTTTAGAATATTCTATGTAGGTTAACTCCATACCATCCATCTAGTCATTTATTTATTTATCTATTTTTAAGCATGATGAAATTGAGGTGAATCAAAGATAACCTAGTAAATGTTAGTATAATACCAAGAGCATATCGAGTAACCCATAAACTACGTATACCAAAAATTTATGATTTAATGAAAACAAAAACTCAAAAAAAACTACTCCTTAAACTTATCATCCAATTAATAATTAACATAATTATATTTTTTAATAATAAAATTTAATTTCTAAATTTACCAATAATTTCATAACTTAAATTTATATATTTCATTTTATTATTTTACCTCCAATATATACATTCTATTTATTTAGGGTAAATGAAATGAACTTTGGATTTCATTTTCTTATATTAATGAAGAGCTATAATAATTTAACGATATATTCTATTAATACAAGTATTGATTGATTACCAAATAATCCTACTTTCTACTTGACCATCTTTTACTTTTTAATGTAAAAATATTAATTTTTTCTTTGACAATACAACATTTTACAATATTTTTTACATAATGTTTTTGAAAAATATTCATTATTAAATTGAATATACATTCTTAAAATTATCTATTAATAAAATGAATATTTTTTAAATCTATATAGATTGAAATTGTTTTATCATATAGATATATTTTTCTCCGATATGCATTTTTATTATGCATATTTTCTTCAATGTAAAACCATTGAAACTTTAAATAACTGACAGGTATTTTTTAACTGCACATTTATTTATTTGTAAAATGAAGTGGCCAACCAAATAGAATTCATAAAAGGTGGACAAAGCTTTTGGAATTTAATAATGCTACTCAAATGGTGGACAAAGTTTTTGGAATTTAATAATGGTACTCAAAAGGTGGACAAAGTTTTTGGAATTTAATAATGATATTCCAAATAGATTGCAAAATGCAATTTATAAACCTCCCAAAAATCCATTGAGTTCAGATAAATTTGAGTATGTGAGTTAATTCAGAAGTACTCATACTATTAGGTCAAGGTTCCTATACAAGGAAAACTGAATTTATGACGGGATAAAACTTTTTGAACAGACTCCAAACGAGATATTTTATGGTGTCAGATATGTTTTTTTAAGTGAGAAAAAACATTTGTATTAACAAAAAATACAGTTTATATATCATGGATATAAACCGTCTGTAAATAAAAAATCAGATACATAGTGATCCAGACTAAAACCATATAGTCTTATGTGTGCCTAATAAAAATTTTAAATATAGGAAAAGTAACAAAAAAAACATAGATCCATTCATCCAAAAACATTTTGATTCACAAATTATAGCATATCAATCATCAGAGGAACCTGGAATATCCAACACAAAACACGATAAAAAAAAGTATAGCATCCTCCTAGAAATTGTTATTCAGGGAAAGGAAAAACACCAACATCTAGTATGGAACCTCCAATCTGAATCTCGATATGCAGTGGATCCAGTAAGCCCATCTTAGAAATCTTGTCTACATTTTGGTTGAACTCTCTTTCTATATGTTGTACAGAGGCATTCCTGAAGGACCCCCAAAGGGTCATGATTTGTTTGAGCTAGCCTTGTAGATGTGGTTGCTTGATATGAATGTTACCCCGGACAGATTAATGATGGTGTGTGAGTCCCCATATATATGTATAGCGGGAATGCTCAGGAATGATGTGAACCATAGTAGTCCCCACAAAGCCATAGCCTCCGCCTTCATATTAGTTCCACAGCCAGCCCCCCAATGAACTCAGTATTCATGTTCCATAGAGATAACAGTCCAGAAACCACATCCACATCTTCCACCATGTGCGACACCATCAAAATATCCAGTTGAATATGTAATCCCAGGGCCAGTCTTCAGGATAGTCGGCTGAGGGGGTCTTATAGTGTTGGTCTGTGTATTATAATACCAACCAAGAATGCGGTCAATTACACATGGCCTATCTCCCATCACTCCCTAAAAAATAATACCATTTCGCCATCTCCAGATTTCCTAAAGAAAACATAAGGGAATACGTTGCCACTAGGAGGCTTTTTGAATCCACCAAGTCAAATAGTCTGTGATATTATCAAAAAAATTATAGGGAAATTGATACAACCAACAATTTCCATACAGATCTGCAGTGCGATGGGGAATTTAAGAAATAAATGGACATTATCTTCCACCTCCTTCCTGCAAGAAACACATATACTAGGCCCCTGCCAATTCCTCTTTTGTATATTTTCCCAAGTGAAATTCTTGTTTGTCCAAACAAGCTAGATAAATAAGATGATTTTGATAGGAAACTTGGTTTTCCAGAATTTATCGAACCATCATACCTCAAAAATATTATGGTCATGCAGCAAATGGATTTTCAACAGTCTGCTACCGAAAGATCATCTCGCTTCATCCTCCCAAGCCATCCAATCTGATCACCCTCGTCCCCCATACAAATACCAGTCAACCTCATTTTGCCTCTGATATGCTCCCATTCCAACGCCTCCAGACCCCCCAGGCCCATCTCCCTTGCCCCCTTCCAGATAGGGATATTTCCATTCCATTGTCTAGTGGCTTGGTTCTAGAAAAAAATCATCAGTCATTGATGCAGTGTATGAGCCTATCCGAGAGGTGGAAATATGGCCTCATACCCATAATATGATCCAGTCCAATCAGAATCTTGTGCCTGGAACCAAAGATTCAGAAAATGCACCTCAGAAAATAGTGTCGGGTTTTGTTCAGACTGAGCCATATGACAGATCCCGAATGTACACCAATCAATACCCTGTGCATCCACATAGTAAAATCCTTACCCTTGAGGTATTTATGCCTTATAATATCTGCCCAGATTCCAATTCCGAATATGCCCCACCATAGGGTTTTTTGTAGTAAGGCCCATCCATAACACCTCAGGTCCAATACCCACCAACCACCCATGTTTTTTGGAATAGAAATGGAGGCCATGGTAGTAAGATGATATTTTCAATCAGAAGCAGAGCCCAACCAAATGAACTT
Source organism: Pinus tabuliformis (assembly GCA_031772625.1). NCBI lineage: Eukaryota > Viridiplantae > Streptophyta > Pinopsida > Pinales > Pinaceae > Pinus > Pinus tabuliformis. The sequence goes on from CM062806.1 coordinate 686,606,398, forward strand.
AGCCATAATTCTATTGAGTTTTGAGATGATAGTAATAGGAAGACAATAGAGATGTGCCCAATATACCGCGATTTGTGTGATCGTTGACTGTGTGAGTGTGAGATGCCCTCCTAGTGATAGAATTTTTTTCTCCCACCTTGAGATCTTACCATAAAAACAATCCACCAGCCACACCCAATCATTTATTCTGTAGTTATTTGGCTTGATATGAAAACCCAGATATTTCATACCACCCTCCATGCTCTTAGCCTCCACCCTAAATAAACCCTTTATATATGTTATATCCTCCTCATTACCCTTGCCATATAAAATTATGGACTTTTGATGATTCACAAAAACTCCCATGGTGTTTCCAAAGTTGAAAAATATGTGGTAAAGTGCCAACCAAGCAAATATAGAAATCATGCCCATAATAAGAACATCATCAACAAAAAAACTGTCTGACATTTAGATGTTAGACCCAATACGAGAGCCTGAAAATCGCCCTACGCCACGACCCATTTAATATGTAGACTAAGTCCATCCATGGCCAAGATGAATAGTAACAGAGATAGGGATCACCCTTGTCTTAGTGTGCGGTTCGCCCCAAAAAACTAAGTGGGATATCCATTGACGATCACAATATATCTAAAATTATAAACACATGACATGATCCAATCAATGTTTTTGGGCTATAGGCCAATTTTATGTAAAACCAGCCGCAGATAGCCCCAATCCAGGAAATCATATGCCTTCTACAAGTCCACCTTCATGATAGTCGCATTCAGCTTTTTTGTGTGAATAGAATGAAAACACTCTTGTGTAGTAGCCACAACATCATGGATCTGTCTATCTTGAAAAAATCCAAATTGTTCGGGAGATATGAATTTGGATAGCATATGCATGATCCTGCTAGAAATAATCTTGGATATTAACTTATAGATGAGATTTCACAGAGAGATGGGTCGGTAATCCTTGAAGGATCCAGTGAGCCTCCTCTTGGGGAGTGCTATGAAAGTTGATTTGATATGCAGGTGGATAAAACCTTGAAGACGAGATTCTTCCACCATCGCCAGGAGGTCCTCATGTAGATCATCAAAAACATGTATAAATAGCTTGACGGTCCATCCGTCTAGACCCGGGCATTTGGAACTACTGAAAGATCTGAGCACTTCCACTATTTATTCCTTCATAACACTACTATATAGTGCTTCATTTGAGTCATCATCAAACATAGTGGGGTATAAACCCACTCCCCAAATCTAGTCCTTAGTACAGTCTGCCTCCCTGTGCCTGTATGCCCATTCAAAATGATTGATTACCTCCCTTTCTATGTCTTGAAGTGTCTAAATCCAATTTCCATATGAGTCCATCATATCCCAAATTGTATTAATATTCCTTCTGCGGTTGGAATATTGGTGGAAAAATTTTGTATTCTGATTCCCCTCCTGAATCCATATAGCCCTACTCTTTAATCGCCATATTACCTCCTAGATATGTAGGATAGATTGTCTTTTTCTTTTCCAGTGATTTGATGGATGTCCACAGTACCCTGGAAGGGTTGTCTGATTGAATTTGCAGGCTCAGTCTATCTAATTCATCTGAGATATCCTTTCGGTCCTTTTTCATTTGGTATTTCTTGTTACATTCCCATATTTAAACCACCCCCTTGAAGGCCTGTAGTTTCTCCAGCATTACCACCATTGGAGAAATCTCATGTGACTTGTAATGTGTGTAGAAATCCTTCACTAGAGTGACAAAATCCAGGTCCTCCAACCACACCTGATTGAATTTAAATGGCACCCCCATTCGGAGATCATCCATGTTCCATTTTAAGATAATGTCCCTGTGTTCAGAGATAAAAGAGTTGATAATCCCTGAATGGATGTACCCAAACCTCTCAATCAGGGGCTCATGTAATAAAAATCTATCTGGTCGCTTGTCTATATGCATGTCCCTCGTCCTTCCATTATTCCATGTGGGAGCAAGTCAAGGAGGGAAAATATCCACTAGATTATAGTCGAAAATGATATCTTTTCATTTGTCTGCAATGGGATCCAATCTGCAAGAACCTCCCCAAATCACATCCAATCCAATAGTGAGGTGAGTTTCACTGCCATTAGGAGGGAATCCAGTACCAAGATCCCTGAATCCACCAATTTCTCCCAAAAACCGATCCTATCCCGATAGGGGGCGTATATATTGATAATGTGAATGTGCCCCGGGAGACCTCTAATTTTCCCCATCAAGAGAATGCCAGCAAAACAAGAGTAAGCCTTCATAAAAACCCACCTCGGGTTCCATAGTGCAACGAGACCCCCGGAGAGGCCAATAGAGTCTATTGCTACAATATGCCATTAAGGAAACATCTTTCTGAAATATGATACCAAATTTCGGGCCAAGTGCATAGATTCCTCGAGAAGAATGATGTTGGGGCAAGATGAGTAGAACAGTTCCTTGAGGATAAGAAATTTATGAGCGGCCCCCAATCTGTGAATATTCATAGAGAGGACAAAATTCATGTTGCCCTTAGAGAGGGCTCATTTTCTCTAAGGGCCTATGGGTTGACAGTTGATGCAATTGGAATATCAATAAGTGCATATGGGTCAGATGGACTGAAAGGGAGGGTATGTGTCCTCGAAAGTGGCGACTATCTCTACTATGAGTTCGACGAACCGTGATGTTCCTAGATGAATTTGGGCTGATATGGGGCGACAAGGATTTGCGAGGCTTGTGGATAATGAGTGTGTGGAGGTCCAGTGTCTTTTTGTTTAGTAAAAAATCAATATCAATGTCAACCGAGTTTGTCGGAGAGGATACGGGGGAGGTCGGCGATAGGGGTCATGGGCTCGTCACCGGGGAATGTTCGAAGCAAAGAGGGGGAGTGGGGGCAGGAATGTAAGTGATATGTCTCGAAGATATGGCGTAAATTGCCATTAATGGGGAAGGGGTTTGCCTCGAAAGAGACAGGTCACCGCAAGGTGAATGAGTGGACCTATCAAAGGGAAAATGGGTTGAGTCATCAACAGCAGGTGACCTAGTATCATGTGTCGTCCAAGGAGATGAGGGAACATCGATCAGAGAGGTATACTTCCAGTTATGAGGATAATAATGAGAGGAGAGGTGTGAGAAAAGACAAGGGGGAGTACCTGATGGAATATTCATCTGATCCACCACTACCCCTGCAATCCGGTTGCCAGCAAAGAGAAAGTCCCTTCCATCAACCATATATGTCGATCCATGCAATGATCTTCTGTGGGGAAATCGACCTCCCCCCGTCTGCGTGGGTATTGTGCCATGAGGTGGCCAATATAGTGGCAAATGAGGCATCGAAATGGGACGCCCCAAAATTCCAAGCACTATAGTAAATGGGTACCTTCCTAGTGCAGCTCTATGTGGTCCAGGAAACCTCCCATATACTCCTTCTCAATTAGGACCCAGGTGATCCTCTTATCTCTAGCTTCTAATCACTATGGATCCACATAAACAAATTTTCCAATGGCATTTCGAATATCCAAAAATACCTACCGAGTCAAGAATTCAATCGGTAAACCAGGTAGCTTGACCCAACTCAGTCTGTTCTTGGGTGTCTCCTTCAGTGGGTTGAAATAGAAAACCTCTCCCTCGAATCCATGACTGCCCATTTATCCTTTCCAAATCTTCATGGCACAAGAAGTGCAAGCCTGACCACTGTGGGCATATATCCCAGGAGGGTCTTCTACTTCATTTTGACCCAGTAGCGCATGTTCCCCTCCATAATCTCTGCGCAATCCCATCTACCCATGAGAGCCTGCTTTTGAACACTGTGAATGCGATCAATCAATACGTCATGACCAAAAATCAAAATAGGCATCGAGGTGGTAATATGAACAACCCATTTATTCCTTCTATGCCGTGAGCCTCTAAACATACCACGATGATCCCCATGAGATTGACGAATTGCATGTTCGCCACCTGGCGGATCACCAGACGGACCCTCCATATTCCTTGTGTCAATATCATTGGGTCCATTGCCCAAATCACCCATGCGGCTGCCCTGGTGGTTCCACTTCGCCTCCAACTTGGCTTTGATGTAAGCTTCGTGGGTGGACGTGTCCGAAGTGAGTGGGTCTAATAATGTAGTTTGCACAGATATATGCATGGATTTGTAGGTTTTTGTAAACATTTTATTAACAGTCTTCCCTTCTTTTCGACTGATTTATATACCTAATTGGGCTAAATTTCTTGTTTCAGTAGAGTAAAAAAATAAAACTAGTACAAAAGATAGTTATTAGTTTCTCTTGGCTAATACTATCAATGAATCATCAAAGCACATCCACAACTCAATAACTTTCTGGTTGTTCATTCACAATAAAATGAGACAAAAAATATACCAGATTTATATGGTAAAACTCAGACAACTTACCAAAGAAATATCTTTCACCAAAACTATTATGTTTTATTTTTTAAGGAGCATTATTGCATTCAAACTTATTATACATTCCCTTGCAATAGTTGCGGTAATTATATTTTTAGTTTATAAAACTATATAGAAACAACAACATTTACTTGAATAAACATAAAATTTAAATTGTTGTGATATTTTAATTTTTTTTCTAGTTTCAACTGGTGACCTAAGTAATATCAAATATTTGAAAATAGAGATATTCAAAGTTGAAATTAGCTAATTATAACTTGGTTTAAAAAGAGGAAAACAAACTAGGGGAGGGTCGCCATTACCTGTGCGCCCTCCCCACCACGTCGCAAAACCACGTGTCAAAGAACATGGAGCCGGTACGATACTTGTCCACCGTGGAGCTCCGCGTGTTGGGCATCATGTCATCCCATAAAACTTTCACTCCGTGCCATTTCCGCCGTTTGTTTGGGGTCATTGCTGCGATGTTCCATTTTCCCTTTGTCTTTCTGCTCAGTGCTGATTGTTGGGTGAAGCCCCTCGCCGAAGATGGCGCAGGGCAGCCCCAGAACCTGCGTGCTTCATCCTGTATAAATGTGTTATTGCAAGCGTTTGTTCGATTGATAGGGTTTGTGGACCTGCGCACTTCGTCTAGTATGCAGGTGCTGGTGCAAATTTTTGTTGGAGGTTTAGGGTTTGTGGTTGGAACATCGCTTCTGCTTTTCTTTTGGTTTTCTGCCTAGATTTCTTGGTCGTTCTGGACTGCCGGTAGTTTAGGGTTTCTTTGGTGGTGGTCTTATTCGCCAATTTTGTTGTTCGGGGATGAGCCGGTTGCAGTTTTACTGAGCTCGAGGTAATTGCTTAATTTGTTGCTAATTTGCTATTTTGGGCTGGTGTTTTTGGTGGTTTTCTGTTGTCTAATGGCTTTTTCTTCTCGTTGCAGGTGTGGAGAAGGTCTGGCGAGCTCCGGGGAAGGTCGGCGACCATCCATGGCCTGTATCCCATAGGATTTTAATCCTACCAGCAATTTCTCTGTGTTTTTCAGCACAAACAACTCTATTTGGATATTTTGTAAACTTTCTATGGCATTTTTTTTTAGGGTTTAGGGTTTTTGTGGATATTTTGATGTTGTTTGTTGTTGAGGGTTTAGGGTTTCTGTGGAAATTTCACTATTTTCGCTGTTATTTTCACCATCTCGTGCCATCCTTGGAGATTAAGATGCCAATGGAATCATCTGGAATCAAACTTACTGCATTACCAACACCTCCTGTGCCGTGCCCTCGGCCGTCTAGTGCCATCCTCGGCGGAGGGCTTCGCCCAACAACCGGCCCCGAGCAGAAAGATAAAGGGAAAATAGAACATCGCAGCAATGACCCCAAACAAACCCTCTCCTTGTTTTTTCTGTTATTTTCACCCCGTGCCATCCTCGGCGGAGGGCTTCACCCAAAAACCGGCCAGGACAATAATTCCCTCTCTTCTTGGCCCACAATTCTGCTCTCCTCTTGGCATCAAGGACATAGCACAGGCTCTGTCTATCAACAGATAAAATGTGTTCCAACTGTTGCAGTTTGTAGCCACCTCAATTGAAATTTTTTTGTCCTGTTTTTTGTGGGGTTGAGAAGAGATTTGGGTTTAGAACTGGATTTTAAATACTAATCAAATTTTGCAGGTTGTCGTAACTAGACAAAGTTTCAATCCTTTTATAGAATTTTTTGTGTCCTGTTTTTTGTGGGGTTGAGAAGAGATTTGGGGTTAGAACTGACTTTTAAATATTAATCAAATTCTACAGGTTGTCATAACTAGACAAAGTTTCAGTCCTTTTATAGAAAATTTTTTGTCCTGTTTTTTGTGGGGTTGAGAAGAGATTTGGGTTTAGAACTGGCTTTTAAATATTAATCAAATTCTGTAGGTGGCTTTTATGGAACAATGCATCCATTACTTCTCTGAAATGGTGTTTAATTAGACTCTCTGTCCCTGCTCTTAATTGACTTGCATAACGTTTCCCTTAGGCTCCCCTTTTAAAAGCTTATCCTCTCATGGCATCCATCACTTGTCTTCACCTCGTCCTTGAAAGATTTTGTCAGGAACTTCACTCTTTGTATTTGAAATGAACCCTCTCTCGCTATTTCACTGCTCACCTATCCAATAGTTTCATCTTGCAATTTTCTTAAATTCACTTTAAAAATAATTTTTGGGTTCCAACCACTCTGAATGACCGCAATCCACTTCTCTTTAAAGTCTGAGATCAATGGATATCATTATTAAGCCATTGCACTTTTGTAGAAAGTCGTTAGATTGACTAATTTGAGTATATTTACAGTTAAGCAAATTTGGGGTTATTTTGGTTTGGCTGAAAATAACAAATTCTTTAATGGCCATATGTATGGGGTTGTATAAGTCTACCATTGCAGTTATTTAACTATGAGCATATATAGCTTCCCTGCATTTATATCTATGAACAAATTAGTTATCTGTTGTTAACCCTTAATTATCTAACAAAACTTACATGCCCTGAACCAATGAAAATCAGTGCACCAAATAGAATGAAAAATATACAATTGAAACATTCAATTTGTTTCAATTTACAAAGGCAGATTCTCCAACAGCTTTGAGTGGATTCTCAATTTACACAATGTATTTTTGATCTATAACACTTGATTTATTGGACATTCAATTTAGAAGACAAATTTCTCCAAACTGCTTTGAGTGGATTCTCATTTATACAACACTTTTCCATTACTTTACATTTTGATAGTCCCCTGAATTTAATACTATTGTCGTTGCTCTCAATTGACTTGCATAACGTTTCCCTTAGGCTTCCCTTTTAAAAGCTGATCCTCTCATGGCATCCATCACCTACCTTCACCTCCTTCGTGAAAGCTTTTGTCAGGAACTTCACTTTTTGTATTTGAAATGAAGCCTCTCTCGCTATTTCACTGCTCACCTATCCAATAGTTTCATCTTGCAATTTTCTTAAATTCACTTTAAAAATAATTTTCGAGTTCCAACCACTCTGAATGACTGCAATTCACTTCTCTTTAAAGTATGAGATCAATGGATATCATTATTAACCCATTGCACTTTTGTAGAAAGTCGTTAGATTGACTAATTTGAGTATATTTACAGTTAAGCAAATTTGGGGTTATTTGGGTTGGGCTGAAAATAACAAATTCTTTAATGGCCATATGTATGGGGTTGTATAAGTCTGCCATTGCATTTATTTAACTATGAGCATATATAGCTTCCCTGCATTTATATCTATGAATAAATTAGTTATCTGTTGTTAACACTTAATTACCTAACAAAACTTACATGCCCTGAACCAATGAAAATCAGTGCACCAAATAGAATGAAAAATATACAATTGAAACATTCAATTTGTTTCAATTTACAAAGGCAAATTCTCCAACAGCTTTGAGTGGATTCTCCATTTACACAGTGCAGTTTTGATCTATAACACTTGATTTAATTGACATTCAATTTAGAAGACAAATTTCTCCAAAATGCTTTGAGTGGATTCTCATTTATACAACACTTTTCCATTACTTTACATTTTGATAGCCCCCTGAATTTAATAGTATTGTCGCTGCTCTCAATTGACTTGCATAACGTTTCCCTTAGGCTTCCCTTTTAAAAGCTAATCCTCTCATGGCATCCATCAATTGTCTTCACGTCGTCCGTGAAAGCTTTTGTCACGAACTTCACTCTTTGTATTTGAAATGAAGCCTGTCTCGCTATTTCACTGCTCACCTATCCAATAGTTTCATCTTGCAATTTTCTTAAATTCACTTTAAAAATAAATTTTGGGTTCCAACCACTCTGAATGACCGCAATCCACCTCTCTTTAAAGTCTGAGATCAATGGATATCATTATTAAACCATTGCACTTTTGTAGAAAGTCGTTAAATTTAATTTGAGTATATTTACAGTTAAGAAAATTTGGGGTTATTTTGGTTGGGCTGAAAATAACAAATTCTTTAATGGCCATATATATGGGGCTGTATAAGTCTGCCATTGCAGTTATTTAACTATGAGCATATATAGCTTCCCTGCATTTATATCTATGAAAAAATTAGTTATCTGTTGTTAACCCTTAATTATCTAATAAAACTTACATGCCCTGAACCAATGAAAATCAGTGCACCAAATAGAATGAAAAGTATACAACTGAAACATTCAATTTGTTTCAATTTACAAAGGCAAATTCTCCAACAGCTTTGAGTGGATTCTCAATTTACACAGTGCAATTTTGATCTATAACACTTATTTATTGGACATTCAATTTATAAGACAAATTTATCCAAACTGCTTTGAGTGGATTCTCATTTATACAACACTTTTCCATCACTTTACATTTTGATACTCCCCTGAGGTAGATTGCCTCCTCATTTGAGACTGTTTGGTCATTTGATTTTTGTATTTAGCCATTTTCCTAAGCCTTTGGCCATTATCTCTTGTCCAGAGTTGGAATCGAATGTTATTATTGAATTCCCAAACATTGTAGCAATGACCCCAAACAAACGGAGGAAATGGCGTGGACACAGAATTTTATGTGATGACACGATGCCCAACACGTGGACCTCCACGGTGGACAAGTGTCATACCGGATCCATGCGCTTTGACATGTGGTTTTGCGACGTGGCGGGGAGGGCGCACAGAATAACTTATAGAAATAGTTTTATCATAATTAATATTTTACAGAAAGACATATTCCATTAAAAAATATCTTATCAACACACAGTTAGGTTGCCACAAGAAATCACTACTAGGTTGTAAGCCAAAATGTTTCTTGTGACAAGAAAAAGGTACAGTCTAGTGTTGTAAGCCAAAATGTTTATGTGACAAGAAAAAGATACAATCTAGTGTTGTAAGCCAAAATGTTTCTGTTCCAAGAAAAAGATACAATCCATCCAAAATCCACATCATAATGTGGTTAGAACCAAAAACATATGACACCCCTCTTCTTTATGGCCCTGAGAATCTTCAGTGCCAAAACTCCCCCAGTTGCCTTCTTGAGCCAGGTAGGTTGGCCTACCAGTCAAGGGCTGATTAGGAAATGGTTGATTGCTGCCATATGATTGATTCCAATTTGCAGCTTCCAACCATGGAGGTACTGAGTACCCATACCTCACATTTGCACTACTGACCCCTGCATTAAGTGGAGGTGTATAATGAGCATACAGAGAATTGACACCAACTCTTGTAGGAATAAGGCAAGTGGGTAAACCCTCAGTTTGATAGTGTGGCACTTGAATGTTTATGAGATCTTGGAATAATGGTGTATTATCTGCAATGGAGTCCAATGAGTTTGAAATAATCCTGGTTTCATCAGCTATTCTTGTATCGTTGATCATCCCTTATTCCTTTTCAAGAATTTGTTGTGCCTTTCGTTTTTCCTTTTCCTGTCTTACCATTTGCTTTTATTGGTCCTTAACTTGCCTTTCTTTATCTATTTCAATCCTTCCATCTGCTCGACGTTGTGTTGCAACAATCCTTGCTGCCTTCTTCTCCTTGACTAGATCCTTCTTTTTCTATTTCAATTCTTGCATTTCCAATTTCTTTTTTTTTAGACTCAACTAACAGGTTTATATAGTCCTCTGAGGTGAGTAATTGTGAGCTTCGGCCCAGACGAAGACTACCCGGTGCACCTTGCTTTTTTTCATTGATACTCTCTCTACTGGTAGCTTTAGGAACCGTCCAAGTGTCTTCTCCACCCCTCCCACTTGCATGTCATTGCTTGGTACTTCCCTTTCAGCATTTGTTGGAACTGATTGAACTATATCATTATCTTCATTTGATGCCTCATTATGTTCTTCATCTTCTTCCATTGATCTATTGTCCACAAAAAAATGAATAATTTCACTGTTCAATTCTGCTGGTTGTGAGGGCATGTTCATGCTTTCTTCATTGGTTGCTAAGACACTATGTGCATTCATATTGGTCATTGCTTCTGCTATCCATGAAGGTGTGGTTACTTGGCTTGGCAATGTCAATTGGTCATTGTCAACTGCATGTTCAACGATATCATTAACAATATCAGCAACAGGGATTTCATGTTCTTGAGTTGGTGGAACAATCTCCATGTTACTGTGAATTTGTTCATTGTTATATTGTGTTTCACATATAGTTTCATCATCTTCAGCATATAAGTGTCCTTGAGACAGGGAAATCATATTACTAGCTGCAACAACATCATCTTGGTCATCTACTTCTTACACTTCAACACCTGTTTGGGCATTCCCTTCTTCATAACCATCCACATGAAACACTTGGCTACAACTAGTATCATGCATAAGAGCATCATAGTTCAGTGGCCAGATTCCTGTCCTCCTAAAGCCAACCTTGATATTTGATGGTGTCAAAGTCCTTTTAAAAGTTTTACTTGTAAGCTTTGCTAGCTCAAACCTTTTCACCTCAACCCCTGGATTCTTTGCCATCCATGCAGTGCGCTACGACCTGAAATATTTCTTGAAAGGGCCAAACACACTAACATCAAGGGGCTGCAGTTTGTGAGTGGTATGAGCAGGCAATGTCAACAGGTCGATGCCTAAATTGTTTGCTTCCTCAATTGTTTGTACAGCCATGTGGCTCCCATGGCCATCTAATATCAAAAGGTGTCTGTTATTAGGCGAGACGCCACCTGGTACCAATGCAACAAAGTGAAAAAGCCAACTTAGAAACAGTTCTTTAGTCATCCATGCATGCACCCGGTTCACAGTTCTATATATAGTTTTTCAGTTGATTTTTACCTTTGAATAGATAAAATCCTGGGATTGAAGTACCAAATGCATTGACACAACATAAAATAGTTATCCACTCCCTGCTCTTGGGCAAAATCTTTGGCACATTTCAGCTCCCTCTCTTGGCAATTACCCGCATGCCACAATTCCTCCCTACCTGTAAACCTATTTCATCACAGTTCCATATATGGTCTGCTCCATAAGAATGTTTATAGTAAGCACTAGAAAGTGTGTCATAGAACTTTTGCACAGCTGTACGGCACAAATTTAATGCTCTGTCTCTTTCAAGGTCCTCAGCAATACGCAATAAAAGTTGTGGATGCCTTTTATAAAACCCAAACCACCATGATTTACCAGGAAACCCATCTTTGAATGGGTTTGGCCTCCCTTGACAGATTTGAGAAACTGTTGATTTGAGTTGTATCAACTCTAGCCCATGTCACAGTTAGGCCATCTCTTTACACCACTCAACCACCTCAGCCTCCTCCTTGTTAGTCATAACTATAAGAGGCCCTCTACGTTTTGTATGAGTCAGTGCATTTATCCAATAATGTATTGACGAGGGAGGAATACGATGTTTTTTTGCAGATGCCCGAACTAAGTATCCATTAAACTCTATATCGTCAATTGCAACTAACATTTGTTCTTTTGTCCATCCTCTTATAGCACTGATCTTTTTAGTTGAGCTTACCCCTTGGATCGTTGTTGATGGTGGTTCTGTGGCTGATGGCATGTTAACATCAGCTGCTGTCACATGGTCATCCTCAACAATGTTCTCTGGTGCATTGTTGGCATTGACATCAGCTGGCCTGTCCTCATCAGACGATGTGCATCATAGCTGCGCATCCCTTGTCACTCTCTTGCCACTTCTCCTTGTACGAGTAGAGTAACTTCCTTTTGCCATAGATGCAACAACCTATAAAATTATGGCATGCATTTAGACATTAGAATATTTGTAAATTATGCTTCATTACTTCTGCAAAAATACTTTTCCTTTATTACAGGAAATTATCAACATGTATGTTACAGGAAATCGAATTGCATTACTTATGTTACAGGAAATCGAATTGCATTACTTATGTTACAGGAAATCGAATTGCATTACTTCGTAGTCTCTCATTGCAAATTATTTCGTAGTCTCTCAATTGCCTGCCTATTCATCAATTTAGAAAACTTTATATGTCTTCAAGTAGGATTCTATGATAGTTGTTTCAAATATCATTTTCCATTTTTTTTGTTGTTTGGCATTGCCAAAAATGTCTCGGTACTGCAACTTCTCCATTGCAGTCCATGGCCATCATTCCAGGCATAAATTCTATGCTAGGAACAACTTGCAAATGTCATTCCATGTAAATCCATAGTTCATCAATTTAGCAACTTTTATATGGATTCAAGTCGGATTCTATGATAGTTGTTTCAAATATCATTTTCCATTTTTTTTGTTGTTTGGCATTGCCAAAAATGTCTCAGTACTGCAACTTCTCATGGATTTTCAAAATTTTGCTTCCTTTTCCTGAAATAAGCAGTCAAAATTCACCTCCTAGGGCCACCTGCAAAAATTAGTTTTCACATTGATGGATTTACATTTTAATATTTTCTCTAGGTTTTGGATAGCACTCACAACCTCAAATGTCTAATATTCCTTATCTCACCAATATGGGAGAATATTCCCACAAAAAATGAAGGATGTGAGAATGGAATACCATATCAAGGTGTCCATGAAATACATGAATAACCAGGACCCATGATCACACCACATAAATTTTGTCACTTTGATTAAGTAAAACATGCCACTTGCATGGAATATTTTTAATCTTCAATTTTGAGTTCATTGGAGAGACCATAGGTTTGATTTGGAAATAGTAGTTGAAGAGGAATTTTGCAAGCAACAATCTCAAGGAAGAATAAAAAGAAGCAATGCCAAAATCTCAGAAGTGATGAAAACTAGGGTAACTGTCAAATAGTTTATCAATGTTTTGTTTTCCTCCTTTGACCATCTCAAAGCATGATTCCTTTGAGCCCATATCTCACTATAAAACACAACAAAGATAATGGTCCATGCCAATACCACAATGATTTTTGATACCATACTCATTCAAACTAGTGAAGTCTCTCTTGACACTAAATTGTATTATATTCTAGCATCAAGCAATGACTACCAAAAACATAGGCTTACCTATGTAATGAAGGCACTAAAGAGCCCTGTTGATGTGTCTCTAGTTTATGATAAATTATAATCAAGCTTGTTTGCTCTTGTTCTCATCATTGTTGCCACATGGTTATTAAAAAACATTTGAATTTATTTTTGCTACAATAGCATGGAACTCTTTTGAACCACGCCCCTATTATCTTCAAGAAAACCAAGAAAAACCTCCCTCAGAATATTTAGTTACTCTGAATATTTAGTATGGCCAGACAGATCATGTAAGAACTATGATAAATGAAAACAATGAAAACAGAACTGTAAGAACAATGACTTTCAATGGTTGTTTGTGAAACAATCCAGGTATCCTTCTAACAGTTATGGCCAGACAGATCATGTAAGAAATTTGATAAATGAAAACAATGAAAACAAAGGTGTAAGAAGAATGAGTTGTAATTCATATAACTAACCTGGATATATTGGCAACTGCTTTGTGATGTTGTCTTCAAGTTTGCTGAATAGTTTGAAAGCATAAGATGCAACTTCAACAGTGGGTGGACTTCTTTTATAGTTTTGGGCACTTGAATTTAATTGGTGGACATGGATGCACATGGATTGCAATGGCTTCATTTTGAATGTGTGGTCTGGATTTAATTTGATGTGATCTAATGGTTGGGAATTGGTTATTTGTTGATCCATGTGCTTTGATCTGTTTTAATGAGAAATAAAGTGAGTTGAGTATCATTTATTACAGTTATTGGGTCTGGGTGTCATTTATTGCACAAAGTGGGTTTAAATGTTATTGGTTTGGGTGTCATTTATTGAACATAGGGTGTTTAGTTGTTGAAAAATACAGCAGTTATGGTTGACATACATTACCTTTTGTTATGTGCAAGTAGGCATATTTATTTGGGATGCAAAGCTATAGTTCTGATGAGTGGGGGTTGAAGTGACTGCTGCTTTGTACTTCTAGAATAGACCATTTTGGAAGCCTTTATGGTTTTAGTTGTTTTCTAGTTGGGTCATTATGGTTTGCAGTCTTAACTAGTAAAATACTATTTATGGACAGTTGTGGGCCCAGTCAATGTATGGGGAAATTTTGGACATAAATTAATACTTATTTATAATTAATGTTATTTATTTTTGTTTAAATATTGGTTTCAAAAGTCTCAATTTATGGTAGTTTGGTGGGACCAGTACTATATCAATTACTGGTCCCTGCACAACATTAGGAATCTCTCCCCTAGCATGAGTTAGTAAACGTCGTTTACTAGCCAATATCAATATGTGAGAAAAGTCCGCTAGGCCTGTTTGCGAACAATTTTTTTTTTAAATATAACCTTCCATTGCGTGCTTCCTCGAACTTACTCGTATGTCACACAGCAGTTGTCGAGGTTTCCACAAATCTTTTCGGAAGCTACGGATACAAGGTAATGAATCTTCAAAAATGTAGCCCAACAAGCTAGAAATAAAGTATAAGGAATTAATTGAATATAGTTCAATATCAACAAATGAAAGATTTAGATAGATAAACAGAAAAGGTTGAGATAAAATAACTAGTCATCCTCAAAGACAGACTCTTTGTCATTAGCACTACTTATTATGACCAATCACTCTTTTTCATTAAATTGATAGGGTTTTTTTTATCTGGGTTATTTTAATCATTTTGTTAATTGATACTTTTGTTGAAATGATTTAAATTAAAAAATGTCAATATTTTTTTAGTGGTTACGCTATTCATAAATGAAATTGAAAATAACAATTTCCTTACATATCTAAATCATGTGTTTAAACTTTATTTAAATTAATTTCTTACTAAACTATGATTTAGAATTTGCTGCTTATATATATTTCCACTTATTAGGATTAGACAAAAATAAAAACAATTATAAAAATTAAAGAAAAATGAAATTAAAAATAAAATTTAAGCACATGGATTTGTGTGTTAAATTGTGTGTGTTACATTAGAAAATGTGTGAGTTGTGATTACAATCATGTGTGTTAAATTGTGTGTGTTACATTCGAAAATGTGTGAGTTGTGATTACACTCGTGTCATCTCCATGAGCTGCTCCATTGCAACGCATTTTAAATAGCTTTCATTGTGAAATAAATGGCTTTGACTGGTATTTCTTAGATCAAGATTTTTAATTACTGAGTTCTGCTTGCAATGAACTATTTTGATAATATCATGCGATTATCATTTCATCTTCTTGTAGCATGATTGTTTTTATGTGCGTTTTATTTATTAATTTATTTATCTTAGTTTTCAATTGGTTTCATGAAAATCTTTTACATATTTAATAATTTTTGTTTCATAAAAAAGCTTTGTAAAAATTATAAGTGTCTTAGGTTCATAATTAAGTGGTAAATATCTATTTGGTTTTAATCTTTTTATTCCTTTTCATTTATGAATATTTGTTTTAGATTTTTGTTGTTAAAACTTTTCATGTAAGCCGTGGATGTGAAGAGGCGTACTTTTTTATGACTTTCTTTCCAGATTTGTTTATTTCTTTTTTTTATACAAAGTTCGGTTGCTATTCATTAACTGAAAAAGATGAGGCTAAAGCCTTACATAGGTTGCTTCTGGAGCAATGATGGTCCAAGGAATTACAAAGAGGAATTTTTCCTTGGTCCTTATCTTAACTAGATTACTGCTAGTGCTACTTAGGCTGCTGTAGATATTAATATACTGCTGTCCCCAAAATTTGCACTTACAAAACATGATCTTTTGCCTGTATGTTTGCTTCGTTCTCTGGCTTTGTCTGTTGGCTGTGCCAACTCCTTTGATTGCTGAAACTCACTACTTTAATGGGATCCCTTCCAAGACCGAGCAGAGATCTACCACGCAAATCTTGGCTGGGACCGCCATCTCTGAAGCAAGGCCGATTTTCTGCACTGTAAATCTTAACTCCTTCAATTTGTTTTGAGCTACCTTGCTGATTGCGCATTCCTGGGCTGTCGTACTTATCCTCTCTGACCTGAGTTCCTTTGGATTGACTGCTTCGGTAGATTCTGTAGGGTGTGAGACTACATGTTTCAATTGAATCGTAACTCATGGAAGCGATTGAGTGGAGACATGATCATTGCAGCGTAGCTGTCCTTTTGGTTGGTGACATGCTTGGTTAGCATGATAGTCCGCCTTTTTATTTAGACCCCTTAGAATGTGAAAGTAGCTGGCTTCTTCTATCAGTTTATGTAGATTTTGATTTCTTGTATTGATTTGCTGCAGAAGAGTATTAGGAGTGTTTTGATTTTGCTCCATAAGTCGAATAATAATTGCTGAGTCGCCGAAGACATTAACTTTTTTGATGCCCAGATTGATGACCTGGGTTAGTCCTTGATATAGGGCGAGCCCTTCAGCCCGGTTGTTGGTCAAGTCTCCCAGTCCCCATTCAAAAAACAAGATTGTTGTGCCATTTGCATTGCATATAACACCTCCAGCACCTGCTTGACCCGGGTTAGATTTTGAAGCTCCATCAAAAAATAGACAATATTTGTTGCAGTTACTCAACCATAGAGCGAATTCCTCCTCCTTGGGTCTCAGTTTCCATGCTGTGACTGTCTCTTTTGTTTTTAACTTGTCCTTTCCTGATTCATAGCTACTGATTATGTTGCCATAGTTGATCAAGTCCCTTTCTTCAACACTGAGGCTGTTAAGGTTGATTTTGCTACGAGATCGGATAGTCACAGCCTCTACAGCTAAGCTTATAGCTTTGTGGCATATTTTCCTTGCATTGTGGTTTTTGTCTTGGAACACTTTCTTGTTTCTTGCTATCCAGATGCTCCATAGCATTGTTAAGGGTAAAGTATTCCAGATTCTTTGAGATAATTTGATTTTCTTGCTCTTCCATGGGCAAAGCTTCTTCCAATTTTTGATTGCCTCTACTATACTTGGATTGGGATTCCACTCTGTTCTTCCTACCGCAGCCAGATCTTTCCAGCAGTTAGCAATCACTTGACAGTTGATAAACAGATGCTGGATTGTCTCTTCTGCTTGTAGACATATTGGACATCTGGAGGGGCCTATGATGCCTCTTTTTTTGAGGTTTTCTGCTGTTAGAATTTTCCCTTTCAGTAGGAGCCAGCAAAAAAATTTGACTTTAGGGGGGGCCTCTGCTTTCCATACTAGCTTCCAATGGTTCCATATGTCTTGAGGAAAGGTTGTGGCGCAGAGGTGGTAATATCCTGCTTTGGTCGAGTACTCCGTGCCTGATGGGTCCCATCGAAAGCTGTCTCTGGCGCCCTTCTGAATCGGGGCTTTGCTGTGTAACTGATCTTGGAGAGCGGAAAAATTTGGTTGCAGATCCCTTGGGTAGTTTGGCAGATCCCAACCAATCCACTCTTGGAAGGAATCTCCCCACTTGGAGATTTGGGCTAGGTTCCAAATTCCTTTGCTATGTAACCAATTTACAGCTGGAAGAACATCTTCTTTGGATTTTATTGGGTTTTGGCCAAGGATTCTATCTCTAGATATACTTATGCTGCTTCCTTCTCCTGGGACTTTGGAGACTTGCTGGGCCATGATAGGGATAATTTTTTTGCATAATTTCCAGATGTTGGAGCTGTTTCTGTTGGGTATGTTTACCTCTAGGAGCTTATGCCTAGAAGCGCTGAGATACTTGACTTCTAAAACAGATTTCCACCATGCAGGGTTTCCTGTAATTAGTCTCCAGACTATTTTAGCCCCGAGAGCTAGGTTCATAAGATAAGGAGACCTTATTCCGAGACCTCCTTTTTCTTGGGGCTGAATGACACTTCTCCAGCCAACTAAATTAAATTTTTTTTTCTCTGATTTCCCTCCTTGCCAGAGAAAAAAGCGAAGGGCCTTTTCCAATTTGTGATGAAAACTCATTGGTGCTTGTAGCAAAGAAAAGCGATAGAGAGGGAGAGAGATCAAACCTGATTTGAGAAGAACAAGACGGCCTGCTGGGTTCAACCACATGGTTCCCCATTGCTGGATTTTTCTTTTGATTTTGTCAAGAATTGTGTTCCAAGTTTCTATCTTCAGAGGGCCTTTGTTCACTGGCATACCTAGGTAGATGAAGTGGTTCCAATCAACCTTGTAAGAGACCTCTAAGATATTTGCAATACTTTGGATGTTGTGAGCCGAAGTATTCCATCCATATATGCAGCTTTTGTCTTGGCTTATTTTCCCTCCTGAGCATTCCATAAACTGGTCCAGGATTCTTTTGAAACGCCTAGCAATGATAGTCGAAGCACCTCCCATTAGAAGGGTGTCATCAGCGAATTGGGAGTGGTTGATGTTTTTTGTGCCCTGCTCGAATTTGATCCCTGTTATTAGTCCTGTCCTTCTATTGTAGTCCAGCGCTTTGCTTAGAGATTCAGCCATTAAAATAAAAAGGTAGGGGGAAAGGGGGCATCCTTGCCTTAGGCCACGGGAGGATTGAAAGGCTGTGCAGGGTCGTCCATTCACAAGAGGAGAGATCCAGGGGTTAGAGATGCATGCTTTGATCATGCAAATGAAGGTGTCATTGAATCCTAGCTTGCTTAGGACAGCGTAAAGAAAGGAATGATTGACTCTATCGAAAGCGTTTGCTAGATCAAGTTTAAGAATAAAACCTTTTTCATTTCGACTGAGGCTTGAGTGAATCGCTTCTTGAACCAGAAGGATAGAGTCAGAGATATGTCTGTTGGATAAGAACCCGCCCTGGTTTTCAGAGATCAAAGAAGGAAGGAATGGCTTAAGTCGAGAGGATAGGATCTTAGTTATGATTTTATAGGCAGAGTTGCAAAGGGATATTGGACGGAATCTGGAAAAGGAGGTTGGCCGATTCTCTTTAGGAATGAGGGCTAAATAGGTTGAATTTGTATAGCCTCCTATTTTGCCTTTTCTTAAAACCCAGCGAATCATTTTGAGGAGGTCCTTTTTAATCAAAGACCAAAATTCTCTATAGAAACTAATTGGAAATCCGTCTGGACCTGGGGCTTTGTCCGGATGGAGGCTCCATATCGCCTTTTTGATTTCCTCCTCATCGACTTCTTTTGTGAGGTTGTTATTCATTTCTGGAGTGACTTCTCTGCTCATGTGCTGGAGGAAGTTTGCATAATCCGCCTCACTGTGGTCCTTGGTTAAAAGAGTTTTAAAGTGGGCTGTTGCTGCTTCCTTGATGGCTCCTTGAGATTCATGTATATTCCCCTCTCCATCTCGGATTGTATTCACTGTGTTACTTGTTTTCCTTATCGTGGCTTGTTTGTGAAAATAAGAGGTGTTTTTATCACCTTCACGAAGCCAAGTTTGCCGAGATTTTAATCTCCATTTGCTCTCTTCTTCTCTAACCGTTTGAGTTAAAGCTGCATACAGTCTGATTTCATTTTGCCTGGCTTGCTGAGTGAGTCCTTCCACTTCAATATTTTGCTGTATTTTTTCAAGCTGCTGTTTGATTTCTTTTTTTGCTGCCTCAGGTTCCTTGTAGTTGGTTTTTGCCCATGCCTTTAACGCCTGTCTTGTTTGCTTGATTTTCGATTCCCAGATGAAAATAGGGGAGCCTTCCACATGTTGCAACCAAGCTTGCTTAATTATGTCTCGGGCTGTTGGGATTTGATTCCAAAGAGAGGAGTATCTGAAGGGGATGGCGCCAAGATGACTTTGACTTTGAAGAGTAAGGGTGATGGGGAAGTGATCTGATGCGGAGGAGTTGAGGATTTCAGATTGACCAATAGAGAAGGAGGAAAGGAAGGTAATATTGACAAGAAAACGGTCAAGCCGTTCCATTATGTTACCTGCTCCCAGTCGCCTATTACTCCATGTATACTTGCGGTTTTTGGGCTTTAGATCCACTAGATCCTTGTCATGCATGATGCGTTCCAGCCTGTTCCGGCACTGGTCAGCGGTAAAGTTCCCCCCTCGCTTTTCATTTGAGTGTAAGATCAGATTTAGGTCCCCTGCTAGGATGAGATTGTTTTCATTTTCTTCATCTAAATCTTCTTCTAAGGTGGTCCAGCAGATCTCTTTTTCCCTAAAATGATTGGGAGAATAGATGTTGTAGATTTTTACCTCTTTGCCAGTGCCTTTGTCTTCCAGCTTAGTGCTTACCCAATGCTGTTGCATTTTGGTCATATTACAGTTCCATTTGTTTACATTCCACATTGTCAAAATGCCCCCTGAAGCTCCCCTAGCTTCGCTGGCACAACCTTCATACTGCTTTTGCTGGTCGATGAGTTTGCGGATTTCAATCTGACTTAGTTTCGTTTCTTGAACAAGTAGGATATCTGGCTTTTCACTGCGGATTAACTCCATGAGGGCAGCTTTTTTGGAGGGGTGCCCTAATCCCCTGCTGTTCCAGGACAGCACTTTTAGCATTATTTACCTGTATTATGCAGAGGTGCTCGCCTCTCTTTACCTTTGAGGTTGTTTTCCTTATCTGAGATTCCTAGTATGTAGGTTTCGATTGGCGTCTGTGATCCCATTGCAATGTCCTTTTGTGCACTTTCCTCTCTGTGCTGTTTCGCCGATTTCCTTCCTGGTCCAAGTTTTTTCTGAATCTCATTGGAAACAACTAGATCCTTTGAAAGGCTTCTTGTGATTCTAGTTGAGGTATTGTCCGGTGAAGGCTGAGGGATATGGGGGGGTGAAGAAAAATGATTCTCAGGTTCTTGGGAGGGTTCGTCCACTGAGAGGGTTGCAAAGGGATTTGAAGACGGGGGAATGGGAGGATCAGATGGCCGTGAAGGGGAAGATGGAGAGGGAGAAGTTGCTTGCTGAGAGGAGGGGGGAGGAGGCCCTGAGTTGGACGGATGCATGGAGGAGGGGGGATTTTTCAATGAGGGCTCAGCTGAATCTTGCAGAGGGTTTGATTTTTTTTTTTTTCGGACTATTTCCCATGCTTCCTCAGGGGTTTCTTTGCTACTGTTATCCTCTGATTTAGATTTGGTGCATCTGTTAGCAAAATGACCATATTCATGACATACCTTACATTTGAAGGGAAGCTGCTCGTAGTCCACTTGCTGAATGTGCGTCCAATGGTCGACTTTGAGTTTGACTGCTTCTGGTAAGCCTTTACCTAGGTCCACTTCTACGCATATCCTCGCACAAGCATACATATTCTCCTTTGGTTCTGATCTGTCCACATATTTCCCCACAGCGTTCCCGATAGCACGAACAGATTCATCTCCCCAGCAGTGGAGCGGAAGATGTGGCAGACGAACCCAAACCGGGACCGCATTAGGGACGTCCATTTCTGGATCAAAATCAGGAGTCCATCGGTTGAGATAAAGTCCTCTGGTATCCATGAAGTAAGGTCCGTTCCTGAATATGAGGTTGCGATCTTCCACTGATTCAAAGAGGAAGGTGTAGAATCCCCTTCCACAAAACCTTATGGCGATTTTCCCTTGGACCATCGCATTCCAATTCCTTGCCACCCATTTTTGTACCGTGCGAGGGGAAGGCCATAATCCTGTGAATTGTCCAACTAATCCACGGTCTGCTAGAGCTACAGCAGCTCTTCTAGGTAGTGCTGAGGGCAGAGAGATCTCCGGTATTTCATCCAATTTCTTAATAAACTTCGAGGCTGTGGGTCGGATTCGATCCTTATTGGTCTCTGGAACGAGAGAGGCAAAAGCTTTCTCCATTTCAGAAAGCTCCTGAGACTGAGGCATGGATCCGAAAAGAGGAGAAGAGGGCAGCGGGGAACAAGGAGATCGAAGGAGGAGAAAGCAGGAGTCTTAAGAACCAAGGCGGAGGGCGCAACTGCCACAGAGCAATTGCAGGACCAGAGGGTTTGAGGCGAAACCCGAGCTCGGAGGCTCCAGCCACGAGACCAGGGCAGGGCTCCGGCCCAGCAGCGGCTGCCAGGCAAGCACAGGCTGACAGAGGGGCTGCGGCCCAGCAGCGGAGCTGCCAGGCGCGGCAAACACAGGCGGCTAAGGGCAAACCCAGGGGGGGCCGCAGTCCATCATCGCAGTTTTCTGGGCTTCAACTTCAAAATATTACCATAAGATCAGATTTGTTTATTTCTTGCAGTGTAAATAGTGTGCCATTATTTCGTGGTAAGTGGAAGCACTTTGCAACTATTTGGCTCCCATTTACTGTCATTGTAAGAGATCTGCAATTGTTTGGTTTAGTATTATCCCTCTCTCTCTTGGCTCTAAAATAATATGGTGGTTTTTCTTTATAATATTCTCTTTAATGTATAGAATTATTTATGAAATTAAAGATTGATGTTGTGTGAATAGTTTTCCTAATAATATTTTCAATTGTTTTGCTATTAATATTTTGAGTTTGTTATAAGGATTATTAGTTATAATTATTTGATCACTGAAAAGTTAAACCTACTCATTCATAGTCATTGCATTGATACATTCAAACTTAGTTTTTGTTAAAATGATTAAAATCTTGAATTAACTAAAGCAATATATCTATAAGAACATGCAATTTCTATACCAAAAATTATTACTTTCTTGTTAGTTTAATAAATTAATTAATAAATATGCATTTGTCTTTAATTCTTTTCATTTATTAATTTTTGTTGTTATAACTTTTTGTAGAAGTATTAGGTTTGAAGAGAGGCATTTGTTATTGTCATGTGGGACTCTTTGGCTAGAAGAGCTTTGTATTTCATCCCAATGTAAACAATGTGCTTTTGTTTGGTGATCAATGCAAGCATTCTACATATGTTTGGCTTGTATTTGTTGCGATTGTAAAGCATTTGTAATTCTTTGGTTGAGTAAAAGCAGTTTTTCTCTTGACTCAAAATACAGTGCCTTTTCTTTACAATGTTTTCATATTATTTCATTGTTGAAAAGTTAAAGCCAACCATTTATGTTTTGTAATATTAATTGAAGTTGGGTTATTTTTTTTAATATTCAACCATTTATGGTGGTCATGTTAAACTATATGGTTCATAATATTGTTAATATTTGAATTCAATCCCACACGTAACACAATTTTTAGTTTGGTATATTTATATTTTACCATGCAATTATGTTTTACTACCTCCTACCATGGTTTGGTTTTCCAAATGGCTTTGATTGGTATCTCTCTCTTCAACTGTATTAATTGCTCAACATTTAAGAAGTTTTGGTTTATTAAAAACTTTGCAAAAATTTAATGTGGACAAAATATAATTATTGGTTGTGATGTCAAACTAAAACTCAATATTGTAATTATCAAACATACTGGATTGCTGATGAAAATAGAGATTGGTTTTGGGTAAAACTAATATATTACATAGAAAACTAAAACATAATATTATAACCCACTCAATTAACTATAGACAAATAGAAAATTACAAATGCTTTCCAAAACATAACCCTTCTAATTTTAATTTTAATGATATAAGATTATTTTTAATTCATTATTTTTAATATTAAAAAAATATATATTAATAATTATTAAACATTAGATTAATATAAACATAAAATTTGTTATAAAATTAATTTTTCGTCAAACTAAAAATCAATATTGCAATTATAAAACATACTATGTCAAAAAACATGTTGATGAAAATAGAGATTGGTTTTACCGGTTGATGAAAACAAAGATTGGTTTTGCATTTTAGTTAATTATTGAATAGATTAATATAAATAATATTAGTATTATATAACAAAATAAAACCTAATATTATAACCCACTCATAGCCCACTCCACTGGCTAAGAAGAAATAGAAATTTACAAATGCATTCAAAAGAATAGCCCCTTGTAATTTTAATGGTATAGAATTTAATTATTTCCTAATAAAATAATTGTAAAATAAGTGATAGGTCAACTAAATGGTTACAGGAACGAAATCTTTGATCACTTTGAGAGGAAGGCATAAAAATACTGAGGTTCTTGGTATTGTAAATGAATATGTATCTATTGACTCTATCATTTTTCAATTTTATGGAGGACGGACCAACAAAAATACAAAAAATATAAGTTGAATGAAATAATTATTTCTGTTAGCAATATATCAAACCCAATAAATTAAATTCAAAATAAGTAAGGCTACACCATTGAAACAAATGAGATATTGCAAAATTTATAATCCCACGCTAATATTTTAATATACCATGCTCATAAACAATTTTCAAAGTTTATTTTTTAATATGAGGTTTTATTTTTTAATATAGGATTTAGTATTGGAGTTGTCTTTAGTGCGACTTTTTGGAGATTCGGTGACGGAATCCGGCGGAAAAAATTGAGGTTAAATCTTGATTTGTATTATTTAAAATGGATTTTTAACTGCATATTTGGATTCAGCGCCCTGAAAAACCCCTAGGACGCTTTGATTGTGCAGAAATTGGCTATCAAAATTGCGATTTCACTTGCGATTTCAATAAATTGTGGTAGGATTTTAGATAAATTTGACCAGAAAAACCCACCGGAAAAGCTTCCAAAAAGTCTCACTAAAAACAACTCTTTTAGTATTAGGTTTACTAATATATTATTTTATATTTATTAAAATTTAAGTTAATAATAATAATAATAATTTTTTAAGAATTTAGTATAAAAATTCTCTTGCTAATATATGTAATAATTTAAATTTAATATATTTTAGCAATTGATTTTAAAAAAAGTTAATAAGTTACACCATTGAAACAAATCACATGTTTCAAAATTTAGAATGCCACTCTAATATTTGACATATACTTGTATGCATCTAAATAATTTACAAAGTTTATTTTTTAATATAAGGTTTTATTTTTTAATATTGGATTTAGTATTAAATTAACTAATATATATATTATGTTATGTTTATTAAATTTTAGGTTAATAATAATAATATAGTTTTAATAATTTAATATAATAATTTTTAGCTATTAAATATAATAATTTAATTTAATATATTTTAGCAACCAACTTTAAAAAACTTTAATGTTGTTAATAAAAAAGTACCTATCATACAAATATAAAGAAAAAATAGATTATTTTGATAAAAATTTTAAATTCATACATTAAATATTTAATTTATTTTATTAATTATAATTTTAAAAAAATAGATTAATTTGATTAAAAATTGTAAATTTATACATTAAAATATTTAATTTAATTTTATAATTACAATTTTTGTTTTGTTTTTTCACAATGTAAAATTAAAATTACAATTTGTACTTGAAAAATCTTTAAAAACGTTGAAATCTCACTTGAAAAATGAATCCTGAATAATTAGCATTTATTGTTTAATAATATTAGAGTTAGTATGAGTGTTTAGTTCATCCACGCTTTGGGTGTGCTATAAAGGTCTTAATTTAGGTTTTTAGGTTTTAAGATTTCAGGATCAGGGAAAATTTTAAGAACCCCCTAAATTTATATGTATATTAAATGGGCGAATCTCCATGGTATATAGGAAAAATGGAAGGCGATTTTATCAATAATATAATATGTATATATAATTTTTTGGCGAATCTCTTACCAGGCATGGTGAATATTTTACTCAATTATAAAATCTTGTAAAATCTTGGTGAGTCTTTCACTAAATAATAAAACTTTGTAAGGTCCTAGTGAATCTTAGCATTGTGAACTCTTAGAGAATTTTTTGAAAAAGTATAAAACCATATATGACAAGAGCCACATGGTGGCAATATCACTGTTTTTCACATTTCCACGAATTCGAACTTGTTTATAAAATTATAAAAAAGGCAACCAAGTCCCTTATAATATGCAGGTAAGCTTATAACAGAGTCTTATACATCTACTATGCTTGTCTTCATTCAAGTGTCATAGCTGCTATACTTAAAACTATGAATCACAACTCTCTCAGAACTCAACTCTATAGTGTAATTAAAAAGGATTAGTGAAATAGAAGCTTTTGTGAATGAGCCCACTAATTATCACTTCTAAACAATCAATCCAGACTATGAAGTCTTCCATCTTGATCACAATCATGCTCATGATCAAGGGAGTGCGACCACCTAGCCTGACATAATGGCCATCATAGCTTCCAATAATCAACAACCACCTTGCAAGGACATCCTAGCTCATGTCTCATGAATTTTATTCATCAATCTTAACTAATATAAATCTTATAAAGATAATATTAGAATCCTCTCCAGATTCACTGTTAATACAAGGGTAAAAGAAATTTTCTAGCTCAAGGCACTAGCCAATACCAACTTTGGTATTTGTGACCCCTTTGTGGGGATGCACCTACCCTGCCCCGTTGGGTTTCTGCCTTGTAACATAGTTCAAGGATCACAAGACTTTCCAATCTTCCTACTCCATTAGACACACTTTATATGCTATGCATAGTGAATGGAAAAGAAGCATTATAGAACACACAATTTCACAGAAGGAAGAAAAATCTTAGCCAGTTCAATATCAAAATCTTAACCACTGATTAATAAAGAATAACAAGTAGTGTAATGAATTGTTCCGAGTTATTTATTTACAAGCTGTAAAGAATGTAGTGGAATGGAAATATTACTTAGGCAACCCTTCAATATTTTCTACTATGTTTGTGCATGTACATATGAAATTAAGAGCATTGTTGAATACAAAGTTTCCTTTTCTCTTGCCTCCATTTTGACAAATCAGTGTGAAATCAGTGTCACTTTGAATCTCCTTTCCTGTGTGGATGTTTTGACAAATCAATGTGAAATCAAAGTCACTTTGAATTTCCTTTTCTGTGAGGGATCACATCCACAACTTGATTAGTAAAATATAATCTACTATATATTATGTTCAAGAAACTGACTGGAATCTACTATATTCTTATTTTGAATTTGAATATCTCAGGAAAACATACGAGATAAAAATGCATATGGCCTTAGTAGCTAGAAAACAATCACTCCATCATTACAAGACCACCTAGATTTCGGCATTTAATCTAAATAATGGCACTAGTTGTAGTGCTTATTTGCATTAATACCATGGAAAAACAACAACAATTTTTCAAAGTACACTTACTAGAAAAGTTGTAACGTTCTGAGAATATTTAATGATAGCATCTGAACCTCATAGCTATGGTGGGGAAACTAGAGAACCCAAATATTGGAAGATATCTCATACCAAATCTGAGAAAAAAATAAAAAAAGGGAAAAAATCAAAATCTATAAATCAAGCAATGAATTGTTTACAAATCAAATACAATTCCTTTAACTAACAGTTAAATTGTGGTGATATATTTAAATATTTAGTAAGAGGGTAACTTCAAACCATGGAATATTACCTTTCTCATTACTGTCATCCCTCAGTGACTGAGATTACAAATCAATACTTATGGAAAGATTGTAAGAAATTATGTGAAATAGTAAAGCATAACCTCTATTTTCAAGCAACAAAATCAAGACATTGTTAAATCAAGAGCCATAATTGATACATAATCAATGAATCAAGTCCTTTTATGGCACAAGCTTGTTTCACAACCTCTATTTTCTCAATAACAAAATCAAGACATTGTATGTGGTTATTGCCAAAAGGAAACTGCGTTCTAATTTGGAAGAGGATCTTATCAAAAGACATGGATTTATTCAAAGCTACAAAGCCTAATGGGTTACTGAAAAATAAGTTGGAATATGGGATCATGATACTTAAATTGAAAAAATATGCTTTCCTTTTAGAAACATTACAGTTATACAATGTTTTTTGAAAGCATTAGAATTGGAAATTGGGCCTTTCTATCAAGACGAATTTTCATTAACAGAATGTATTTTCTTACCTGAAATGTTGTAGATATCCAAGAAAAACTTGAAAAGCATAAGAGAACTTAGCATAATGTACTTTCTTTCCTTCCTTAACATTCCTAAAGAGTTGAGGTTCCCCAAGTCATCGAGTAAATTTCGAAGGAAATGAAATTTAGTAATAGTCTAATTCACAACTGAAGATGTGTCGCAAATACAAGGGGGTATCTCCTCCAAATCACAAAAGTGCTCCAGGTTAAAATCTAGCATTATTGGAAGCTTAATGCTCGACTAGTTGTTATTGAACCCAAGCATTTTTCCTTTCTTCACTAAAAGCTTAAAGATAGCTTCTCTAAGTTCTACATGACTTTACTATGCTCTTGAAGTGGGGGCACATGCAGGCTCTCCAAGTGAATAGTCTTAAACTAAGTGAAGATAAGGCCGATAGATCATTTAATGTGGATCTCTTTAACCCATAATTGAATACTATGTCTCTCTTGAACCCATAATTGAATACTATTAGGACTTTCAAATTTTTCATGGAACTCAAAAATGTTGGAAGAAAGTATTTGCTTCCAAAAAGAGTAAAACTAAAGTCTCTGCTTGAGGACAATTGATGTCACACCACTAACACTTCTCCATTGAATCTATATAGGTAAACCACAAATGCAGAATTCCATTAGAATATTGTGTTTATTCAATACACAAATGAAATCATTGCATTTCTTTAAAATATCTTTTGAAATCAAAATTACTGTAATTACATATCGATAACCTAGTGGGTGTAGGATAAAATTCACCCGTGTCATTCACAGAAAGCATGAGAAAAAACCTAATACTATATATAAAACCAAGAAAAATTCAAATTCATCACTTCTAGGGACCTCGTAACCACCCTGCCAATACACAAGTATGTTCCTATTTGCAGTTAGAAAAATTACCCAAATTACAATCTGTTTACTCCAGCATATGTTGGAAAGTTATAGAAGGATGAATAGTGCAATCAATCCATTCCTTTTAGCCCTGGATTTGTTTCAGTTTAAAACAGAAGTATACAAATATACTTGTCCAATGTCTATGCTTTAACCATTCACCTTAAGATGTTTTTACAATATAATTTCCTAAAGTCTATTTAATATCTTTGTTATCATAAAAACCAACCTATATCCATCTTAACTCCACATCTACCACTCTTAGGGGGATGAAATCTATTTATCCCTCTGAGCAATTGGCAGACCCAGAATTAAGATGGATCTAAGATGATAGAATTTCCCCTTTAAATAGTCTATGCTCACATGAATACCATGGTATTAGCATGGGTCAATACCATGGGTTATCATAAACCTGGAGCTTAAAAATTACTATATTAGTAATTTATAAAAATTAATAAAATTAATAGTTGAATTTTATTTTATTTTTTATTTTAACCAAGCTAAAATGTTTAACATACATTAAATTACAACATCCATTTTTACTCTTGATCCACCAAGCCCCGAGAGGGATCAAATATTTTTTCACTCTATGCTAGTTTGCATATCACGATATTTGATACCTCTCAGGGGTTAGTAGATTCAGAGTAAAGATGGATCTATGCTGGTTTAATTCCCCCATTTAAATAGGCTACATTCCAGGTGAATACCATGGGTCAATACCATGTGCCATTTTGGTGAATACCACGGGTCAATACCATGTGCCATTTTGGTGAATACCACGAGTCAATACCATGTGACATTTTTATTTTTATTGATACTAATATTAGGGTTAATAATGTTTTTTTGCATGGTATTAACAACAATCTAGTCCATGGTATTTGTCCCATAGTATTTTGCCCATACGTTTCACCTAAATATAACGCATTTTTTGAGTGTTCGTAAATATAAGGTGACTTATGGAGTAAATATAAAAAAATGTTTTATTTGTTTACCATACCTCTCGTTTATTTATATTTTTATTAATTTACCATACCTCTTTTACAAATATGGTATTTGGCCCATAGGATTCACTTAAATAAAACCTCTTTCTTGAGCCTTCATAAATAGAACGAGGGTTATGGACTAAATAGAAAAAGAAGTTTAGTTTATTTATATTTTTATTTATGTAAGTATAAAAAGACATTTTATTTATTTACCATAACTCCACTTTACTTATATTTTTATTTGTTTACACCCTTGCATGTATATAAGGTGACTTATGGAGTAAATATAAAAAATGTTTTATTTATTTACCATACCTCTCATTTATTTATATTTTTATTAATTTACCATACCTCTTTTATAAATATGGTATTTGGCCCAAAGGATTCACTTAAATGAAACCTATTCTTGAAAATGGGCAAATGGATTCACTTAAATAAAACCTATTCTTGAAAATGGGCGAATGGAAGGTTGTAACTCCTAGTTTCAAGGGATAAATTTACCTTTTTTACCCTCTCCCTTAAAATAAGGTGGGCTATTTGAGGTGATTTGTAAAAATGTGCTATGATACAAAATATTCGCCCACTAAAAATTTAAAACCCCTTAATTTCCCGAAAGGGCCAACATTCGCCCCTAAATTTTCTATGTTTAGGTTTTAAATTATTTTAGGTTTTAAGGTTTGGTTTTATTTTTAATATTTGTTTTTCTTTTTTTGATATTAGATTTTATTAATAAGTTTATTATTAATAGTAGATTTATATTAATTTTTTTATTGAGGTTAATGATTATAATATATTTATATTAAGATTTATACTAGAGTTAATAATAATATTAGACTTAATATAATTTGTATTAGATTCAATATTGATATTAAGTAATGATTATTACCATTATAAATATTATTATTTTAACATTATATTTAGTACATAACGATTATTAATATTAGTTTTATTTTAATATTTAATATTATTTATTGATATTAATTTTAACATTATTATTAATTTTAATTTTAATTTAATATATTATTTTAATTTGGTCTCAGTGAATGTTAACTGTCATCATCATCATCATCATATTAAAATTAATATTAATAGAAAAGGCTACCATCTTCTTTCTTAACCTTAACTCCTTCCAAGAGAAGTCTAAGGGTCTTGAACTTGGACAAAAAATCTTCAATGGAAGAAAAATTATTGGGGTCCAATGTAAGAAACTGATTTTTGAGTTGATGGGCTCTAATTTCATTTTTAATCCCAAAAACTTTAGTGAGTCGTTTCATTGCTTCATTAGGAGTATCAAGTTCTGCGATATGGAATCTAAGGTATGGAGAAATAGACATCCCTATCAACCCACGTGCTTGATCTTGCCTATTTTCCCATTTGGTTACTTTATCTTCATCTTGAGGTTTGGTTTCCTGGCCTGAGGCTATTCTGCAAAGACCTTTACTTCCAAGTAAATCCACAATGTAGGACCACCATTGGAAGTAGTTGGTGTTGTCAAGAATAACCATGGACTTTCCATTTTATAGAAACTAAAGCTGTAGATGCTGAAACTAAGTGTTCCAAATCCAAGGTCTCGAAAAATTAGGATGATTAAAGAAAACAGCTCTGAAAACGGCTTCCGGATGAAGAAGTTATGGCTTTTTGAATAAAAGTTGTTGAAGATGCCGACGAAGTGCGTGAATGTGCGGAAATGAATGATAATGTTATATTTAAGCACACCTCCCCCCCTCTTCTAAACTTAATCTAATTATCTCACTTAAAAAAAAAAAAATTATGTGACTCACTTTTATAAATAAGTGAAAGTCACTTTTACAGGTCGAAGGTAAATTTACAGGTAATTTACAAGTTTTTATGGTTTTTGTTTCGAATTGTCTTTGAATATTTATGCCATTGGCTAATTTCCTACTTTCTTCATGTTTTCCAAGTTGGTTGCAGGTTTGGTGAGCTCTGGAGAAGGTTTGGACATGGAAGACGATTGGACATGGCTTCTACGCCTATCCGGTAGGAAAAATCCTAACAACCATTGCCACTATGTTTTTCAACACCTCACCTTCCTATTGGAATTTTTGTTATTTTTTCTCTTGGAGTTTCAATCGCTTTGCATTTGGTGAGTCTCCCGTTGCATTTCAAAGTGTTTTGTAGGTTTAAGGTTTTGCAGGTTTAGGGTTTTGTGTGTCTTTAAGTGTTTTCTTAACTTTCAGAGTTCTTCACAGTTTTGCTTACTTTTTTATTTTCATTATGGTTTTGTGTGCATTGGCTTTCCCACTTCGTAAGTCCTTACTCTTTACTCCAAATTTCATAAACTATTACCTTATTGTAACTATCATTCTGCTCTGCAATTGATTCATTGTTAGAGGACATTTATTTAAGAAAAGGGTGGTCCATGCCATTAACGTATATGGAAGCATGGCCTGTGTATTTATCCTATCTTAGCTTAAACAATAGGGTGTGTTAATTTATTCATTTCAGATGGAATTTGTTTGGATGCAACTTTATAATGTTTTGGTGAATTAGGTTTTGCACTGATTCATATTCTGTTGGATATTTTTGTTTCTTATGCCTAATGTAAATGTACGAGTTTTGATGTTTATGCTATAAAATGGATTTAACTGGTAGTGTGTTCCCAGATAGATTGATTTATAAGTTGTGTTGGTGGAAGATTGTTAATTGAGTTCTGGTATGGTTACATCGTTTATAGTTTTCTTTAGGCCATCATGTGTTGCCTAAGTCAGTGATAATTTAATTTGTATTTGGTATATTTTAATGAACCACAAAGTTATATGGAAGCATGGCCTTTGTATTTATCCTATCCTAGCTTAAACCATAGGGTGTGTTAATTTATTCATTTTGGATGGAATTTGTTCGGATGCAACTTTATCATGTTTGGGTGAATTAGGTTTTACACTGATTTATATTCTGTTGGATATTTTTGCTGCTTATGCCTAAGACGAATGTATGAGTTTTGATGTTTATGCTATACATTGGATTTAACTGGTAGTGTGTTCCCAGATAGATTGATTTATAAGTTGTGTTGGTGGAAGATTATTAATTGAGTTCTGGTATGGTTACATCGTTTATAGTTTTCTTTAGGCCATCATGTGTTGCTTGAGTCAGTTATAATTGAATTTGTATTTGGTATATTTTAATGAACCACAAAGTTATTGGAAACAATTGTAACAAGTAAAAATATTTTCTTAAGGCATTAAAATATAATATTTAAAGGTGGATATTTGAGCATGTTAAAGAGTAGCAATGAACTCAATTCCAAAACTTGAAATTGGATAGTTGGAAGTGTGAAGTATAGAGATTGACATTTAACAAAATAAACTGTCAATAAACTTATAACAAAGGAAACCATGTGTTGGAAGCATGTTAGGTCCCTATACTACTAGTGTAACCCCTTATTGTTATTAATACAACCCCCTTGTTATATTGTTGTGCCCATGTAGTCCCCATATTGTTATTATTGTGCCCCATAGAAGCCCACTATTGTTATTATTGTGCCCTTACATTATTATTGTTATGTCAGCTCCGACTATATTATGACCCCTTAGACTCGTATATATAGAAAGGAGGTCTTGTCATTTGTATCATCTAAGAATTGTTCATTTGTGTAATGTAAAGGAGGTTTCCCTCTTGAAGAGGCTTATTTCTAAGGCGTTGATCTATCTTTCCTATCTTTTTGTGAGTTGGTTTCATAACATTTGGTATCAGAGCTTTGGATTCTAGGGTTTCACTGCTCCAAACAGGTCATCGTGACATTTTCTCTATAACTTTTCTACAAAGTTTCAAAAGCTAAAAGGAAAACCCATTTGAGAAGATATCGGTCTAAACTTCACGTCCAAATTTCAGATGTTGTCTCGCTATATTTTCGGAGATATGATCTAAGGAAGTTAGGGTATTTGTAAGCTCCAGAATTTCATCTCAAACAAGTCATCATGGAATTTTTGTTGTAGTATTGTTTCTACAAAGGTTCAGACTCTAAAATTAAAACCCATTTGAGCCGAAAGGTTTGTGAAGCTCAGGTTTGAATCTCAGATCTTTTCTTGCTATATTTTCGGAGATATAATCTGAGGAAGTTAGGGTTTTCGCAGACTCCCGAATTATATTCTAAATAAGTGACCTTGGGAAAATCATCATAAATTTTTCTCTGACAAACAAAATGAAATTTCGTAAGCAGTTACAGAAAGAAGACAAACTGTAGTTTTCTGTGTATATTTTTCAGATCTGAAGGTCGAAACAATGACACGTGGCATGTCGTACAAGTTTGCTCTACTGAAACATTATATAATCAAGTCATCTTAGGAGATTGGGCATAACGTTTTCTTGGAGAATCATATTCTGATCAGACTTGCGGGATTAGAAAGAGGACTCAGAGGGCTACTACAGGACACAATTTCAAAACTTGGAGATCTAAAATTAGCAGGTTACAGTTGTTTCAAGATCAAGCTCTTAAAATCAAGAAAAGGCGACATGAGGAAGTTTGATGGCAACGATCCGGTACATATGGAGCAATATTTTGATCTACATGAGGTTCAACTGTTACAAAAGGTACATATTGCATCTTTATATTTAGAACCAAATCAATTTTTATGGTATAAAGGGCTTTGTTCTCGTAAAACAATTGTCACTTGGTCAATTTTCACGGAAGAAATGATAGCACATTATGAGGATACAAAGAGTAACACCTTCTTTAGCCAATTGATAAATCGAGAACAAAAGGGTTCAATGGTAGAGCATGTTGAGGAATTTCAAAAATTGAATATAAGGGTAAATGATATTCCAAAGAAGCAAAGGATTGATGTCTTCATAGGGACTTTAAAGGATAACATTCAACATGAGGTTTGTCATTGGGACCCTGATTCATCAGAGCAGGCATTTAGCTTGGAAAGAAAAATTAAAAGAGAAATTACGGAAACAAGGAATCCCACCACTCACAACTATAATTATGGAATTATTTTTCCTCCTAGCCTTCCACAACCTACAAGGTTTACATGACAACAATTGGAAGAAAAAAGAGCGAAAGGGCTTTGTTACAATTGTGATAGCAAATACACTAAAGGTCATAAGTGTGCTGAGAAGAAATTATTTTACATAGATTATGAAGAGGAGGAAGAAAAGGATCAAGAAAAATCAAAAGAAGAGGATATACACCAGGAACCAACCCCAGAGAAAGAAGAAATGAATTCGACCATATCTTGTAAAGCATTGGCAAGAATTAACACTCCTCAAACTTGCAAGATAGAAGGACATATCAAGAAGAAAAAGGTTCAATAAGTGAAAGTTCACATCCAGAAAGAAGAAATGAATCTGACCATATCTTGTAATGCATTGGCTGGAATTACTACTCCTAAAACTATCAAGATAAAAGGACATATCAAGAAGAAAAATGTTCAAGAAGTGAAAGATCACATCGAGCATTAAGAAATGAATCCAACCATATCTTGTAATGCATTGGAATAAATTACGACTCCTCAAACTCTCAATATAGAAGGACATATCAAGAAGAAAAAGATTCAAGCAGTGAAAGATCACATCGAGCATGAACAACAAGTTCTCCAACTTTTAAAGGATAATGCCACTTTGGTGCAGAATCGAATGAAACAACGGGAAGATCAACATCGTAGTGAAAGAAGTTTTGATGTAGGTGATTGGGTATTTTTACAGCTACATGTCAAGAAAGCTATTTATGAGAAGGAAATGTTGGCAATATTATATGCACTTAAGAAATGGCGACCTTACCTAATGGGAAGACACTTCAAGGTAAAAATGGATCATGATAGTCCTAAATACTTTTTAGAACAAAGATTATCTTTAGAAGAATAGAAAAATGGGTCACAAATTTGTTGGGTTATGACTTTGAAATCATCTACAAAAAAGGGAAGGAAAATGTTGTTGCAGATGCACTGTCAAGAAAGGATGAGGATGTGGAAGCATTGTTTTGTGCTATTTCTATTATCCAACCAGATTGGATAAATGAATCAAGGGATGAATGGAAGAAGGACAAAGAAATATGGCCACTCATTCAAAAGTTGTAGAAGAACTGAGTTCAAACAATATTCCCAGAACTTGACGAGGAAGGAAAAATCATACTGGAGCCTGGAGCAGTCACTGAAACAAGAACCTGACAGCTACGAAATCGATCAATTTCAGAGTATCTCATCAAGTGGAAGAACTTACCCGCTGAAGATTCCACTTGGGAGGAAAAGAATTTTATATAGAAGCATCAAGAACTACTCAAGCGTTGAGGACAACACTTTTTGAAGGAGAGGGGCATGTTAGGTCCCTATACTACTAGTGTAAC
Source organism: Pinus tabuliformis (assembly GCA_031772625.1). Lineage (NCBI taxonomy): Eukaryota > Viridiplantae > Streptophyta > Pinopsida > Pinales > Pinaceae > Pinus > Pinus tabuliformis. Next base: position 686,642,429 of record CM062806.1, read on the forward strand.
CCCTTATTGTTATTAGTACAACCCCCTTATTAGATTGTTGTGCCCATGTAGTCCCCATATTGTTATTATTGTGCCCCATAGAAGCCCACTATTGTTATTATTGTACCCTTACATTATTATTGTTATGTCAACTTTGATTATACTATGACCCCTTAGACTCCTATATATAGAATCGAGGTCTTGTCATTTGTATCATCTAAGAATTGTTCATTTGTGTAATGTAAAGGAGGTTGCCCCCTCGAAGAGGCTTATTTCTAAGGCATTGATCTATCTTTTCTATCTTTTTGTGAGTTGGTTTCATAACAAGGCATGCTCTTGAAAGTAAACTAACAAGCTAGCAAACCTTTTTCCTTCCACAAAATATAGGGTACCATCAAAGGGATCAATACAATTGACAGAAAAAAGGTGGCTTAGTACATTGGAACTAAGCACTAGTTGTCACATAGACTGAAGTTGATCCATAGCCCCATAGAATATTTCAGAGCCGCAATAACTAAACATGTAAATGATTTCTTTAGTGGTTCCAAAAGGAGTAGCAGGAGTAGCTATGGTGAAGTAGAATCTGTCCTCCAAGCCAAAGCAAAACCAACAGTTCTCACAAATAAAGCATTGTGAACTTTTTAATGGATTTGAACTTGCAAGCAACACACTCATAAGATTGATTATGCTTACAAAATTGTGTTTATGCATCTCAATTAGATCGTTGTTACATGATTTGGTAGAGAATGTGCTTTCAACAAACTACCTTTAGCCATAGAACACTTTGTCCATTCTAACCTTAGGGAGTTCATTATGGTGATCTTTGGCCATCTTAGATGCCATTAAATAGATTGGTGTGTATCTGCTTTCTTTTTATGGTTAGAAATGTTGGGGTATGTAGGGTTTATGGTGCCAATTATTTCCAATGAAGTGTATGCATGGATGTATAGAGGGCCATTTTGGCCCCTCTTATGGACAATATTATAATGAAAACTTGTTCATTTTTTCCATGTTCACTATTGGAGCCATTTCCTGTGGCCTTGCGTTTTTGTTTGCAGGGGATGAATGTTGACCATTTCATGCGTATTGCTATTTCAGTGGCTCTGAATCTTTGTTCTTTTACACTTTTGGTCTATGCTCTCAATAACAAATTACCAATTTAATTGAAAATTTGAGTTGAATTTTCATCAAGGAGGTAGTCCATTCAGGCTTTTACACTTGTTTTGTTTTGTTAGGTCTGTTAGTTTTAATTTTTTCTAGTAGATTTGGGTTTTCATATGATATGTATATTTTCTGTGGCAATTTTGCATTCAAATATTTTGATTTCTTTTACTGGTACTTTTGGTATTGGTTAATTTTTCAGTGATTTTACTATATTGTAAATAATGAAGTTGATTGGCTTGTTTCAGATTTTTGCTCAACAAAAATGAGGGTTTTTTTGTGTGTACTATTTGGAAAGATGCAAGGCTTTTCTAGAGGAAAAAACTGTAATTTTCATTCATTTGTAATGGTTCAAAGTTACTTTCTGTAGACACATTTTTGTTGTGTTTTCTTGATGTTTATGATTACCAGTTCAGTGATATTTTTTCATAGCTTCCAGAGAGGATTTTTATACATTGTTCAACCAAAAAAGACGAGTGAATAGACTCCTTTCATAATGTTGTGTGCAGCCAGACAACATATGGAGAGTTCAAAATGTATAGTAGAAAATGAAAGGGATGCAAGTAGTCAATTATCTTCCTTCCCGTGCAAGGAAATCCCTGCAATGTTTTATGTTTTAATTAAAGGTATTATGTGCATTATCTGTTGTTTCATCATGAAGTATTGCTACAAACTCATGAAATGTAAACTAAAAATGTTGTCATTGTTTCACTTTTGTAAACCATTTGGTGTGTAGATGCATAACAAAAAATCCCATTTGCATTCTCATGTAAGATTTCTACATTATAATAGACTATATATGTTCCTTCTAAAATGGATTTTGGTTACAATGCCGCACACAGTATGAAATAAAACAACCTAGGTTGTAAGCCAAAATGTTTCTGTGACAAGAAAAAGATACAATCCATCCAAAATCCACATCATAATGTGGTTACAACCAAAAACATATGACACCCCTATTCTTTATGGCCCTAAGAATCTTGAGTGCCAAAACTCCCTTAGTTACCTTCTTGAGCTAGGTAGGTTGGCCTTCCTAAAAAGGGTTGATTAGAAAATGGTTGATTGCTGCCATATGATTGAGTCCAATTTGCAACTTCCAACCATGGACGTATTGAGTACCCATACCTCACATTTGCACTACTGACCGTTGCATTAAGTGGAGGCGTGTAATGAGCATACATAGAATTGACACCTCCTCTGGTAGGAAAAAGGCAAGTGGGTAAACCCTCAGTTTGATAGTGAGGCACTTGAATGTTTATGAGATATTGGGATAATGGTGTATTATCTGCAATGGAGTCCAATGAGTTTGAAATAATCATGGTTTCATCAGCTATGCTTGCATCATTGTCAACCATATTGATCATCCCTTGTTCCTTTTCAAGCATTTGTTGTGTCTTTCTTGATTCCTTTTCCTGTCCTACCATTTGTTTTTGTTGGTCCTTAACTTTCCTTGCTTTATCTCTTCCAAGCCTTTCATCTGCTCGACGTTATGCTGCAACAATCATTGCTGCCTTCTTCTCCTTGACTAGATCCTTATTTTTCTATTTTAATTCTTGCATTTCAAATTTCTTTTTTTTAGACTCAACTAACAGGTTTATATAGTCCTCTGAGGTGAGTAACTGTGAGCTTCAGCCCAAACGAAGACTACCCGGTGTACCCTGCTTTTTTTCATTGATACTCTCTCTACTGGTAGCTTTAGGAACCGACCAAGTATCTTCTCTACTCCTCCCACATGCATGTCATTTCTTGGTACTTTCCTTTCAGTATCTGATGGAATTGATTGAACTATATCATTATCTTCATTGGATGCCTCATTATGTACTTCATCTTCTTCCATTGATCTATTTTCCACAAAAAAATGAACAATTTCATAGTTCAATTCTACTGGTTGTGAGGGCATGTTCATTATTTGTTCATTGGTTGTTGAGACACTATGTGCATTCATATTAATCATTGCTTCTTCTAGCCATGACGGTGGGGTCACTTGGATTGGCAATGTCAATTGGTCATTGTCAACTACATGTTCAACAATGTCATTAAAAATATCAACAGCATGAGTTTCATGTTCTTGAGTTGGTGGAACGATCTCCATGTTACTGCGAATTTGTTCATGGTTATACTATGTTTCACATACAGTTTCATCATATTCATCATATAAGTGTCCTTGAGAGACGAAAATCATATTACCAGCTGCAACCACATCATCTTGGTCATCTACTTCGTGCACTTCAACACCTATTTGGGCATTCCCTTCTTCTGGACCATCCACATGAAATTCCTGGCTACAACCAGTATCATGCATAAGAGCATCATAGTTCAGTGGCCAGATTCCTATCCTCCCAAAGCCAACCTTGATATTTGATGGTGCTAGAGCCCTTTTAAAAGATTTACTTGCAAGCTCTGCTAGCTCGAACCTTTTCACCTCAACCCCTGGATTTTTTGCCATCCATGCAGCACACTCCGACTTGAAATAGTTCTTGAAAGGGCCAAACACACTAACATCAAGGTGTTGCAGTCTGTGAGTGGTATGAGAGGGCAATGTCAACAAGTCGATGCCTAAATTGTTTGCTTCCTCAATTTTTTGTACAACCATGTGGCTCCCATGGCCATATAATATCAATGGGTGTCTATTACTAGGTGAGACGCCACTTGGTACCAATGCAGCAAAGTGAAAAAGCCGACTTAAAAATAGTTCTTTAGTCATCCATGCATGGGGATGTGCAACCATGCATGCACCTGGTTCACAGTTCTGTATATAGTTTTTCAGTTGATTTTTACGTTTGAATAGATAAAATCATGGGATTGAAGTACCAATTGCATTGGCACAACATAAAATAGTTATCCACTCCCTACTCTTAGGAAAAATCTTTAGCACATTTCGACTTCCTCTATTGGAAATTACTTGCATGCCACAATTCCTCCCTGCTTGTAAACCTGTTTCATCACATTTCCATATATGGTCTGCTCCATAAGAATGCTTATTGTAAGCACTAGAAAGTGTGTCATAGAACTTCTGCACAACTGCAGGGCACAAATTTAATGCTCTATCTCTATCAAGGCCCTCAGCAGTATGCAATACAGTGATGGATGCCTTTTTTTAAACCCAAACCACCATGATTTACCAGGAAATCCATCTTTGAATGAGTTTGGCCTCCCTTGATAGATTTGAGCAACTGTGGATTTGAGTTGTATCAACTCTAGCCCATGTCCCAATTGGGCCATCTCTTTACACCACTCAACCACCTCGGCCTCCTCCTCCTCAGTGATAACTGTAAGAGGCCCTCTACGTTTTGTATGAGTCAGTCCATTTATCAAATAATGTATTGATGAGGGAGGAATACCATGTTTCTTTGGAGGTGCCTGAACTGAGTGTCCATTAAACTCTATGTCATCAATTGCAACTAACATTTCTTCTTTTTTCCATCCTCTTATAGCACTAATATTTTTAGTTGAGCTTGCCCCTTGGATCGTTGTTGACGGTGGTTATGTGGATGATGCTGTGATAACATCAGCTTCAGTCGCATGGTCATCCTCAACAATGTTCCTTGGGGCATTGTTGACATTGGCATCACCTGTCCTGTCCTCATCAGACGATGTGCATCACAGTTGTGCACCCCTTGTCACTCTCTTGCCACTTCTCCTTGTACGAGAAACATAAATACCTTTTTCCATAGATGCAACAACCTGTAAAATTATTGCATGCATTTAAATAAGAATATTTGTAAATTATGCTTTCATATAAGGCAAAAATACTTCTACTTTATTACAGGAAATTATCAACAGGTACGTTAGTATCCTTGAAAAATCAAATATACAGAATCATTTTGTTGTATGTCTTCAAAATTATCAGTGATTGTTATTTTGATAACTTTTATTTACACTTAAAGTACCATGACTGTATTGATTGGTTTTTTTATGCATTTCCCAACAGTGCTTCTTGTTCGGTTTGACTACTTAAAATATTGTTTTGTTGTTTTGATAATTTGTCTTTACAGTGAACATACCACGAGAAGATCTGGTAGTTACTATTTCTTGAATTAATTTGTTTAGACTCCTGCTTGTTATCGCAATTGAATTCATTCACGACCCCGCTGTCTCACCAGGTGGACTTGCATAATGCCTTCTAGGTCTGTAGGTCTGTTCTTCGGTAATGAGGGTGAAGTTAGATAGAAATATAAGTTGTTGTTTTCGTAGAGGGTGCATGCATGTGTCACCTTCAGTGAACTAGAGTGTTTCTTTTGTAGGTCTTCAGATCAGCCTCCCATTCATTTAAAATTCTAGTTAAGTTCTAAGTTCAATTCAGTTCTAGTTCCTCCCACTACAACCTATCCCTCTTAACATTCATTATCTAATTTTTATTTATTATTATTATTATTATTATTATTTTTTTTTTTTTTCTCTAAGGATGCACTTCTCCAGAAATGGATCTCTGGCTATCAAGGAGTTATCATTGGCCAAACCAAGCATGGTATTTAATTTGACCAAGGCTCCAACTTGAGACCCCCTAAAGCACTCTTGATCGCAACTTGGCACCATAACAATTTTTTCCTCATGTTACTTACAGTTGAAATTTTTAGTCATGTAAACATTCATTTCAACTACAACTATTATTTGTATCTTGTCTACATATATAAGAGAGGCCATGCCTTTTTCTTAAATCGGGAAAGAATATTATCAATTTGTAAAGTTTTGAGTAATTATTGACCTCATATATCAAATTAGATAAAGTGAATAGGAGTAATGAGGGTGCAGTTGGATAGAAATATAGGCTGCTGTTTGGTAGAGGGTGCATGCATGTGTCACCTTCAGTGAACTAGAGTGTTTCTTTTGTAGGTCTTCATATTAGCCTCCTATTCAGTTAAACATCTAGTTAAGTTCTAAGTTCAATTCAGTTCTAGTTCCTCCCTTTTAACATTCATTATCTAGTTTTTTTTTTTTTTTTTTTCCTGTAAGGATGCACTTCTCCAGAAATGGATCTTTGGCTGTCAAGGAGTTATCATTTGCCAAACCAAGCATGGTATTTAAATATTTGACCAAGGCTCCAACTTGAGACCCCCTCAAGCACTCTTGATCACAACTTGGCACCATAACAAATTTTTTCCTCATGTCACTTACAGTTGAAGTTTCTAGTCATGTAAACATTCATTTCAACTACAATTATTATTTGTATCTTATCTACATATATAAGAGAGGCCATGCCTTTTTCTTAAATCAGGAAAGAATATTATAAATTTGTAAAGTTTTGAGTAATTATTGACCTCATATATCAAATTAGATAAAGTGAATAGGAGTAATGAGGGTGCAGTTGGATAGAAATATAGGCTATTGTTTGGTAGAGGGTGCATGCAAGTGTCATCTTCAGTGAACTAGACTGTTGCTTTTGTAGGTCTTTGGATTAGCCTCCCATTCAGTTAAACATCTAGTTAAGTTCTAAGTTCAATTCAGTTCTAGATCATCCCACTAGTTCTAGTTCTAGTTCATCAAAACTTGCATCATAAGATCCTTGTTGAATAACATGTAAAATATGGACATGTATTCAACCCATTCAATCTAGCTGACAAATTTTCATTACATGGATAACTAGCCTCAGTACCTATTTCCATTTCTTCTTTTCAATGTTTATCATCCTTTTCTTGTTTAAGAACACATTTAGAATTTAGCATAATAGGAAAGAAAGCTATCTATAGCAGGTGGTTTTGGGATATAGAAAGTGATTGGTCAACGAGTTTACAAAGCGTCAACTTTTTTGGTTCTATGTTTGATTTTCTTCAATTCTTCAAAAATCTTCCTTGCCACATGTAGCTTTTGCCACATTTGCAATAGTTTGAGGATGTTTGTGCCTTCTTTGTGGTCCTTCATTCTGATAGTTTTCCCCTTGTGTACAACAACATTCCAATAGGTCCCTTCCACTGCTTCTTGTTCATTTGTTTATGCTATTTTCTTCCTTTTACATTGTTTTGTTTTCTTTCTGATCATATTTCAAGAATGATCTAAACCCCCTTTTCCTTTTCTCCTTTCAACTTTTTCTTCACTTTATTTTGCAGGTCTTGTTTATGCTACCATTAGTCTTGATAATGTTTGTTGGTGGCCTCATACAAGGTTTTCGGTTCCAACAGCCGATGTTGTATTGCAATAGTTGACCGTTAATTAAGCAACTCATCTGAAGCTTCTGATCTATTTTACAACCAAGACAAGGACAATAAATCTATGCTTATCTTCCAATTGGGTTATAGTTTTTGTTTCTTATTATAAAATTTCATTAAGCTTTTGTTAACAATGATTCTCAGAAAGAAAATGCCTTGAGAAATTATGGGTAAACAGATTTCAATTGAGTTGATCATCATGTTCCTACATATTTTTGCATGTTGTCTTATGCTAAGTTGTTATTTTATCCTTCATGTCACTAGAGAAATGTCCAGGCAACCAAACTTCTGCTGCAATACCTAAGGTGCTACCATTAAAAGTTGGGGGCTTTTCAAGTTATGGTGATTTTCAACTTCCTCTATATATGTAAATGAGGTGAACCACATGCTCATATTTTCTTAATGGATCTTGCATGTACATTTTTGTGCTTACATTGACTCCAGGAAGGATGATAGATCTTAGTCCAATCTTCACGTTGATATTGGTGAGTATTTTGCCAGCATACTTAGATTTTGCTGCATTTTGTTTGAATCCCTATGATCATTCTTTGTCAGACTCTAATTTTTTTATTAATCCCTTCAATATGTTATGTTACCTATGTGGTTCTTCAGGGTTTCTTTGTCCAAATCCCCATTTAACATGTTCCTCTTTTTTCACTCAACTTTTTATTGTTGCATGTTGCTTCTGTAATTTAAACACGAGATTCTTAATGTGCTCAAGGCATCAAGCGACACCAGGGAAAATTTTAAGAACCCCCCCAAATTTACATGTATAATAAATGGGCGAATCTCCATGGTATATAGGAAAAATGGAAGGCGATTTTATCAATAATATGATATGTATATATAATTTTTTGGAGAATCTCTCACCAGGCATGGCGAATATTTTACTCAATTATAAAATCTTGTGTTTATTGAATACACAAATGAAATCATTGCATCTTTAAAATATCTTTTGAAATCAAAATTACCGAAATTACATATCGATAACCTAGTGGGTGTAGGATAAAATTCACCCGTGTCATTCACTGAAAGCATGAGAAAAAACCTAATACTATATATAAAACCAAGAAAAATTCAAATTCATCACTTCTAGGGACCTCGTAATCACCCTGCCAATACACAAGTATGTTCCTGTTTGCAATTAGAAAAATTACCCAAATTACAATCTGTTTACTCCACTTCTAGGGACCTCGTAACCACCCCGCCAATACACAAGTATGTTCCCGTTTGCAATTAGAAAAATTACCTAAATTACAATCTGTTTACTCCAGCATATGTTGGAAAGTTATAGAAGGATGACTAGTGCAATCAATCCATTCCTTTTAGCCCTGGATTTGTTTCAGTGTAAAACAGAAGTATACAAATATACTTATCCAATTTCTATGCTTTAACCATTCACCTTAGGATGTTTTTACAATATAATTTCCTAAGTCTATTTAATATCTTAATTATCATAAAAACCAACCTATATCCATCTTAACTCCACATCTACCACTCTTAGGGGGATGAAATCTATTTATCCCTCTGAGCACTTGGTAGACCCAGAATTAAGATGGATCTAAGATAGAATTTCCGCTTTAAATAGTCTATGCTCACATGAATACCATGGGTCAATACCATGGGTTATCATAAACCTGAAGCTTAAAAATTACTATTAGTAATTTATAAAAATTAATAAAATTAATAGTTGATTTTTATTTTATTTTTATTTTAACCAAGCTAAAATGTTTAACATACATTAAATTAAAACATCCATTTTTACTCTTGATTGGATCAAATATTTTTTCACTCTATGCTAGTTTGCATATCACGATATTTGATACCTCTCGGGGGTTAGTAGATCCAGAGTAAAGATGGATCTATGCTGGTTTAATTCCCCCATTTAAATAGGCTACATTCCAAGTGAATACCATGGGTCAATACCATGTGCCATTTTGGTGAATACCATGGGTCAATACCATGTGCCATTTTTGTTTTTATTAATACTAATATTAGGGTTAATAATGCTTTTTTGCATGGTATTAATAACAATCTAGTCCATGGTATTTGTCCCATAGTATAAATATAAGGTGACTTATGGAGTAAATATAAAAAAATGTTTTATTTGTTTACCATACCTCTCGTTTATTTATATTTTTATTAATTTACCATATCATTCATAAATACAAGGTGACTTATGGAGTAAATATAAAAAAATGTTTTATTTGTTTACCATACCTCTCGTTTATTTATATTTTTATTAATTTACCATACCTCTTTTACAAATATGGTATTTGGCCCATAGGATTCACTTAAATAAAACCTCTTTCTTGAGCCTTCATAAATAGAACGAGGGTTATGGACTAAATATAAAAAGAGGTTTTATTTATTTACCATGCATCTAGTTTATTTATATTTTTATTTATTTACCATACCTTTTGAGTAAGTATAAAAAGATGTTTTATTTATTTACCATACCTCCACTTTACTTATATTTTTATTTGTTTACACCCTTGCATGTATATAAGGTGACTTATGGAGTAAATATAAAAAATGCTTTTTTTATTTACGATACCTCTCATTTATTTATATTTTTATTAATTTACCATACCTGTATTTGGGCCTTTGGCCCATAGGATTCACTTAAATAAAACCTATTCTTGAAAATGGGCGAATGGATTCACTTAAATAAAACATATTTTTGAAAATGGGCGAATGGAAGGTTGTAACTCCTAATTTCAAGGGCTAAATTTACCTTTTTTACCCTCTCCCTTAAAATAAGGTGGGCTATTTGAGGTGACTTGTAAAAATGTACTATGATACAAAATATTCGCCCACTAAAAATTTAAAACCCCTTAATTTCGCCAAAGGGCGAACATTCGCCCCTAAAATCACCCCTAAGCAACACCCTGTTTCTCTTCATCTACTGACTAGAGTTGTTCCCTTTATTAATGGGTCTCATCTACAAGTTCTTTGTTCTTATCTACCAACTTTAAACTATTAATATAGTCCCATTAGCTTTCTATAGTGTTAGTCCTTAATATTTATCTATCCTTTAACATAAGGATTATGGACCTAATAGAGAACTCAGAATAACCTAGTCTGGTGTGTTAATTCATAAATCATATAAAAAATGCTAAATTTCTAATGTTAATTTCACAAATATGCATGGCATTTCTAACCTCATTTATGCTATGTACTCTGATATTTGGAGTGGTATCCTATAAATGCGTTTTTTTACATTCAGTAGAGATAGAAATGTATTTGAAACTTTGTCTCTAGGTTTGTTTGTTCATTGTAGATAGGATATCTAAATTTTTCATATATGAATGAGAAGCCTTTACCTGGGTAATGGGTCCAAACCTCTCAATGACATTAAAGGTTTAAAACACGAAAAACAAGCTCTATATGGACGTATCTTCAACCATCTATCTTGTGGAATATCTTTACTTCAAAGGTGGGCTTAGTTGAAATCCATGTACATGAATTGCAGTTCCATCTTCACGTCAATGTGGGTGAATATTTTGCAGGAATACTTCTTACATTTTTCCGCATTTTGTTTGAATCCCTACATCATTCCTTGTCAAACTCCCATCTTGTCTTGATCCCTTCAATGTGTTATGTTACCTAAGTGGTTCTTGAGGCTTTCTTTGTCCAAATCATAATTCAACATGTTCCTCTCTTTTCACTCAACTTTTTATTGTTGCATTTTGCTTCTATATTTAAACATGAGATTCTTGATGTGCTAAAGGCACCAAGCGACACTCTATTTCTCTTCATGTACTTACTAGAGTCATTTTCTTCATTAGTTTGTCTCATCTACTAGTTTCTTTTTAATTTACCAACTTGATACTATTAATTTCGTCCCATTAGCTTTCTATAATGTTAGTCTTTATCCATCCCTTAAAATAAGAATTATGGACCTAAGAGAGAATACCCTAGGCTGTGTGTTGATTTTCATGAAACTAAAACTATAAGAACTGAAACTGTAACTGAAACTGTAAGAACTGTGAGAAATGAAAATAGAATTGTAAGAAAAATGTGTTGTAATTGATATAACTAACTTGGATATACTGCCAACTGTTCTGTGATGTTTTGTCTTCAAGGTTGGTGAATAGTTTTAAAGCATAACATGCAACTTCAAAAGTGGTTGAACTTTTTTATAGTTTTTGGCACTTGAATTTAACTGGTGGTAAAGATGGACATGGATTGCAATGGCTTCATTTTGAATGTGTGATCTAGATTTAATTTGATGTGATCCAATGGTTGGGAATTTGTTATTTGTTGATCCATGTGCTTTGATTTGTTTTAATGACAAATAGAATGGGTTGAGTGTCATTTATTGAAGTTATTGGATTGGGTGTCAATTATTGAACAAAGTGGGTTTAAATGTTATTGGTTGGGTGTCATTTATTGAACATAGGGGGTTTAAATGTTGAATAACACAACATTCATGTTATTGGGTTGGGTGTCATTTATTGAACATAGGGGGTTTAAATGTAATAACACAATAGTTATGACTGACATACATTCACTTTTATTATGTCCAGGTATGGGTTTAAATGCTATTGGGTTGGGTGTCATTTATTGAACATAGGAGGTTTAAATATTGAACAACACAGCAGTTATGGCTGACATACATTCACTTTTATTATGTCCAGGTATGGATATTTATTTGGGATACAAAGATTCAGTTCTGATGAGTGGGAGTTGAAGTGAGTGCAACTTTGTACTTCTAGAATAGACCATTTTGGAAGCATTTATGGTTTTATCTGTTTTCTAGTTGGGTCAATATGGTTTGCACTCTTAAGTATCAAGATACTATTTATGGACAGTTGTGGGCCCAGTGAATGTTTTGGGAAATTTTAGACATAAATTAATACTTATTTGCACTTAATGTTATTTATCTGTGTTTAAATATTGATTGCAAAAGTCTCAATTTCTGGTGGTTTGGTGAGACGAGTACTATATCAATCATTCGTCCTTGCACAACATTAGACATCTCTCCCCTATAAACCCGAAAATTTACTAATAAATACATGCCACCCAAAGTTCATATATATATATATATATATATATATATATATATATATATATATATATATATATATACATTTCCAATTTCTGCCGGATAACTAACTTACTTCTAATGTAACATAATAATTCCGCCATATGCGCACGTGGCTGTAGTACTATTTCTCAAAATAAATAACCGTTCCTCAACTAATTAGAGCACTCAGTCCTCTGCTAATTTCCTAGAGAAAAAATGGCTGAAATGGAAAAATGAAGCCTGTTCGTTCATCATGCGATTGTGCCTCTCTTTGTTTGTGCTTAAAAGCTGGCATTGTTAGATTACTTATGGTGATCAGAAGATGAATCTTAGCCTCTATTCTTCCTGCCAGTGATGCCTACAGTGAAGTCCTAACAATCAACGCTACAAAATAAGAACAGAGGAAATTAATTTCGTAACAAATGCATGTCATTTTCAAATAATTTTTACACCAAATTTGTAAGGCATGGTCAAAGTTTCAGCATAATTAAAATTCCATTTAAGTTAAAATTTAGTGGGAAGAATCTTACCTCATTTGAAATTGATTTACATATTCAAAAAATAACATTTTGAATAAATCTAAACTTTGACACTCTTAAATCGTCAAATTCCAATTACCTCTTGATTAGGCTGCTCAACAGATAGAACATCAGGCATCTAAGCTCCAAATACTTATGCAATGAAGCTAAATCAATTTAAATGAAGCCCAAATAACCAATGGAGATAGAGGTTGAGTTTGCTACTAGAGTCGAGGGGGGCATTTAATGTTTTGGGCATGCCAAGAAGTTACTACGACTTGGAAGATGCAGCGACCACTACCATTGGCTGCATCCTTTCCCAGTTACTGGCCAGTGGCTTCCCTTCGCTGATAATAGGCTTGCTATAAATGTTAGAACTGTATTAGATATTGAGGTATACCAAAATTTATGGGAAATCTATGTGTTATTGAAGGATCTGTGCTAAATATTTTTGGGGAAACAATTTATAATTATGAATGACAGGTCAAAACCTATGACAACTTTCCTAAGAACCTAGCCCATTTGCAAATTTTGAATAAAGCTCAATCACTCTCAAATTCCAGGCAGTTCTCTAAAAACCTCATACTAACGGTTATGGTAGGTCGTAATTAAACATTTCTGTGAATTCGAATTTTCTATTTTACATACCATGTAAAACTATCAACTGTATATTGATCTACTGAAATTTAATCTAAAGAGTATTGAAAGTTTAGTTGATTTAAAATTTTTTGTAGTAATATAAATTAAATGACTAGTAAATTTAATAAATAATCACGATAAAATATTAAAATACTTATTAATAAACAATCACTATAAAACATTAAAATGTTTATTTTTATTATATATCTCATTATATTTTAAAAAATAATAAAAATATACAAAATTGTAATTTTATTTTAAATTAATTTATTATTAATTATAAAAAAAAATAATATATTTTTGAAAAATTATAAAACTTCACAAAATTATAATTTTATTTAAATTAATTTATTATTAATTATAAAAACAATTAATATAATATAGCTTATGAATATCACATACTTAAAATAAAAATAAATCTTAATACTTAATACAACGTAAATACTCTAACACATTTTATATTATTCATAATTATTCAAATAATTTTTAAAATATTTTATTTATTTTTATACTATTCAATTCATCAAAATAAAAAATATATACAAATAAAAGAGTACACAATTTTGTAGAAAATTTTCGTCAACTGCTATTGAAAGAAGAAATATTCCTTGAACGCAATTCTTTAGTGCAGGGTTTACTCGCTCATCTAGTGCACTGTTTCAGTGTTCATCTAGTACATTGTTTCAGCATTCAAATTGCGTGGATTTATATAAATGCTAAATAAAATTATTGATTATGTAATTGAGTTGAGTATTTATTTAGTGCATCGTTTTAGTTTTTGAATTGGACTTATATAAATGTTAAATAAAATTACTGATTATGTAATTGAATCAAGAGGTTTATTCTACAATTCAATATGAGGAGATATGAGGGGATATGTAAATTTGTGTGTTTAGTTTCTTTTTAAAATAAAATTAAAAACTAAAAATTATGTTCTAAATAGAAAAATAATATCCCCTATAATAAAAAAATAATGAATAGAAATAAAAAATGTATCAATAAAATGTTTAAATATTATATATATTTTTAAATATTTCAAAAAATATATAAAGATCTATATTAACTAATTTACATATGTAGATTAACAATAAAATATTTTAATGTTCAATATGAGTCATCAATAAAATATTTTAATAAAATTAATAAAAACTATTTTATAGTTAAAATTTTATTTAATTTTATATTTATTTAATTTAGCAATCAAAAATAAATAAATACATTAATATTTACATGATTATGAACCGGGGCTGGACCAAAGATGGAGGTTTAGGGTTTGGGTCAGACCTGCAACGGCAGACCTGCACAGACCACGACGACTCTATCATAGCTCTCCAGTAATACGAACAACAACAAATGACAAGGAATAACGCACAAATCATGGACATCCCCCAGGGGGAGGATACAGTGCCTCCCCCCAATGATCCATAAAACATTTAGATGCACATGGAAGATACCAGGAAAAAAGCCCAGGAAGAAACGGGAATGGGACATGGTATACAGACAGACAATATAGACAAAAATGCGGCTCCGAAAGCAACATCGGCTACCTATAAGCCTGTTGCAACTGGAAGACCTAAGATTGAGCTCCCAAGTCAAAGAATCAATACTCAAATCCAGTACATGAAGGATCATGCCTTAATAGGGAAATTTATAGGCTTCTGGCCTACAGAGAAAGCTTTGCATGGATGGATCGCAGCCAAATGGAAACCAAAAGGATACATTACCCTGCAGTTGGGGCCTAAGGGCTTCTGTACGGCAGTTTTCAACTGTATAGAAGATCGAAACAGAGTCCTCGATGGAGGACCATACTTTTTTAATGTAGCTAGTCTGTATATGAGAGATTGGATTGAAAGATTCAACCTCGGAAAAGAAGATCTAAGCTGGGCACTAGTATGGATCTACGTCTATTTCCTTCCATTGGAATATTGGGATGAAGATTCATTGCAAGATATTGGTAATGGACTAGGGTAATTCATCAAAATTGCGGAGGAGACAAAACTCAGAAGATATACTTCGTATGCTCGCATTTGCGTTTATATGCACCTAAGAAAGACTCTTCCGTATGCGGTAAGTTTATATCATGACGATTTTGAATAGATTCAGTCAATAGATTATGAACATGTCCCATTTCGATGCAGAAAATGTCATGCCCTTGGCCATCTCTTTCGTGACTGCCCATCAAATCTGAAAACCCTAACCTCTACCTCCTCAGATAAACCTGACTCGGACGGATTTACCAAGGCCAGCAACCGCAAAAAGAACCACAAAAAACCGGTTTCAAACCCTAAAAAACTTTCCGCTAATACTTCCATGCCATCCACGAGCAATAGCTTTGAGACCTTAGCTCAGCCAGATCTGAATGACTTTGAGAATCCATCACACTCTGAGGAGACACCCAAGATGACATCACAATTCATTCCCACTGGCTCAAAGAAGCCCCAAAAGCCTAAGCAATCCATAGATCCCACCACCTCCTCACCCAGTATGACTCTGAAATGGAAATCTCTAGGCATGGAAGCCGACAATGTGCAGCAAGAAACCACGGTTGTAATAGAAATAGCAGAGGAAAGGAGTGAAGCCCAGCACATGGAAGAGGAGCCTGAAAACATAGATCTTGGAGATCTAGACATACTTGGATTAGAACAAGCTTGCAAGAAAAAAGAATATGACAAGATCCCAGACAGACAGCTGGAAAACTTGGAAGTCATCCTTTCCAGAGCACAACAGTAAAGAACCCTAGGCATTCAGCCTGGAAGTCAATGGGATGGCAAAAACATTCCTAAAGATAATAAAAAAAGAGGGAGGAAAAAGAATCTTCAAAGAACCATCCGCATTGGGGAAATGCTGGTGGAATTGGGAAGATACTCCAAGCTTACAAAGTATTACAATCCTCTACCCAATAATGAATCATGAAGCTCACTTCATGGAATATTAGAGGGTAAATAACCTGGGAAAATATAGATTGATAAAAAACATGATTCAGCAGGAGAAACCCCAAGTCTTCTTCATGCAAGAAACTAAATGCAACTCTACAACACTAAGTCTAACCCTTGTAAAAGCATGGCCAGATAGTCAAGCAGTAGTAGTGGATGCCTTAGGAGCTTCAGGAGGTCTTGCAATAGTCTAGGACGAATGAGCTATCATGCTTACCAACATTCATGCGAGTAAGCACTTCATTCAAGCCTCCTTTCATAAAACAGGGACAAATGTGCATGGTCACCTAACCAATGTCTACCTCCCCCAGGAGGCAATGCATAAGATAGACATATTGAATACTTTATCTTTGATCAACTCCAACAGAACACATCCATTCTAGATTACAGGAGGAGACTTCAATATGATTACAAAGCTGGAAGAAAAAAGAGGAGGCAGGACCAAACTAGATAATGAAAGCATTCATTTAAAAAATTTCATCCAAAACAACTGGCTCATAGATATGACATTCAACAATGGAATCTACACTTGGAATAACAAACGAGCAGGTACACATCAAATTGCCTCTCAATTGGATAGATTTTCGCTTTCCGACAATGCAATCCATCTTGGAGGAGACTTCTCGGCTTCGATCTTACCTCTCACAGGCTCAGATCAATGGCCAATATCACTCAAATCGCAAAGATCGGGAAGCATTACACGTCGGCCTTTCCACTTTGAAGCATTCTGGTTGACGCATCCAGACTTCATCAACCTGATAAATGTGGTTTGGAAAAGTTTCAAACCTCCGGATGGCTCAAAAATATATCAATTCCAACAAAAACTCAGAAATCTCAAAAAAAAACATCAAGCAATGGAATCAACTTACCTTGGCAATATCTTCCAAGCACAAAATGCTCTAGATCAAGAAATGAAAAGACTACAGGAGATGATCATCATGGAGGGAAGATCCGAAGCACTCTCAGAATAGGAAAAACACTTTCAGACACAAATATCAGAAAGAGCAAAGCAAGAAGAAATACTTTGGAAACAAAAATCAAGAGTTAGATGGCTTAAGGAGGGCGAAGAAACAATTTTTTTTTCATCGCACCACTATCCAGAGAAGAATGCACAACAACATCACTCACATCCAGAATAGGTAAGGGGAATGATTGGAAAAACATGAGGATGTAGAACAAGAGCTTCTTACTTATTTCAAGCAGGTACACCAAGAACCTCAAGCGGATAGATAGCCAGCTATAGAGAAGATCACCAAGAATATCCCAAAAATCATAACAGAGGAACACAATCAGCTCCTCCTCAGCCCAATATCTTTACGGGAAGTGGAGAATGCAATGCGACAACTCAAAGAAGAAAAGGGGCCTGGCCCTAATGGTTTCACATCCAATTTCTTTCACAACTTCTGGGATTTAATTAAAGAGGAGGTCTGGCAGGGTGTTGAGGAATCCAGGATTTGATTTTCCTCTTATTGCTAAATTATTTTACAATCAAATAATTTTTAAATTATTTATTAAATTTATTGTTGAATTATTTTATAATCAAATAATTTATATTTTTTTTATTGATTCCTTCAGTTTCAAAATCTGGAATATAAATTACTTTTAATTTTGTTTTATATATTTATTTATGCATTTAATTAAAAATTTGTAATTTATAAATAATTAATTATATAACTAAATTAGTAGAGAAAGAATTGAAAATTTATTTAAAAAATAATTTACTAATTTTAATTTTAAATTAAATTAGCTCTGCAAGTTTATATATATATATATATATATATATATATATATATATATATTAAAAACATTTTCGCCCAACAAAGCAGAGGAGGATAATGTCTCTGTAGGGTTTTCACTTTGCCAGAAACTCCGCTTGTAAATGTTTCTTAAAAGAGAAGAATTGTTACACAAACAGTAGAAATCGAGTATGCAAAATTTCAAAGAAAATCAAAGATCCCATTTGTTTGGAGTTTTCTATAAAAATCGTGAAGATGCCATTTTTTGGAATTTTCTTTATCAATTGTCTAAGCAATAGTCCAGGTACCATTCCTTATTTGTAATAACAGTATGTCTAAGCAATACTCATGGAACCGCTGGAAATAGTAAGAAATTCCTATTATAATTGTTTCGACAGTACCCACGACAGAGGAGGATAACCACCCTGCAGGAAACATGGAACCTAACCTTCGTTGGAAGTCGTCATTGGCGCATAGCTGGTAAATCTTTATTGGACAGAAGAAATATTTACATAGACAGAAGAAATAGACTATGCAAGGAAATCAAAGATCCCATTGTTTTAGTTTCATTAGTTGCAATCTCCCCAACTCAAGTTTTGAGAGAAAGACTCCTCTCCCCAAATCTTTCATTTCTTTGCTGTGTACAAATTTCCATATAATATTTCTCATAGAGCATGCAATTCTGCCATAATTTGCAGAAAGATAAACATATACTTACCAACGTAACAAGTGGTAAAGTCTCCTTGCTCCGTCTAGGATGGAGAAATAGTCCAACTTTACCTTCTAATGTGAGTTAATTTTCTTGCTTAGCAGTGGCCTTCTATCTTATTATCCTATTATGACAATGATGTATCTTGAACGGTTCCAGATTTAGGAACCCTCTTCACCAAGGATTTGTGATCCACAGGCAAGATTCAATATTCGAGTGGAAGGTAACCTACCTCAGATTACATCATGCTCGGGGTCATATAAAGTGTGCAATTCAGCGAGAGTATTACAACAACTATGATATTTTGCTTGCGCTCACCTAAAGGGTGCAGTTGCTTTGGGGTAGATTGCCATTGAGACTAGGATTTCCCACGTTTTGGTCAACAAACCTCGATTTCTAATAACTACACTATCCATTCATCTCCATGGCATATAGGTTGAATAATGAAACATGACTTATCTTTTGGTATCAACATCAAAGCCAATACAAAATAGTGTTATCATGTTCCTTTTCTAATTGCAAAACTAGCTTCAAAATTCAAACAACTATAGAATAATTTTATAAAAACTCTTTCTTAATTGCTAAACCAACATTAAAAAAATATAAAAAAGAGTAAAAAAAGTGTTATCCGTTTCTCTTAGCTAATACTATCAATGAATCATCAAATCACACCCACGAGTCAAAAGAGTGTTATCAGTTTCTCTTAGCTAATATTATCAATGAATCATCAAATCACATCCACAAGTTAATATCTTTCTCGTTGTTCATTCACAATAAAATAACAAAAAAAATATACAAGCCACTCACCAAAGAAACATCTTCTACTAAAACTCTGACAACTCACCAAAGAAACATCTTCCACCAAAGCTATTATATTTTATTCTTTTAAGGAGAATTATTACATTCAAACCTACTATACACTATTGCAATAGTTGTGTAACTATATTTTTAGTTTATAAAACTAAATAACAACAATAACATTTATTCAAAATTTAAATAAAAAAAACAACATTCACTAAAAATTAAATTGTTGTCATATTTTTTATATTTTGTTATTAAATTGGTAATTTACACAATGTGAAATATATGAAACTAGAGAAATCCAAAGTTGAAATCCCCTGTTTTGGGCACCTGGCTGTAATACTATTTTTTAAAATAAATCTTCAACTAATTAGAGCACGCAGCCCTCTGCTAGCAAAAATGGTTGAAATGGAAAAATGAAGCCCGTTCGTTCATTTTGCGGTTGTGCCTCTCTTTGTCTGTGCTTGAAAGCTGGTATTGTTAGAGTACTTATGGCAATCAGAAGACGAACCTTAACCTCTTTTCTTCCTGCCGGTGACGCCTACAGTGGAGTCCAAATAATCAACGCTGTAAAATAAGAACAGAGGAAATTAATTTCGTAACAAATGCATGTCATTTTCAAATAATGTTTACACCAAATTTGTAAGGCATGGACAAAGTTTACCGGAAGGATTTACAAATTTGTAAGGCATGGATCATTTGAAATTGATTTACATAGTCGAAATTATGTTTTGAATAAATCTAAACTTTGACACTCTTAAATCGTCAAATTCCGAAACCAAAAATTTACTGTATTACCTCTTAATTCAAGTATTAAACTTCAAATCAAATCTTTTATGATACAACATTAATTCAAATTTTACTTTTTTAACTCGTACCATTTGAATTTCCCATTATAGTCGATTAAAGTCAGTCATGAAATTCCACGTAAACGGATATTGGGTTCAAATGAAATTTCCTAGTTGGTTCCAGTACCACAAGTTGAAGATGCGAAAGCGGTTCTGCAGCCACATTTACTTTAGAGTCGTGAGAAATGAAATTTCCTAGTTGGTTCTAGTTTCACAAGTTGAAGATGCGAGCTCGACCTGAGTTGCGAACGCGATTGCGATGCAGACACATTTTACTTGAAATGATATTTCCTAGAAGATTCCATCTGCCAAGATGCAGAGCTCGACTTTGAGTTGCGAAAGCGGTTTCGGAACCACCTTTCCTCTAATGCATATTCGACTTGACTCGAGGAAGCGCTAAATGAAGTAAAGCGCCCCCGCGTTGCGCAGACACATTTTACTTGAAAGGATTCCATCTGACAAGATGCAGAGCTCGACTCTGAGTTGCGAAAGCGGTTTCGGAACCACCTTTCCTCTAATGGACATTCGACTTGACTTGAGAAAGCGCTAAATGAAGTACATTTCACTTTTCGAGGATATAAAGCGCCCAGAAGTCAAAGGAACTGTCAAGATCGATGAAGAAAATGTGATTTTTTTTTAAGATGTATGGTGTGAAAAAAAGCAAGCTGGTTCCTCGTGACTTCCCGGCAATAGCAAAGTTTTTGGCAGGCATGTCCTGTATAATGGAGTGGGTCACCCGCTGAGTCGTCAGTCCTGTGTCGTGACTTGAAAGCACCTTCATAATTTGAAGTTGTCTATAACGAGATTTTTTGAAAGTCTTTATGGCGGGTTTTTCCGAATTGCAAGTTTGATAGCTAGTTTCTGCACAATGAAAGCGTCCCAGGGGTTTTTCAGGGTGCTGAATCCAAATATGCAGTTAAAAAACCATTTTAACTGCAACAAATCAAAATTTAACCTCAATTTCTTCCCCCGGATTCTGTCACCGAAATCTCCAAAAAATCACATTATAGACAACTCCTTATACGAATCATTTCGTACCAGACACGCTGCTTTCCCTTACCAAATCAACGCAATATGGCTCGGCGCGTATACATAAACCTCGGCGCTTTGTGGGGCAGGGAGAACTGAAAATGACATGCCGCTCTCGTCTGGAAAAAACACTGAATTTATCAAAAACAAAACCCTAGAACGTGGTGGTGGACGAACTGAAAATGGCTTGCTCCTGTGGTTAACTATTTTCTTAAAATTTCACGTGTGTTGTGGAAAAACTATTTGCCTAGTCTTGGTTACTCTATAATATTTAACAATAAAACTTCCTCTCTTATCTTTAATTAGAGAAGACATCCATCCTAATAAATATCCAGTATAATTTCTCATGGAACTTTGGAATAAATATCACACATACAATACCGAATATGCCCAATACAGAGTCAGTCAAGATGCACCTGACCTAAATTTTTCCATTTGAGCCATCTGGTGGGAAGCACGGTTGGGGTTTGACAGGTCGTCCTGGGATTTGATGGGGAGACATGGTTATCGTGGAGTATTTTGCTATTTAAATATAATTAATATTTATAGTAAATTAAATAAATTATATTAGAAACCAAGTAAAAGGTCAGTGTATTTTTTATTTTATCTTTTTAGTAGAGAGAATGGGTAATTTCTTGGTTAGATATATAAGTATTTATAATTTAATTAGAACTGAAATTTTATGGAGTGGGAAAGTTTACTATTTTAAATGTTTCTAATGAAATTTGAAATTAAGTAGAATCTCATTATACCAATTACACATAATTCCAAAAAAATATATCAATAAAAATTAACATTTTAGACCTGATCTAAAAATAACAACCTATTATTTGATATGATCTATTTTATTCATTTAATTTGATTTTTTAAATATTTATAATGAATTGTAATTTGATTTTTTATTTTGTAATGAATTGTTATTTTTGAATGTTATTCCAACCACATATAGTTCCAGAAAACAAATATTTATTTAAATTTTTTTTTTAAACATGTGTGATGAATTGTAATAAGCTGATTTTTTAAATATTTGTGATGAATTGTTATTGAGATGGTATAATTCAAATTTAATAAGAGTTTTAAAAGTATTAATATTATGAAATAAATATCTGTAATTTTAATTGTTTTTATAAAGAAATTTTAATAATAATTACTTCAAAAATATATTTATATAATTTTAAATTTTCTTGGAATTAAATTATTGACAATTTAAATCAATGACATTTTTTTTGTCAGTTGTTTAATAATATACTCATTCATTATTAATTTAAAATTTTATGGACTAATTTAAAAAAAAATTCATATTACCATAAGTTGATATTTTAAATAATGTAACATACAGCGAGATATCATGAATTATTTTCACCAAGTTTAAATTGCATTTATGGTTTGTTACTATTAAACTATTGGATTTAAAATAGCCAGAACAAATACTGTTATTTATTATTTTAAAATATTTTGGACAGAATATAAAAGAAAAGAAAAACAGTTATAACAACTCTTGGAGCACTGGGAAACAGTTGCCACCACTTTTTTCCCAAAAGGGAAAAGGGAAGAGCTGGAAACAATTGTCACCACTTTCCCCAAAAGGGAAAAGAAAAGAGCAACAAGGGGGTTTTTCCCTGAGCTAGATTGGGATACCAGTGGGAAGATTTCAATTTTATGGAAAATAGTCGAGTGGGTATGGGACTTGAGGTTGAACAGTAGTCCTGATGCCCAAGATACCTGACTGTCTTTAGTTCAACTGTTAGGAGCAGGAAGTGCAACCTTGGTGAGACCTTCCAGAAGGATTGTTGATTTGCATGGAACAAACACTAGTAACAGATAAGTACTAAAGGAATGGAATTCTAATTACTTATTACAGTTAAAATGGTATGTACCAGGAGTAAAGATCTCATTGCTTGTCTTAGGCTACTGTTCATTTATGGAGATATTTGAATACTGGACTTATTCATCATAGAAAAGAAAATGAAGCATAGTATTTTCTCTAGTTACTTTGTACTATTAATCTAAACCTAGCAGTACTTTAGTATCCTGAACCTACTTAATATTTGTTGTAAAAGGAAGAAAACTACTGTATTATAGTATCTTGAAGCCATTTTATGTCTATTGTATAAAAGGAAAAACAACTACTACTATTATGGTAATAGGGTTTGAGTTTTTGTCCATAACCTGTTACAGTATAAATAACCTGGAATGGAAATTATCTTAAACTAACTGTATCCCAAACAAAATTAAACAAGATTAATGAAGTGTGCCAAAAGAAAAGGTCCACAACCTCCTGTAATAGCACTATCGTGGTAAAACAGGAGCGAGACCAAGATAAATGTATATGTTTCCATATTTCAATTCGCATACTCGTATCAATACCGTTGAATAAATTAAGACTCGCTTACACACTAAACCATTCATTGAATTATTACAATGCACAAACTGGTGACAAAACCACGATTAAGAAAAGTATCGAAACCACTAAGAAATTCAAGAACTGAAATTATGTATATATTTTGAATATTCTTTTGTACTAAATCTCGGCTCTCTCATTCCACTTTACACAATTTACATACAAAACTTCAAACAAAATGTCTTTACAGCCTATGGGGTGAGGGCCAAGATTTGGCAACCTGGCCCATAACCTATCCATCCTTTAATATAAACATAAAAGAAATTCATAGAATCATAACAGGTAACGTATGTCGTAACCATGCTATTAAACCATTCAAGGAAATAGACAGAAGTATTCTTTTAAGCTCCAACTGTAAACCCCAACCGGAAGCATCCAGTTGCTAAAACCTCCATTCCCTAAGGAAACCCTCGTGAGTTTCGTATTGTGGTGAGGGTTTGACTGTGTCGAGAACCAACAACCCTTACACTTCATCTTAGAGTCGAGAAAGCCACTCAGACAAGTAGATGTTCAACCGAGGAGAAATAACCGGCCTGTAGATAGCAAAACAACTTGGCTTAGGTTTAGTGCCTCTCGAAAGACTCTTCAACCTCAGAAACAGGTTCGAGCCATACTTGTGGAAGCAACCAGAGAACACGTTATAAGCGAACCTCAGCTTGAATAATGAGAGAGAATGCATAAATGAAAAACGTATGAGGAATTTAATACCTGAGGGTATATGCACGAGTGTTGAAGCACCGAATACCTGAAAACAAATAGCAAACATTACACCACATACGAGAGAAGAGACATAAACTATAAGAGTGCTCCAATTTAGAAAGAACCTGACCTTGGCAACAGAGGCTCATCTCTGTTTGGCTCTTGGGGTCGATGAAGGGTTCTAAACCATCCATCAGACCATACCTGTATCAAATATCGAATTAAAACTAAGAAGGAATAAGGTAGCTTCGTTTCCCCAAAAAAAAGAGCAGAGCTGTATAAGTTTACCTCCTTGTCTCTGCCATTGATCGTTCACCTCTGAAACCAAATAAGCACTCATTCAGGAATAGGTAAACCCTCTCTCCAATGCTCTTACCCTACGTGCTATCAGAGTTGTTTCCTCTCCTCTCAGACTGAGCGAAATGAGATGAAAAGTCACGTTAGGGTTTCATCTTAGGGTAAACGCCCCTGTCAAGTCACCTGCGAGGACTGGATGCAACATACCATTCTTACCTTTGCATTAATCACCCCAATGGAGGAGTTGTCACCTCTACCGAAGTGTGGGTAGGTGGAACTAATACAAGGCTTGGTTTAGATAGCCATGCAGGAATTCCTGTGTGCCAATTAATTCCCTTAATTCGAACCAAGACCGAGAGTTATTCAAGACCCTTTCCATGTATTTACACATCGCGTTGATTGGATTAAGGGGAGACGTAACCTGGGTAATTAAGGTAGTAATTTTTTTTTTTGATATTACGAAGTGTTACAAATGGTATCAAAGCCCAAATTTGTACATTGAGGATTCTGGGTTGTTAACAATCAGTCAAGTTGTGATGTTCCTGTATATAGATATATAAATAACAAATAAACTGAATTTTGACTTATTGTAAACAGAGAGAGAGAGAGAGAGAAAAAGAGACAGAAGGTAAATTAGCATCAAGAGTAAAATGCATAGGAGTCCCAAATCATCGAGCCAGCCAGAGGTACATTATGTAGAAGCCAACCAAGAATTATCGGTGCAATTGGGAGAAGAATCGAGATAGGATAATGCTGCCTTACTCGAGACAATACAACAACTTCGAGAAGAAATAATGAACCACAAATCAGAGAACAAACATTTACGATAGGAGCAGGAAAAGATTCTTAAATTTTTTTCAGATTGGCAAAATCAAAGAGGACCAGATCCCAATACATAAAATAGGGAAAAGACCCCAACTGCTCATAATGAAGAAGATCATGCAGGATCTGTGGAGGGTCACAAAGAAGAAGATGAAGGGCATTCAGATAACATTTTTTATCAGAGAAAGCCAAAAAGACCAAAGATATAACTACAATGTGAGCTCAAAAAAATCAGACCCTCATTGTTCAAAGGAGAGTTAGAAGAAGCGACGAAGCTTGGCTGATAGACATGGGAAAATACTTCCATATTTATGAATATACTGAAAAACTTAACGCATGGTTGGTAGTGTACCAATTACGAGGAAAAGCCACCCTCTGGTGGGAAAAAATTAAAACCGTAAGGAAGATTGATGAGGAGCAAGTAACATGGCAAGAATTCCAGAAACACTTTAAAGACAAATATTTAACAGAACAGTATAATGTCAAAAAAGCAAAAGAGTACCATGAATTGATACGGGGAACCCTCACCATGGATGAATACATAGCACACTTTACTTCCCTGTTGCGTTATGTTCCATATATGCAAGAATAAAAAGCTAAGATTCAAGGGTTTATTAGTAGTTTTCCCAACTTCATGAAGGAGAAACTAGAATTCGACTACCCCAAAACCATGGACGATGTGGTCTAGAAGGCTCGCATCTGTTATTAATATATGAAGTAGAAAAATGAAGGATCTAAGGGAGTTGCTGCTAAGAAAATAAGGAATTTTCCACCAAACAGACATATGAAAACCATGCATGGCAAAAACAATCAGCAAAGGACTTTTGGAAATTTCACAAGAAACCCAACCAGGACTCAGACATTCACTGAAAATAGACAACCTAAAGGAGTTAGCAGGACTCTTACTGAACAGCGAGCAAAATTGCCACTACAGTGTTGGGGATGTGGAGAAGCACATTATTACAAAAACTGCTCGGAAAGAGCTCAGACTGAACAACTTTCTAACATGCAAGAAGCCTCTATGGTAGGAGATATTGCAAGGAGCATACCCCAGATCAATGCGACTTTGGACGATCATCAGGCTGAAGATCAGCCCACCATGATCAAATGCGAAGGTATGATTGTTGGTCAATCTGATTCTATTTTATTTGATCCAGGTGCTAGCCCGAGTTATATTAGTCCTAAAGTGGTAGAAAAATGCCAACTGAAAAGCAGTAAATACAAACAGTCGTGGCTAGTTCAACTAACTACTGGTACCAAAAGAAAGGTGGTAGCCAAAACAGAAAACTTCCCTATTATAATTTCAGGATAACCTATCCAGGTCAATCTAAATATTCTTCCCCTAGGCTCATATGATGCATTAATAGGGATGAACTGGTTGGAGGGTCGCTGGTCCTTGGTAGATTGCAAAGAAAAGTCCATAAGTTATCTTAACGAGTTAGGAGAGAGGAAGGAAATTCAAGGAATTAAGAAAAATATTAAGTTGCACCCTATTACAGCCAACCAACTCGGAAAATGCATAAGAAAATGGTGCCAAATTTATGTTGTTCGGGTAGGGTACAACGATGATAAAAATAAAATGACCTCTTTAGAGAATATCCCTATAATACAATATTTCCTAGATGTGTTTCCTGAAGCTATTCCAGGATTACCGCCTAGGCGAGACATTGACTTCACAATTGAACTAATACCCGGTGAAGCCCCTGTTTCGAAAACCCCTTATCGTATGAGTGTTCTGGAATTGACTAAACTCAAAATGCAGTTGTAGGAGCTATTAGATAAAGGATACATACTCCCAAGTGTGTCTCCTTGGGGGGGCCCAGTGCTATTTGTACGCAAGAAGGACATAACCTTATGGTTATGCATTAACTATCACCAGTTGAATAAGATGACCATAAAGAACAAATACCTGCTACCTTGCATCGATGACTTATTTGACCAAGTACAGGGAGCTAGCATGTTCTCGAAAATTGACTTAAGATTCGGATACCATCAAATCATAATAAAGGATGAAGACATCTGTAAAACTACGTTCTGAACTCCTTACGGACATTACGAGTTCGTGGTACTGTGTTTTGGCCTTACCAATGCGCCAGCCACGTTCATGAGCCTAATGCACGGTATTTTCCATCCTTTTCTAGATAAGTTTGTACTCATTTTCATTGACGATATACTAATATACTCTAAAAAGAAAGAGGAACATGAACAACATTTGAGAACGGTACTGTAGATTTTGCAAGAAAACAAGTTGTACGCAATGTTCAGCAAATGTGATTTTAAAAAAGTTCAAAGTCAGTACTTGGGCCATGTTTTATTAGTAGAAGGAATAGCAGTGGATCTAGAGAAGATCAAAACTATTATTGAATGGAATACACTGAAAAATGTGGCCGATATAAGATCCTTCTTAGGCTTGGCAGGGTACTACCATCGATTTATCAAGGACTTTTCGAAAATCACCTTTCTAATGAATTCATTCCATAAAAAGGGACGAGCTCTCCACTGGACAGTAGAATGCTAGCAAAGCTTTGAGCAACTAAAACAACTGCTCACCACCGCTCTGTTGTTAAAGGTAACAAATTCAGAAAAATCCTTTGTAGTATGTACTGATGCAAGTAAAGAGGGCATCGGTGGAGTACTAACTCAGGAAGGAAGAGTCATTGCATATGAGTCACGAATGTTGAAAGATTATGAACAATTTTACTCTGCCTATGATTTGGAGTTGACAGCAGTAGTACATGCACTAAAGATGTGGTGGCAGTACCTCCTAGGGAAGAAATTTTTTCTATTAATTGACCATAGCAACTTGACAAATTTCTTTAATCAATCCAATTTAAATGCTTGCGAGGCTAGATGGACCACATTCCTGAGTGAATTTGATTTTGACTTGAAACACATCAAAGGAAAAGAAAACCGGGTAGCTGATGCTCTAAGCAGAAAATTACAGTGTATCTATGAGGTACACTTCAGTCATGCGCAATCTAACCTACCGGAGGTTATCTGGGAGGCTTCCCTCAAAGATATGGAATATGCATTCTTATGGCGGCAAGCTTCTAAAGCCCAGGAAAGAGTGAAGCAATGTGAGTATGCAATTAATTCTGATAAAATGTTAACATTCAGAAATCAGAATTATATTCCTAACTAGATTTCCATGAAGCAGATGTTACTTGATGAGTTTCATAGGAAACCTTATGCTCCCCACCCTGGATACCAAAAATTGTATTCTGCTATCAAGGAAAATTATTTCTAGCCTGGCTTAAGAAAAGATCTGTCTGAATATTTATCTAAATGCTTAGAGTGACAGTTAGTGAAGGCAGAACATCAACATCTTGCGGCTTTGTTGCAACCACTACCCATTTCGGAATGGAAATGGGAGACCATAACTTTGGATTTTATTACAGGGCTACCTCGTACCAGAAATCAACACGAATCAATCATGGTGGTCGTAGACAAGTTAAGAAAAACTACTTATTTCATCCCTTTAAAATCCACCTATAAAACAGTAGAGATTGCAGACATATTTATGAGAGAAATATTCTGGCTACACGGGATACCCCGAGTGGTGATCTCTGATAAGGATGTAAAATTTACATCTGCTTTCTGGAAAAATATTTTTGCAGGACTAGGGACCCAAATCCATTTTAGTACAGCTTACCATTCATAGAAAGAAGGCCAAATAGAGCGAGTAAACCAAGTTTTGGAGGATTTGTTGCGTATGTTTGTAATGCAACAACCACAAAAATGGGAGGATTACCTCCACTTGGTAGAATTCGCCTACAATAATGGGCATCACGAATCTCCGGGTATGAGTCCTTTCGAGGTACTTTACAGGAGAAAGTGTCAGGTACCCACGGATTGGAATAGTCCAGAAAACAAATTGGCGTTGGGCCCCGACATGCTAGAAGGTATGGAGGCTAATGTTAAGAAGGTTCGTCAGAATTTAAAAGCCGCACAAGATAGGCAAAATGTGTATGAAAATAGGAAGAGAAGCCATAAAGAATTCCAGATGGATGATCATGTGTATCTAAAGATGAAACCTCAAAAGAGCACCTTGCAGTGGAAAGGTTGTTCGAAATTGGCACCCCGATACTGTGGGCCTTTCCAAATTTTGGAAAGGATTGGGCCGGTGGAATATAAACTAGCACTACCAAGCGACATCCGACTACACAACGTCTTTCATGTGTCCTTGTTAAAAAATATATATTTACGACCCTCGACATATTATTAACTAGGAGAGTATTCAGGTAATGATAATCGAAAAGCAATATGATTAAAAGATTATTGTTTTGAAATGTTTTGAAAACATAATATGAATGTGCAGGTAGAAACCGAGGGGGAATTCCTGGTAGAGCCTCTTCGTATCCTCGATCAGAGAGAAACCACCTTACAGAGGCGAGCCATCATCCAAGTTAAAGTGCAATGGAAGCACTTTGGCCGGGATGAGGCTACCTAGAAGGAAGAGGAGGTCATGCGAAAAGCTTATCCAAAGTTGTTTACATAGAGAAAGAACACCAGGGACAATGTTCCTCTCGAGGGGAGGGAGCTGTAACATACAACGAGATATCATGAATTATTTTCACCAAGTTTAAATTGCATTTTTATTTTGTTACTATCAAACTATTGGGCCTAAAATAGCCAGAACAAATATTGTTATGTATTATTTTAAAATACTTTGGAGAGATTATAAAAGGGAATAAAAAAGAAAAGAAAAATAGTTATAACAACTCCTATAGTAGCTAGAAACAATTGCCACCACTTTTCCCCAAAAGGGAAAAGGAAAGAGCAGCAAGGGGGTTGCGGAAGTTTCTCCCTGAGCTGGATTGGGATACCAGTGGGAAAATTTCAGTTTTATGGCAAATAGTCGAGTGGGTATGGGACTTGAGGCTGGAAAGTAGTCCTGACACCCAAGATACCCGATTGTCTTTAGTTCAACTATTAGGAGCGGGAAGTGATCGGAGGGTGACCTTGGATGTGATTTCCAGGTCAATGGCTGGGTGGTGAGACCTTCCAAAAGGATGGTTGATTTGCACGGAACAAACACTTGTAACAGATAAGTACTAAAGGAATTGTAATTACTTCTGACAGTTAAAATGGTATGTAATAGGAGTAATGATCTCATTGCTTGTCTTAGGCTAGATACTGTTCATTTATGGAGATATTTGAATACCAGACTTATTCATCATAGAAAATAAAATGATGCATAGTATTTTCTCTAGTTACTTTGTATAATTAATCTAAACCCAACAGTACTATAGTATCCTGAACCTACTTAATATTTGTTGTAAAAGGAAGAAAACTATTGTATTATAGTATCTTGAACCCATTTTATGTCTTTTGTATAAAAGGAAAAACAACTACTACTATTATGGTAATAGAGTTTCAGTTTCTGTCCATAACCTGTTACACTATAAATAACCTGGAATGGAAATTATCTTAAACTAAATATACATTTCCCAAACATAATTAAACAAGATTAACGATGTGTTCCAAACGAGAAGGTCCACAACCTCTTGTAATATCACTGTCGTGGTAAAAAAGGAGCGACACCAAGATAAATGTATATGTCCATGAAAAGACTGAGTATATTTCCATATTTCAATTCGCATACCGGTATTAATACTTCTGAATAAATTAAGACTCGCTTACACACTAAACCATTCATTGAATTATTACAACGCATGAACAAGTGACAAAACCACGATTAAGAAAAGTATCAAAACCACTGAGAAATTCAAGAACTGAAATTATGTATATATTTTGAATATTCTTTTGTACTAAATCTCAGCTCTCTCATTCCACTTTACATAGTTTACATACAAAACTTCAAACAAAATGTCTCTACAGCCTACGGGGTAAGGGCCAAGATTTGGCAACCTGGACCATAACCTATCCATCATTTAATACAAAAAAAAAACAATTCATAGAATCATAACGGGTAATGTATGTCATAACCATGCTATTAAACTGTTCAAGGAAATAGACAGAAGTATTCTTTTAAGCTCCGGCTGTAAACCCCAACTGGAAGCATCTAGTTGCTAAAACCTCCATTCCCTAAGGAATCCCTCGTGGGTTTCATATTGTGGTGAGGGTTTGACTACGCCGAGAGCCAACAACCCTTCCACTTCATCTTGGAGTCGACACAAGCCACTCAAACAAGTAGACGTTCAACCAAGGAGAAATAACCGACCTGTAGATAACAAAACAACTTGGCTTAGGTTTAGTGCCTCTCGAAAGACTCTTCAACCTCAGAAACAGGTTCAAGCCATACCTGTGGAAGCAACCAGAGAACCTGTTAGAAGCGGACCTCGGCTTGAATAACGAGGGAGAATGCATAAATGAAAAAAGTATGAGTAAGTTAATACCTGAGGGTATAGGCGCCACTGTTGAAGCACCGAATACCTGAAAACAAACAGCAAGTGTTACACCACATACCAGAGAAGAGACATAAACTATAGGAGTGCTCGAATTTAGAAAGAAACTGACCTCGGTGACAGAGGCTCATCTCTGTTTGGCTCTCGATGTCGAAGAAGGGTTCTAAACCATCCATCAGACCATACCTGTATCAAATATCGAATTAAAACTAAGAAGGAATAAGGTAGCTGTGTTTCCCCAACTAAAAGAGCAGACTCGTATAAGTTTACCTCCTTGTCTCTGCCATCGATCATTTGCCTCTGAAACCAAATAAGCACTCATTCAGGAAGAGGTAAACCCTCTCTCCAATTCTTTTACCCTGTGCGCTACCAGATCTATTTCCTCTCCTCTCAGACAGAGCGAAATGAGATGAAAAGTCACGTTAGGGTTTCATCTCAGGGTAAATGCCCCTGTCAAGTCACCTGCGAGGACCGGATGCATCATACCATTCTTACCTTTGCATTAATCGCCCCAACGGAGGAGACATCACCTCTACCGAGGTGTGGGTAGGTGGCACTGATATAGGGCTTGGTTTAGATAGTCATATAGGAATTCCTGTGTGCTAATTAGTTCCATTAATTCACGCAAAGACCAAGAGTTATTTAGGACCCTTTCCATGTATTTACACATCGCTTTGATTGGATTAAAGTGACACGTAACCTGGGTAATTAAGGCAGTAAATATTTTATTTATTTATTGTATTACGAAGTGTTACAGTGAATAATTATAAACCATTTTTTCTTTATTAGGTTCATAGTATCTTTTAGACTAAGAGTTTTAGAATTTAATTTAACTATCAATAATTATTAGATCTATGATAGGTAGGAGCTAAATTATTTAGGATTTAAATCAATGACATTTTCTTAGCAAAGAATTGCTTAATAATACACTCATTCACCATCAATTTAAAGCTTTATGGACTAATTTAAAAAAATTCATATCACTATAAGTTGATATTTTAACTAATGTAAAACAATTGATAATTACAAACCATCTTTATTTGATTAAGTTCATAGTATCTTTTGGAATAAGAGTTCTAAAATTTAATTTAACTATCAATAATTATTAGATCTATGATGGGAATTAATTTCTATGGAATTTTTGATAATATTCTTAATAGTAGTCACTGATCAAAAGTTGATATTTATCTAAAAAGTAGTTGTATGTTTTGTCCTTTTAATTAAATTGATTAAATAAACAAAGTCTTATGAACATGTGTCATATAAACATGAGTTATGGTTTTTGGGGCATGTTGCATTAGTAAACCATGATATTGGCCCATGGTATTCTAATAAAGTCTATTTATATTTATAAAATGTTTAATCATGTTACATATATTTTAAAATTTATATATGTTTGACTTGTATATTAAATCTTTTATAAATAATAATAGTAATAACAATTTAAAATAAAATTATAATTTAGATAATTTTTTAAATTTTTTTAATCTTTATCAATGTGAGATATATCATAAATATTTTAATATTTATTAGCATTTACCAACTATTTCATTTATATAACTACATTAAATATTCATAAATCAAAATTCATTATAAATTTTTTAAACTTCACTTTTATGGTTATAAGTCTAACTTCATTGATTTGGAATTAAAACACTTTTGGAATTAGAATGTAGGATTAATGTAAACATTTTGCACTATGCGTACTTTGTGTTTTGAGTAGACATAATCGTAGAGAAAAAATTAAAAAATTAAAAGCTCACACTTCTAATGTGTTTAGTGGTATAATCCCTAAAAACTAACAAAATTTAAACATTTGCTTATTATTAAACTTATAGAAAACACGATTGGTTACCTACGATTCTTAATAGATAGTTAAAATTTTTATACACATACTTTATTTTAGTTAGACTTTAGAATTGGACAGATCCTCTCTACCTATGATTATATCCTTTATAAGAGTGTTGATGTGGGTTTTATGTACTTGAGTCAACAAAAGATAAGTGACACAGACCAAAGCTCTTCACATAGCCCTAGTTATTTGGTGTGGTCATCCTTTATGGGTTTTAAGGCTCCCTTAGCTTTTGGATTCCTCTTCTTGCAAAAAAGAACACCAGGGGAAAAATAATGCTAACCTATGCTATCTAATAAAACCTAAACTATTGTTATTTATTCCTAAAACTAAGAGTTAATGACTAATAAAATATAATACAGAAAAAAATCTAATTATCAATACAAATGAAATAATAGAAATAAAATAGTATACTTGTTAAAAAAATAACATTGTATATTTCCTTATTCTACCTAATTCTAATTTATATATGCTATTTATAAATTAGAATTAATTATATGAATTAAAATATTATACAACAATCTGCTATAGAAAAATATGCTACATAATTATGGTATAGAAACTGAAGCAAGGTGTTCTAATACAAGAAATGTACAAGACTATGATACATGAAGCAATACCAGAACTGTAATTAGTTTAAAAGGAATGAAATATAATTGTTTCTCTAGAATATCGAGAGAATATAGCCTAATTTAAATTTATAATTGAAATTACAAATAAACTAATCTATAATGCAAATAGTGAAAAGACAAGTAACTGCTAAAATGCATATCCCTTATCCTTTAAAGGAACATAGGTCAAATTGTTTGCTTTGATAATTAACATCAAGAATAAATGCAATAATTAATTAATGCATTCAAATTCCTACTTCTCACCCAAGATGCATATAATAGGAAACTGCAATAATCTCATAAAAATGATAGCCATTCATTACTTGTTTATGAATGAAACCAATAAACGAATAATCAAAATGAGTATATGAATTTAGGAGTTTTTATAGCATAAACATTAATTCAATTCGTACACAGAAGAAAACATTATCTTAGTTCTAATTTTTTTGTATAGAAGTACAAAAACCTAGACTAGATATATACTCAGATCAATTATCGATCTCAGGACACAAGTCACTAGAGAGCATTGACCATTTAAGAAACTATAAAAATTGAATCAATATAAGACATAGAAAGAAATGTGATGAAATTGCTAACTGTTTACAAAATAAATCACATAAATACCTATGGCCTATTGTATTTTGAGAAATAAAATTACGTAGAAGCCATAAGACGATAAGAACCAATGACTACAGAAGGATTAAAGGCACGATAAGTAGGCAATTGAATCAAACCAATCCTTAAAAACTCAGAGTGTAATTCAAAAAAAATCCACAGTCACATAAAGTTAAAGAGAATTTCTTTTCTCCAAAATTTCCCTATATAGTACTAAAAGTACCCCCCATACTATAGAAAATCCAGAGTTTATATAGAGGTTTAAAGAGCTCATTGTATCGAAAATAATCCTAAAAATTCTCTAAATGTCTGTTACAAAATTAATTCAAATTGTTTACTTAGTATCCTAAGCAAATTATGAAAGGTAAAAGAAGAAGACAAATGAATGACATGGAACCCATGCACAACTCATAATAGGTACATGTCGATCGAGCATATCCTCCTTTGCAGGATCTAAAGCCAACATTCAATAAACATGAAGGATGTATTGCAACAAACAAACAATTATTAAACATTGTCTTGACAACAAGATATGGTTTCTACATAATCAAGGTTTCTATAGCTACCCTTTTTAAATTTAGTAAAATAAATCAAATAGGCACATATCTTGAAAACTTAAAAAATCCTAGTCGTAGATAATAATAAAATCACTACTTATCAGCACCAGAGTTATCTATATCAAAAGATATAACTACTTTGACCTTTCTTGACTTGATGATAATATGTGTATCTTTAGCCTGGGATATATTTTCAATGATGGAGGATTTTTGTTCCATGTGTTTTTGCCTAGCTTGAAATGAAGTTCTAAGTTGATTATTTTCATGGAAAAGCTAGCTGATACGATGTTCAAGACATGGGGATAGTGAGTAAGTATTGTTGGTTCGAATACATGTTCATACTTGGCTCATCCAAATGGGCATTTCTCGGATAACTATCATCAAGTGGCACCAACAAACACTCTTGAATCATCTTGCACCTTGGGTTTATTTCTTTTGGGTGATAGTTTAGGATGAGCCCTGAGATTGACAAACACATCATTTGTGGGAGTATTTTTATGATTGTTTCATTTTTCTCGGGCAATTTTCCTTTGCATTTGTTTAATCTTAACTTTAGACTCGAGATTTTTTTCTCTCTCATTGATTTCTTCTTCATTTACAATTTTTGTAGGCACGGGTTCACGCCAAGGACTAACCCTGGAGGATTTATTTTCTACTTTATCCCTAAATCCATGTGTTGATTCCTCATGACAGATAGAGGTAGCATTGGTCTTCCTTCTAGTAACATAGACATGAGTAGGTCCCAAGGCTTCACTCATGTTATCATCTGAAACACAAGGGTCTACTTCATTAAATAATTCTTCACAGTCATATTGTAACGAATGACGAGATGGTGACTGAACAAGACTATCAAATAGAGGGTTAGGTTCACATAGACCTGGGGAATCAAAGTCTTCAGGAAGTTGGGGATTTTTGAAACCATTTTGATCAAGGAAAGGCTCCCATTCATCCCTTGCCTTTTTCAGCTAGTGTTTCACTAGAATACAAAAGAGACTGCGATGAAATAGGGATATCTCAGATATCTTTTTTAATGACTGGTATGTTGGGGACATCTTAGTTAGGCTTTTATGAAAATAAAAGGGTATATTAAGCTTATGGCCAAGAAATTCCATTAATCATCTAGTATGATAAATATAATAGACTATATCAACCCTCACAAGTAAATACTGATGCAACAAACGCACTAAATTACACAATTTTGGTTTCAAAAATGAAATTGGCATACCTTTCACATGATAAACACAATATTTACTGGCGAAAAGTTTTTTCCATGGATTGTAGCGTACTTCACAGTTTTTGGACCAATTCTCTACATCAGCAAGTAGATGAACAACTTATGCAATAAAATCAACATCTATAATTATCTTTAGATCACCCACTTAGGCTTTCTTTCCATCAAAATAAGAGGAAAAAGCTTTGACAACCACTTTACTATAACCTTGAAACAATTGAAGGAAATCCCACCATATGACCTATCAAAATAGGGGTGCACACTCATCATACACCTCCACCATCTCATCTCCAATGGCTTCAGCCCGAATAAGGTGTGCCATGTCTACAATCCAAGAGGCTTTTGGTTAGGAATCACGGTGAAAAAAGAGGGGAAACAAGCAACAAGAGGGTTACCAAACCCTTTCTTGTAAAGAAGTCTAAAAAGTATGGGAAAAAGCAATAAAACAATAAAGAATTGGTAATCTTGAAGCCCCAAGAGATTAACTCATACATGGACAGGCGGGAGGATGGTAGAGAGAGATTAATTGTTGTGAGCTATGGTGACTGTGGGTGGTATATTTTGTGACAGTTGGCACAAATTATTATTAAATTCCCCAAGGAGAATGTCAAATGACCCATAAAACCCTAATACAAATCTACAAATAATAACCCTTATCGCAAGAACCATTATTTCTCATAATTGCAAATCTAGAAATTTCGAAAGGAAAATCTCGATACACATCAACACAGGATCGCAATAATTATAAGTCAGTCATTCAATCAATAAGAAATTTAAACCAAGTCTCATATGGTAAAGTCATGGTACAACACATATTCAGATATAATAAAGAAACCATTTGTAAAAATAATCAAGAGAAATTTATCACATAGTTTATGACCCATTATAATAGCCAGCCATTGACCCAAACCATATGTACATGTTAGGGCTTATACATAATTCAATGAAACATATAAAATGAAGTGCTATGAAGAAATTATAATATGCAAATAGAAATAAGATAGGGCTACTATAGAATCAAGGATTATGTAGCGACCCTTTTCACTCTAACATTTATATCTTGTATAGAATCAAAGCAAGTCAATAAGTTATTGAAATAGTAGAAAGAGACCAAAGGCATGTCATATCAACATTTAGAAAATAAAATAAAGTTGCATAACAAGGTCATTTCAAACATGCAAAATCAAAGCCAAAGGTTAAAATTGAAAACCAAAGGATAAATTTAAGGAGGGAGCCCATGTCATTTTAAAATGATAGGTGAGTCGGTTTGGCTGCTAAATATTGGAGAGTAACTGGATGAACCGATTATATTTGTCTTGAAATGAGTTTGAGAAAATCATATAGATCAAATGCCTTAAGAATGTGAATGCCCATAATAATATAAGAATGATTGTTGTAGCCATACTTGAATACAATTAATCTGTTGATAAAAACATATTAAAATAACAATAGAAAACGTAAAATTTACAAATAAAATCCATATTAATTTTTAGAGAATCCAATAACCAATAAAGTGAAAGATAGAGTGGGTAACCAAGTTGGCGATGTAATTTTGACTATAATTATATAATATTTAAAAAAAATTGGAGCTAATTTTTTACTTATCTCCTTATAGGTTTACTCAAATTTCAATTGTGTACACTCGTTGGATGTGGAGTTAGATTTTGCACCCAATGAGTACCCACTATGCATACGTTTGAGTAGATCCACACCAAGAAAAATTAAAAA
The DNA here is from genome assembly GCA_031772625.1 of Pinus tabuliformis. Classification (NCBI taxonomy): domain Eukaryota; kingdom Viridiplantae; phylum Streptophyta; class Pinopsida; order Pinales; family Pinaceae; genus Pinus; species Pinus tabuliformis. The sequence goes on from CM062806.1 coordinate 686,681,138, forward strand.
TACATGAAAAAACATGTTTCATGTAGATATTCTCAAAAGTATGCATAGTGGGTATTCATTAGATGCAAAATCTAAATTTGCATCCAACAAGTGTACACACTTTAAATTTGAATAAATATACAAGGAGAGAAGCAAAAAATATAACTAAAAAAATAGTTTTCTTTTTTTCCCTCCAAAAATATTTTCCCCTAGGATGATGTCATCATCTTGAATCCTATTGGTTTTCTTAAAGTTGATTTTGTTAGTACATTTTTCATTTTGAGACTCATTTTTTACCTTTCCCCTAATGTATAAACATAACGAGAACTAGAACCAGTGGGAAACTCTAATGGAAGGAAACCATAGAGATTACACAGGATCACCAATACTAGAGGAAGAGGAAATTGATATAGAGTTTGTGAATCATAAAGATACATAAGATACAGGTGCTTATGAATGAAAATAGGTTGGTGAAGCTTTCGAACCGCTAGGAAATTTTGCTTGTCATATTATGTTATGTTTCTTCGTCTATAGATAAGTTCAGGTTACGTGTATGCATGAAGTTATTTATGTTTATATCACACTATTATTAAGTTTATAGGATACTAGTTTATATGACATATTTAATAAATTTAGTTAAAAGGGAAAAAATAACTACTTTTGTAAACAAATTTCAATCTTTTATTTGTGTGCACTACTAAGAATATTTTAGAATATTCTATGTAGGTTAACTCCATACCATTCATCTAGTCATTTATTTATTTATTTATACTTAACCATGATGAAATTGAGGTGAATCAAAGATAACCTAGTAAATGTTAGTATAATACCAAGAGCATATCAAGTAACCCATAAACTAGATATACCAAAAATTTATGATTTAATGAAAACAAAAACTCAAAAAAAACCTACTCCTTAAACTTATCATCCAATTAATAATTAACATAATTATATTTTTTAATAATAAAATTTAATTTCTAAATTTACCAATAATTTCATAACTTAAATTTATATATTTCATTTTATTATTTTACCTCCAATATATACATTCTATTTATTTAGGGTAAATGAAATGAACTTTGGATTTCATTTTCTTATATTAATGAAGAGCTATAATAATTTAACGATATATTCTATTAATACAAGTATTGATTGATTACCAAGTAATCCTACTTTCTACTTGACCATGTTTTACTTTTTAATGTAAAAATATTAATTTTTCCTATCATTGACAATACAACATTTTACAATTATTTTTACATAATGTTTTTAAAAAATATTCATTATTAAATTGAATATACATCCTCAAAAATATCTATCAGTAAAATGAATATTTTCTAAATCTATATAGATTGAAATTGTTTTATCATATAGATATATTTTTCTCCAATATGCATTTTGATTATGCATATTTTCTTCAATGTAAAAGCATTGAAACTTTAAATAGTTGACAGGTATTTTTTAACTGCACATTTATTTATTTGTAAAATGAAGTGGCCAACCAAATAGAATTCGTAAAAGGTGGACAAAGCTTTTGGAATTTAATAATGCTACTCAAATGGTGGACAAAGTTTTTGGAATTTAATATTGGTACTCAAAAGGTGGACAAAGTTTTTGGAATTTAATAATGATATTCCAAATAGATTGCAAAATGCAATTTATAAACCTCCCAAAAATCCATTGAGTTCAGATAAATTTGAGTATGTGAGTTAATTCAGAAGTACTCATACTTTTAGGGCAAGGTTCCTATACAAGGAAAACTGAATTTATGACAGGATAAAACTTTTTGAACAGACTCCAAACGAGATATTTTATTGTGTCAGTTATGTTTTTTTTAGTGAGAAAAAAGCATTTGTATTAATAAAAAATACAGTATATATATCATGGATATAAACCGTCTGTAAATAAAAAATCAAATACATAGTGATCCAGACTAAAACCATATAGTCTTATGTGTGCCCAATAAAAATTTTAAATATAGGAAAAGTAACCAAAAAAACATAGATCCATTCATCCAAAAACATTTTGATTCACAAATTATAACATATCAATCCACGGAGGGACCTGGAATATCCAACATAAAACACAATAAAAAAAGTGTAGCATCCTCCAAGAAATTGTTATTCGGGGAAAGGAAAACCACCAGCATCTAGTATGGAACCTCCAATCTGAATCTCGATATGCAGTGGATCCAGTAAGCCCATCTTGGAAATCTTGTCTACATTTTGGTTGAACTCTCTTTCTATACGTTGTATAGAGGCATTCCTGAAGGACCCCCAAAGGGTCATGATTTGTTTGAGCTAGCCTTGTAGATGTGGTTGCTTGATATGCATGTTACCACGGACATGATTAATGATGGTGTGTGAGTCCCCATATATATGTATAGTGGGAATGCTCAGGAATGATGTGAACCATAGTAGTCCCCACAAAGCCATAGCCTCTGCCTTCATATTAGTTCCACAACCAGCCCCCCAATGAACCCAGTATTCATGTTCTATAGAGATAACGGTCCAGAAACCACATCCACATCTGCCACCATGTGCGACACCATCAAAATATCCAGTTGGATATGTAATCCCAGGGCCAGTCTTCGGGATAGTCGGCTGAGGGGGTCTTATAGTGTTGGTCTGTGTATTATAATACCAACCAAGAATGCAGTCAATTACATGTGGCCTATCTCCCATCACTCCCTAAAAAATAATACCATTTCGCCATCTCCAGATTTCCTGAAGAAAACATAAGGGAATACTTCGCCACTAGGAGGCTTTTTTACTCCACCAAGTCAGACAGTCTGTGATATTATCAAAAAAATTATAGGGAAATTGATACAACCAACAATTTCCATACGGATCTGCAGTGCGATGGGGCATTTAAGAAATAAATGGACATTATCTTCCACCTCCTTCCTGCAAAAAACACATATACTAGGCCCCTGCCAATTCCTCTTTTGTATATTTTCCCATGTCAAATTCTTGTTTGTCCAAACAAGCCAGATAAATAAGATGATTTTGATAGGAAACTTGGTTTTCCAGAATTTATAGAACCATCATACCTCAAAAATATTATGGTCATGCAGCAAATGGATTTTCAACAGTCTACTATTGAAAGATCATCTCGCTTCATCCTCCCAAGCCATCCAATCTGATCACCCTCGTCCCCCCTACAAATACTAGTCAACCTCATTTCTCCTCTGATATTCTCCCATTCCAACGCCTCCAGACCCCCCAGGCCCATCTCCCTTGCCCCCTTCCAGATAGGGATATTTCCATTCCATTGTCTAATGGCTTGGTTCTAGAAAAAAATCTCGCATCATTGATGCAGTGTATGAGCTTGTCCGAGATGTGGAAATCCAGCCTCATACCCATAATATGATCCGGTCCAATCAGAAATCTTGTGCCTAGAACCAAAGATTCATCAAATGCACCTCAAAAAATAGTGTCGGGTTTTGTTCAGACTGAGCCATATGACAGATCCCGAATGTACACCAATTAGTACCCTGTGCATCCACACAGTGAAATCCTTACCCTTGAGGTATTTATGCCTTATAATATCCGCCCAGATGCCAATTCCGAATATGCCCCACCATAGGGTTTTTTGTAGTAAGGCCCATCCATAACACCTCAGGTCTAATACCCACCAACCACCCATGTTTTTTGGAATAGAAATGGAGGCCATGGTAGTCAGATGATATTTGCAATCAGAAGCCGAGCCCGACCAAATGAACTTAGCCATAATTCTATTGAGTTTTGAGATGATAGTAATAGGAAGACAATAGAGATGTGCCCAATATACCGCGATTTGTGTGATTGTCGACTGTGTGAGTGTGAGATGCCCTCCCAGTGATATAATTTTTTTCTCCCACCTTGAGATCTTACCATAAAAACGATCCACCAACCACACCTAATCATTTATTCTATAGATTTGGCTTGATATGAAAACCCAAATATTTCATACCACCCTCCATGCTCTTAGCCTCCACCCTAAATAAACCCTTTATATATGTTATATCCTCCTCATTGCCCTTGCCATATAAAATTATGGACTTTTGATGATTCACAAAAACTCCCATGGTGTTTCCAAAGTTGAAAAATATTGGTAAAGTGCCAACCAAGCAAATCTAGAAATCATGCCCATAATAAGAACATCATCAACAAAAAAACTGTGTGATATTCAAATTTTAGACCCAATACGAGAGCCTGAAAATCGCCCTGCGCCATGACCCATTTAATATGTAGACTAAGTCCATCCATGGCCAAGATGAATAGTAACAGAGATAGGGAGCACCCTTGTCTCAGTGCGCGGTTCGCCCCAAAAAACTAAGTGGGATATCCATTGACGATCACAATATATCTAAAATTTGAAACACATTCCATGATCCAATCAATGTTTTTGTGCTATAGGCCAATTTTATGTAAAACCAGCCGCAGATAGCCCCAATCCAGGAAATCATATGCCTTCTACAAGTCCACCTTCATGACAGTCGCATTCAACTTTTTTGTGTGAATAGAATGAAAACACTCCTGTGTAGTAGCCACAACATAATGGATCTGTCTATCTTGCAAAAATCCAAATTGTTCGGGAGATATGAATTTGGATAGCATATGCATGATCCTGCTAGAAATAATCTTGGATATTAACTTATAGATGAGATTGAAAAGAGAGATGGGTCGGTAATCCTTGAAGGATCCAGTGAGCCTCCTCTTGGGAAGTGCTATGGAAGTTGATTTGATATGCGGGTGGATAAAACCTTGAAGACGAGATTCTTCCACCATCGCCAGGAGGTCCTCATGTAAATCATCAAAAAAACATATAAATAGCTCGACGGTCCATCCGTCTAAACCCGGGCATTTGGCACTACTGAAATCTTTGAGCACTTCCACTATTTATTCCTTCGTAACGTTATTATATAGTGCTTCATTTGAGTCATCATCAAACATAGTGGGGTGTAAACCCAATCCCCAAATCTAGTCCTTAGTACAGTCTGCCTCCCTGTGCCTGTATGCCCATTCAAAATGATTGATTGCCTCCCTTTCTATGTCCTATAGTGTCTGAATCCCATTTCCATTTGAGTCCATCGTATCCCAAATTGCATTAATATTCCTTCTGTGGTTGGCATATTAGTGGAAAAATTTTGTATTTTGATTCCCCTCCTGAATCCATATAGCCCTACTCTTTAATCACCATATTACCTCCTAGATATGTAAGATAGATTGTCTTTTTTTTTTACCAGTGATCTGATGGATGTCCACAGTACCCTGGAAGGGTTGTCTGATTGAAGTTGTAGGCTCAGTCTATCTAATTCATCTGAGATATCCTTTTGGTCCTTTTTCAATTTGTATTTCTTGTTATGTTCCCATCTTTAAACCACCCCCTTGAAGGCCTGTAGTTTCTCCAACATTACCACCATTGGAGAAATCTCATGTGACTTGTAATGTGTGTAGAAATCCTTCACTAGAGTGACAAAATCCAGGTCCTCCAACCACACCTGACTGAATTTAAATGGCACCCCCATTCTGAGATCATCCATGTTCCATTTTAAGATAATGGCCCTCTGGTCAAAGATAAAAGAGTTGATAATCCCTGAATGGATGTACCCCAACCTCTCAATCAGGGGCTCATGTAATAAAAATCTATCTGGTCGCTTGCCTATATGCATGTCCCCAGTCATGCCATTATTCCATGTGGGAGCAATTCAAGGAGGGAAAATATCCACTAGATTATAGTCGAAAATGATATCTTTTCATTTGTTTGTAATGGGATCCAATCTGCAGGAACCTCCCCAAATCGCATCCAATCCAATAGTGAGGTGAGATTCACTGCCATTAAGAGGGAATCCAGTAGCAAGATCCCCGAATCCACCAATTTCTCCCAAAAACCGATCCTATCCCGATAGGGAGTGTATATATTGAGAATGTGAATGCGTCCCGGGAGACCTCTAATTTTCCCCATCAAGAGAATGCTAGCAAAACAAGAGTAAACCTTCATAAAAACGCACCTTGGGTTCCATGGTGCAACGAGACCCCTGGCGAGGCCAGTAGAGTCTATTGCTGCAATATGCCATTCAGGAAACATCTCTCTGAAATATGATACCAAATTTCGGGCCAAGTGCATAGATTCCTCGAGAAGAATGATGTTGGGGCAAAATGAGTAGAACAGTTCCTTGAGGATAAGAAATTTATGAGCGGCCCCTAATCTATGAATATTCATAGAGAGGACAAAATTCATGTTACCATAAGAGAGGGCTCATTTTCTCTAAGGGCCTGTGGGTTAATGTTGGGTCCCTATAATACTAGTGATTACCCCATTACTATTGTAGTTATACCTCTTATTTATATTGTTGTGCCCCTATTACCCCCATATTGTTATTTCTGTGCCCCATAGAATCCCTCTATTGTTATTTTTGTGGCTTTATATTATTATTGTTAGGTCGGCTGGAGTATATTGTGACTCCTTAGACTCCTATATATAGAAAGGAGGTTTTGTCATTTGTATCATCCAAGAATTGTTCATTTATTTAATGTAAAGGAGGTTGCCCCCTCGAAGAGGTTGAATTCTAAGGCGTTGATCTTTCTTTTCTATCTTTTCTTGAGCTGGTTTCATAACATTTGGTATCAGAGCTTTGGATTCTAGGGTTTCGCTGCTCCAAACAGGTCATCATGGAATTTTCACTATAACTTTTTTTCTGTGACGTTTCAGACATCACAAAAAAACACATTTGAGAAGAAATCGCTCTGAACCTTGGGTCCGAATTTCAGAGCTTTTCACGCGATATTTGCGGAGATATGATCTGCGGAAGTTGGTATTTTTGCAGACTCCTGAATTACATTCAAAATAGGTGACCTGGGGAAAATCGTCATAACTTTCTCTCTGGGGATCAGATTGAAGTTTCGTAAGAAGGTACAGAAAGAGGACGGACTATAGTTTCTTGTGGGTGGTTTTCAGATCCAAAGGTCGAAACAGTGACTCGCGGCACGTCGTACAATTTAGCTCTACTGAACTAGTCTATAATCAAGTCACTGTGGGAGATTTCGCATAACTCTTCCTTGGAGAATCCAATTTGGGTCAGACTTGTGGCATTGGAAAGAGGACATAGAGAGATACTATAGGTCACAAGTTTAGAACCAGATGATTGGAAAGTATAGAGATACATTAGAGGCAATATCGAGCTCCTACAAAGTGAAAAAAGGTGTGTAGATTTTTTTAAATTTTTGCTTAAGCTTGGTTTGAAAATTTATTTTGAAGGAATTCAAAGGGAATAGTAGAGAATTATTATCAGTAACTGATGCCCCGAGGAAAGAAAATGCAAACACCTAGTAAGGAACCTGAAAGCTCTAGCATGACTCATGAAGAAGAGGAAGAAATGCTACATGATATATCAAAATTACAAGAACAAGTGCAACAAATGTCACGCTCACAAAAGTTAACAGATGCTAAGATAAATGGCGTGGAAGCTAAGATGAATGGCATGGAATCTAAGATGGACAATTTGAAGATAGATTTGAACACAAATTTGAAGACAGGCATGGCAGATTTGAAGACAGATTTGACTAATTTTCTACAAGAAATACTTACTACTGGTGAAAAGGTAGTAAAGGAAACTCATGATGAGAACAAAAGAAATGTTAATCATGATTCCATAGACGCTAATGTTGGATCGAAGAATCACCACATTCCAAAAATCGATATGAGGAAGTTTGATGGCAAGGATCCCGCCACATGGATATTACAGATGGAGCAATTCTTCGATCTCAATAATGTGCAAAACACACAAAAGGTACGTATGGCAACTTTATATTTGGAACCAAATCAGTTTGTATGGTATCAATGGCTTTGTTCTCGTAAACAATTTATCACTTGGGCAATTTTTACGGAAGAATTGATAGCACATTATGAGGATACAAAAAGCAACACTTTTTTTAGCCAATTGATAAGTCTCAAACAAAAGGGTTCAATAATGGAGCACATTGAGGAGTTCCAAAAATTGAACATAAGGGTAAAAGATATTCCAGAGGAGCATAGGATTGATGTATTCATAGGGTCTTTAAAGGATAATATCCAACATGATGTGCGCCTTTGGGAACCTGATTCATTAGAGAAGGCATTCAGGTTAGCAAGAAAAATGGAAAGCAAAATTATGGCAACTAGGAAGCATACCATTCACAACTATAAAGACAAAAGTGTTGTTGCCCATAGTCTTCCACGACCTACAAGGTTGACACCACAAAAATTGGAAGAAAAAAGAGCAAAAGGGCTTTGTTACAATTGTGATAGCAAATACACAAAAGGTCATAAGTGTGCTGAGAAGAAATTATTCTACATAGATTGTGAAGAGGAAGAAGAAAAGGAGCAAGAAAGGTCAAAAGAAGAGGATATATTCCAGGAACAAAGCCTAGATGAAGAAAAAATAAATCCGACCATATCTTGTAATGCATTGGCGGGAATTACCACTCCTCAAACCATCAAGATAGAAGGACAAATCAAGAAGAAAAAGGTAATAGTGTTGATTGATTCAGGAAGCACCCACAATTTTGTTCATTGTAGGGTAGCAAAAGAATTGAATTGCTTCCTATATCCAGCACCAGAGTGTCAAGTGATGATTGCAAATGGAGGAACAATAAATTGTTCTGGAAAGTGCCATAATATCAAGCTATCCATGGGAGAATATGTATTGACTAGCCCAATGCTTTCCATTCCAATGGGAGGTGTTGATGTTGTACTAGGAGTCCAATGGCTACAATCCTTGGGTACAATAGCTTTTAATTTTCAAGAACTTTTCATGAAATTTTCTGTGGAAGGAAAGGAAGTTGAATTAAGGGGTATTGCAGGGAAACCAGGAAAGATAATCAACTCTAATGGCATGACAAAGCTTCTAAAAAAGGAGCAAAGAGGTGTAATTGCACAATTATGTTCGCTAGATGTTTCCACATTGGAATCATCTATTTCTCCAGATCTCCAAAAAGTCTTGGACAATCATTCCAAGGTATTTGAGACTCCCAAAGGTCTCCCACCTATGCGTGATCATGATCATGCTATTCATCTGATTCCAGGAAGTGTTCCTCCAAACATCAGGCCGTACAGATATCCATATGTCCAAAAACGTGAAATTGAACGTATGGTTGCAGAAATACTAGATGCTGGTATAATTCAACCGAGTCAAAGTTCTTTCTCAGCTCCAGTAGTATTGGTGCACAAGAAGGATGGATCATGGCGCATGTGTCCAGATTATAAGGAGCTCAACAAGCTCACTATTAAAGATAAGTTCCCCATTCCTGTCATTGATGAATTACTGGATGAATTGCATGGATCAATTTACTTCACCAAGTTGGATCTTCGTTCGGGATATCATCAAATCAGAATGAAGATTGAAGACATTCCGAAAACAGCATTTAGAACTCATGAGGGTCATTATGAATTTTTGGTCATGCCTTTTGGCCTTACCAATGCACCTTCAACATTTCAAGGTTTGATGAATTCAATTTTCAAACCATTCCTTAGAAAATTTGTGTTGGTATTTTTTGATGATATACTAATCTACAGCAAGTCTTGGAAGGATCATGTTGAACATGTTTACAAGGTGCTACAACTATTGGAGGAGAAACAATTATATGCAAAAAGATCCAAATGTTTCTTTGGAGTCCAGGAGGTGGAATATTTGGGTCATATTGTATCTCATGAAGGAGTTAAGGTAGACCCTAGCAAAATTAAAGCCATTAAGGAATGGAAAATCCCCACATCCATAAAGCATCTGCGAGGATTTCTTGGGTTGACAGGGTATTATCACAAGTTCGTTAAGAATTATGGGAGAATAGCAGCACCTCTAACAACATTATTGAAGAAAGATTCATTTCCATGGACTACGGAACCAACAAAGGCCTTCAAACATCTTAAAGAGGCAATGTGCCAAGCACCGGTCTTAGCTACACCGGACTTCACAAAAACCTTTATTGTGGAATGTGATGCTTCAGGAAATGGAATTGGTGCTGTTATAATGCAAGATGAAAGACCCATTGCTTTTGAAAGTCGTCCAATCAAGGGAAAGTTTTTAAGCAAAGCTATTTATGAGAAGGAAATGTTGGCAATACTCCATGCACTTAAGAAATGGCGACCCTACCTAATGGGAAGACACTTCAAGGTAAAAACGGATCATGATAGCCTTAAATACTTTTTAGAACAAAGATTATCCTCTGAAGAGCAACAAAAGTGGGTCACAAAGATGTTGGGTTATGACTTTGAAATCATCTACAAAAAAGGGAAGCAAAATGTGGTGGCAGATGCACTCTCAAGAAAGGGTGAGGATATGGAAGCATTGTTGTGTGCCATTTCTATTATCCAACCAGATTGGATAAACGAAGCAAAGGAGGAATGGAAGAATGACGAAGAAGTGTGGGCACTTATTCGAAAGCTACAACAAGATTCCAGTACTTCTGATACATTTAGCTGGCAAAATGATTCGTTATGGTACAAAGATCGCTTATACCTCTGTAAGAATTCCCAGCTAAAACAAAAGATTCTTATGGAATTGCACACTTCTCCCTTAGGAGGGCACTCAGGATTTTTAAAAACTTACCACAGGGTTAAGAAGGAATTTTTTTGGGATGGCCTTAAATCAGATATTCAAAAGTTTGTGGCGGAATGTTTGGTTTGCGAGCAAAATAAAGTTGAAACAATTAAGACACCGGGTCTATTACAACCTTTATCCATTCCAAGCCAACGTTGGGAGGAGGTTTCAATGGATTTTATCACAGGTTTACCCAAGTCTGAGGGAAAGAGTGTCATCATGGTGGTAGTTGACAGACTTACCAAGTATGCACACTTTTGTGCATTATCATATCCATTTAAAGCCAGCACAGTTTCTACTGCATTTATGGAAACAGTTCAAAAGCTACATGGAAACCCAAAGATTATTGTAAGTGACAGAGATCCCATTTTCACTGGAAATTTTTGGACAGAATTATTTTCTTGTCTTGGTACTCAGTTAGCTCATAGCTCATCTTATCATCCTCAATCTGATGGGCAAACTGAGATAGTAAACAAATGTTTGGAAGGATATCTTCGTTGCTTTGTATCTGATAAACAGACACAATGGGTCAAATGGTTGCCTCTGGCTTAATGGTGGTATAAAACTTCCTTCCATACAGCAACAAAAATGACCCCATTTATGGCACTTTATGGGTACCAACCACCATCAATCACATCATATTTAAGAGAAAATTCTAAGGTTCAGGCAGTGGAACATCACATCGAACATCAACAACAAGTCCTCCAACTCTTAAAGGATAACCTCGTGTTGGCACAAAATAGAATGAAACAACAGGCAGATCAACATCGCAGTGAAAGAAGTTTTGACGTAGGTGATTGGGTATTCCTACGGCTACAACCATATAAGCAAATGTCCCTAAAGCAAGCTAAGAAGGATAATAAATTATCACCAAAGTATTATGGTCCGTACAAGGTGTTGGAAAAGATTGGTACTATGGCATACAAATTGGAGCTTCCTGCAGCTTCTCGATTGCACCCAGTTTTCCATGTTTCATGTTTAAAGAAGGTTATAAGCGACAAGCTCCCAGTTCAAACAATATTGCCAGAACTTGACGAGGAAGGAAAAATTATATTGGAACCAGAAGCAGTCACAGAAACAAGAACTCGACAGCTACGAAATCGATCAATTTCAGAGTATCTTATCAAGTGGAAGAACTTATCCACTGAAGATTCCACATGGGAGGATGAGAATTTTATGAAGAAGTATCCAGAACTGCTCAAGCGTTGAGGACAACACTTTTTTGAAGGAGAGGGGCATGTTGGGTCCCTATAATACTAGTGATTACCCCATTACTATTGTAGTTATACCCCTTATTTATATTGTTGTGCCCCTATTACCCCCATATTGTTATTTCTGTGCCCCATAGAATCCCTCTATTGTTATTTTTGTGGCTTTATATTATTATTGTTAGGTCGGCTGGAGTATATTGTGACTCCTTAGACTCCTATATATAGAAAGGAGGTTTTGTCATTTGTATCATCCAAGAATTGTTCATTTATGTAATGTAAAGGAGGTTTCCCCCTCGAAGAGGCTGAATTCTAAGGCGTTGATCTTTCTTTTCTATCTTTTCTTGAGCTGGTTTCATAACAGTTAACAAATGATGCAATCTAAATATCAATAAGTGCATATGGGTCAGATGGACTGAAAGGGAAGGTATGTGTCCTCGAAAGTGGAGACTATCTCTACTGTGAGTTTGACGAACCATGATGTTCCAAGACGAAGTTGGGCTGATATGGGGTGACAAGGATTTGTGAGGCTTGTGGATAATGAGTGTGCGGAGGTCCAGTGTCTTTTTGTTTAGTAAAAAATAAATATCAATGTCAACCGAGTTTGTCGAAGAGGATACGGGGGAGGTCGGCAATAGGGGTCATGGGCCCGTCACCGGGGAATGTTCGGAGAGAAGAGGGGGAGTGAGGGTAGGAATGTAAGTGATATGTCTCGAAGATATGGCGTCATTTTCCATTAATGTGGGAGGGGTTTGCCCTGAAAGAGACAGGTTGCCGCAAGGTGTATGAGTGGCCCTATCAAAGGGAAAATGGGTTGAGTCATCAACAGCAGGTGACCCAGTATCATGTGTCGTCCAGGGAGATGAGGGAACATCAATCAGAGAGGTATACTTCTAGTTATGAGGATAATAATGAGAGGAGAGGTGTGAGAAAAGACAAGGGGGAGTACCTGATGGAATATTATTCTGATCCACCACCACCCCTGCAATCCAGTCGCCAGCAGAGAGAAAGTCCCTTCCATCAACCATATCTGTCGATCCATGCAATGATCTTCTGTGGGGAAATCGACGTCCTGCCAGTCTGCGTGGGTATTGTGCCATGAGGTGGCCAATATAGTGGAAAATGAGGCATTGAAAAGGGACGCCCAAAAATTCCAAGCGCTATAGTAAATGGGTACCTTCCTAGTGCAGCTCTATGTGGTCCAGGAAACCTCCCATATACTCCTTCTCTATTAGGATCCAGGTGATCCTCTTATCTCTAGCTTCCAAGCACTATGGATCCACATAAACAAATTTTCCAATGGCATTTCCAATATCCATAAATACCTACCGAGTTGAGAATTCAATCAGTAAACCAGGCAGCTTGACCCAAATCAGTCTGTTCTTGGGTGTCTCCTTCAGTGGGTTGAAATAGATATACCATGCATGAAGAGCCAGAAAACCTCTCCCTCGAATCCATGGCAGCCCCTTTATCCTTTCCAAATCTTCATGGCACAAGAAGTGCAAGCCTGACCACTGTGGGCATATATCCCAGGAGGGTCTTCCACTTCATTTTGACCCAGTAGCACATGTTCCTCTCCATAATCTCTGCACAATCCCATCTACCCATGAGAGCCCGCTTCTGAACACTTTGAACGCGATCAATCAATACGTCGTGACCAAAAATCAAAATAGGCATCGAGGTGGTAATATGAACAACCCATTTATTCCTTCTATGCCGCGAGCCTCTAAACATACCACGATGATCCCCATGAGATCGACGAATTGCATGTTCACCACCTGGCGGATCACTAGACGGACGCTGAATATTCCTTGTGTCAATATCATTGGGTCCACTACCCAAATCACCCATGCAGCCGCCCTGGTGGTTCCACTTCGCCTCAAACTTGGCTTGGATGTAAGCTTCGTGGCCGGACGTGTCCGAAGCGAGTGGGTCTAATAATGTAGTTTGCACAGATATATGCATGGATTTGTAGGTTTCTGTAAACATTTTATTAATAGTCTTCCCTTCTTTTCGACTGATTTATATACCCAATTGGGCTAAATTTCTTGTTTCACCAGAGTAAAAAATTAAAACTAGTACAAAAGAGAGTTATTAGTTTCTCTTAGCTAATACTATCAATGAATCATCAAAGCACATCCACAACTCAATAACTTTCTCGTTGTTCATTCACAATAAAATGAGACAGAAAATATACCAGATTTATATGGTAAAACTCAGACAACTTACCAAAGAAACATCTTTCACCAAAGCTATTATGTTTTATTTTTTAAGGAGCATTATTGCATTCAAACTTATTATACATTCCCTTGCAATAGTTGCGGTAATTATATTTTTAGTTTATAAAACTAAATAGCAGCAACAACATTTACTTGAATAAACATAAAATTTAAATTGTTGTGATATTTTTAATTTTTTTTCTAGTTTCAACTGGTGACCTAAGTAATATCAAATATTTGAAAATAGAGATATTCAAAGTTGAAATTAGCTAATTATAACATGGTTTAAAAAAGAGGAAAACAAACTAGGGGAGGTTGCCATTACCTGTGCGCCCTCCCCGCCACGTCGCAAAACCACGTGTCAAAGCGCATGGAGTCGGTACGACACCTGTCCACCGTGGAGCTCTGCGTGTTGGGCATCATGTCATCCCATAAAACTTTCACTCCATGCCATTTCTACCATTTGTTTGGGGTCATTGCTGCGATGTTCCATTTTCCCTTTGTCTTTCTGCTTGGGGCCAGTTGTTGGGCGAAGCCCCTCGCCGAAGATGGTGCGAGATAGCGCCAGAACCTGCGCGCTTCGTCCTGTATTCATGTGTTGTTGCAAGCGTTTGTTTGATTGATAGGGTTTGTGGACCTGCGTGCTTCGTCTAGTATGCTGGTGTTGGTGCAAATGTTTACTGGAGGTTTAGGGTTTGTGGTTGGAACATCGCTTTTGCTTTTCTTCTGGTTTTCCGCCTGGATTTCTTGGTCGTTTTGGACTGCCGGTAGTTTAGGGTTTCTCAAGTGGTGGTCTTATTCGGCAATTTTGTTGTTTGGGGGGGAGTCGGTTGCATTTTACTAAGCTCGAGGTAATTGCTTAATTTGTTGTTAATTTGCTATTTTGTGCTGGTGTTTTTGGTGGTTTTCTATTGTCTAATGGCTTTTCTTCTTGTTGTAGGTGTGGAAAAGGTCGTTGCAGATGTGGAGAAGGTCTGGCGAGCTCCGGGGAAGGTTGACGACCATCCATGGCCTGTATCCGATAGGATTTTAATCCTACTAGCAATTTCTCTGTGTTTTTCAACACAAACAACTCTATTTGGATATTTTGTAAACTTTCTATGGCATTTTTTGAGGGTTTATGGGTTTTGTGGATATTTTTTATTGTTGTTGAGGGTTTAGGGTTTTTGTGTAACTTTCGCTGTTTTCGCTATTATTTTTCCCGTCCCATGCCATCCTTAGAGATTAAGATGCCAATGGAATCACCTGGAATCGAACTTACTGCATTACCAACACCTCCTATGCCGTGATGTCCCACGCCGTGCCCTCGGCTGTCCCGTGCCATCCTCGGCGAAGGGCTTCGCCCAACAACCGGCCAGGACAGCAATTGCCTCTCCTCTTGGCCCGCAATTCCGCTCTTCTCTTGGCATCAAGGATAGAGCATAGGCTCTGTTTGTCAACAGATAAAATGTGTTCCAACTGTTGCAGTTTGTAGCCACCTCAGTTGAAATTTTTGTGTCCTGTTTTTTTGTGGGTTGAGAAGAGATTTGGGTTTAGAACTGGCTTTTAAATATTAATAAATTCTGCAGGTTGTCGTAATTAGACAAAGTTTTAGTCCTTTTATAGAAATTTTTGTGTCCTGTTTTTTGTGGGGTTGAGAAGAGATTTGGGTTTATAACTGGCTTTTAAATATTAATCAAATTCTGCAGGTTGTCGTAACTAGACAAAGTTTCAGTCCTTTTATAGAAATTTTTGTGTCATGTTTTTTGTGGGGTTGAGAAGAGATTTGGGTTTAGAACTGGCTTTTAAATATTAATAAAATTCTACAGGTTGTTAATCAAATTCTATAGGTGGATTTTCTGGAACAATGCATCCATTAATTCTCTGAAATGGTGTTTAAGTAGACTCTCTGTCGCTGCTCTCAATTGACTTGCATAACGTTTCCCTTAGGCTTCCCTTTTAAAAGCTGATCCTCTCATGGCATCCATCACCTGTCTTCACCTCGTCCGTGAAAGCTTTTGTCAGGAACTTCACTCTTTGTATTTGAAATGAAGCCTCTCTCGCTATTTCACATGACCGCAATCCACTTCTCTTTAAAGTCTCAGATCAATGGATATCATTATTAAGCCATTTCACTTTTGTAGAAAGTCGTTACATTGACTAATTTGAGTATATTTACAGTTAAGCAAATTTGGGGTTATTTTGGTTGGGCTAAAAATAACAAATTCTTTAATGGCCATATGTATGGGGCTGTATAATTCTGCCATTGCAGTTATTTAACTATGAGCATATATAGCTTCCTTTCATTTATATCTATGAACAAATTAGTTATCTGTTGTTAACCCTTAATTGTCTAACAAAACTTACATGCCCTGAACCAATGAAAATCAGTGCACCAAATAGAATGAAAAATATACAATTGAAACATTCAATTTGTTTCAATTTACAAAGGTAAATTATCCAATAGCTTTGAGTGGATTCTCAATTCACACAGTGCAGTTTTGATCTATAACACTTGATTTATTGGACATTCAATTTAGAAGACAAATTTCTCCAAACTGCTTTGAGTGGATTCTCATTTATACAACACTTTTCAATTACTTTACATTTTGATAGTCCCCTGAGGTAGATTGCCTCCTCATTTGAGACTCTTTGGTCATTTGATTTTTGTATTTAGCCATTTTCCTAAGCCTTTGGCCATTATCTCTTGTCTAGAGTTGGAATGGAATGTTATTATTGAATTCCCAAACATCGCAGCAATGACCCCAAACAAATGGAGGAAATGGCGTGGACACAGAATTTCATGTGATGACACGATGCCCAACATGTGGACCTCCACGGTGGACAGGTGTCATACCGGATCTATGCGCTTTGACACGTGGTTTTGTGACGTGGCGGGGAGGGCGCACAGAATAACTTATAGAAATAGTTTTATCATAATTAATATTTTACAGAAAGACATATTCCATTGAAAATCTCTTATCAACACATAGTTAGGTTGCCATAAGAAATCACTACTAGGTTGTAAGCCAAAATGTTTCTGGTGACAAGAAAAAGATACAATCTAGTGTTGTAAGCCAAAATGTTTCTGTGACAAGAAAATGATACAATCTAGTGTCGTAAGCCAAAATGTTTTTGTGCCAAGAAAAAGATACAATCCATCCAAAATCCACATCATAATGTGGTTAGAATCAAAAACATATGACACCCCTATTCTTTATGGCCCTGAGAATCTTGAGTGCCAAAACTCCCCGAGTTACCTTCTTGAGCCAGGTAGGTTGGCCTACCAGTCAAGGGCTGATTAGGAAATGGTTGATTGCTGCCATATGATTGATTCCAATTTCCAGCTTCCAACCATGGAGGTACTGAGTACCCATACCTCACATTTTCACTATTGACCCCTGCATTAAGTGGAGGTGTGTAATGAGCATACAGAGAATTGACACCAACTCTTGTAGGAACAAGGAAAGTGGGTAAACTCTCAGTTTGATAGTGTGGGACTTGAATGTTTATGAGATCTTGGAATAATGGTGTATTATCTGCAATGGAGTCCAATGAGTTTGAAATAATCCTGGTTTCATCAGCTATTCTTGTATCGTTGATCATCCCTTGTTCCTTTTCAAGAATTTTTTGTGCCTTTCGTTTTTCCTTTTCCCGTCTTGCCATTTTCTTTTGTTGGTCCTTAACTTGCCTTGCTTTATCTCTTTCAATCCTTCCATATGCTTGACGTTGTGATGCAACAATCCTTGCTGCCTTCTTCTCCTTGACTAGATCCTTCTTTTTCTATTTTAATTCTTACATTTCCAATTTATTTTTTTCAGACTCAACTAACAGGTTTATATAGTCCTCTGAGGTGAGTAATTGTGAGCTTCGGCCCAGCCGAAGACTACCTAGTGCACTTTGCTTTTTTTTCGTTGATACTCTCTGACTGGTAGCTTTAGGAACCGCCCAAGTGTCTTCTCCACCCCTCCCACCTGCATGTCATTGCTTGGTACTTCCCTTTCAGTATCTGTTGGAACTGATTGAACTATATCATTATCTTCATTTGAAGCCTCATTATGTCCTTCATCTTCTTCCATTGATCTATTGTCCACAAAAAAATGAACAATTTCACTGTTCAATTCTGCTGGTTGTGAGGGCATGTTCATGCTTTCTTCATTGGTTGCTGAGACACTATGTGCATTCATATTGATCATTGCTTCTGCTAGCCATGAAGGTGGGGTTACTTGGCTTGGCAATGTCAATTGGTCATTCTCAACTGCATGTTCAACAATATCATTAACAATATCAGCAACAGGAATTTCATGTTCTTGAGTTAGTGGAACAATCTCCATGTTACTGTGAATTTGTTCATCGTTATATTGTGTTTCACATACAGTTTCATCATCTTCAGCATATAAGTGTCCTTGAGACAGGGAAATCATATTACTAGCTGCAACAACATCATCTTGGTCATCTACTTCTTGCACTTCAACACCTGTTTGGGCATTCCCTTCTTCCTGACCATCCACATGAAACACTTGGCTACAACCAGTATCATGCATAAGAGCATCATAGTTCAGTGGCCAGATTCCTGTCCTCCTAAAGCCAGCCTTGATATTTGATGGTGTCAAAGCCCTTTTAAAATCTTTACTTGCAAGCTCTGCTAGCTCAAACCTTTTCACGTCAACCCCTGGATTCTTTGCCATCCATGTAGCGTGCTTCGACCTGAAATAGTTCTTGAAAGGGCCAAACACACTAACATCAAGGGGTTTCAGTTTGTGAGTGGTATGAGCGGGAAATGTCAACAGGTCGATGCCTAAATTGTTTGCTTCCTCAATTGTTTGTACAACCATGTGGCTCCCATGGCCATCTAATATCAAAATGTGTCTATTATTAGGCGAGACGCCACCTGGTACCGATGCAGCAAAGTGAAAAAGCAAACATAGAAATAGTTCTTTAGTCATCCATGCATGGGGATGTGCAGCCATGCATGCACCTGGTTCACAGTTCTGTATATAGTTTTTCAGTTGATTTTTACCTTTGAATAGATAAAATCCTGGGATTGAAGTACCAATTGCATTGACACGACATAAAATAGTTATCCACTCCCTGCTCTTGGGCAAAATCTTTGGCACATTTCGGCTCCCTCTCTTGGCAATTACCCGCATGCCACAATTCCTCCCTGCCTGTAAACCTGTTTCATCATAGTTCCATATATGGTCTGCTCCATAAGAATGTTTATTGTAAGCACTAGAAAGTGTGTCATAGAACTTTTGCACAACTGCAGGGCGCAAATTTAATGCTTTGTCTCTGTCAAGGCCCTCAGCAGTATGCAATACAAGTTCTGGATGCCTTTTTTTAAACACAAACCACCATGATTTACCAGGAAACCCATCTTTGAATGGGTTTGGCCTCCCTTGACAGATTTGAGCAACTATTGATTTGAGTTTTATCAACTCTAGCCCATGTACCAATTGGGCCATCTCTTTACACCACTCAACCACCTCAGCCTCCTCCTCGTCAGTCTTAACTGTAAGAGGCCCTCTACGTTTTGTATGAGTCAGTCCATTTATCTAATAATGTATTGATGAGGGAGGAATACCATGTTTTTTTGCAGATGCCCGACCTAAGTATCCATTAAACTCTATGTCGTCAATTGCAACTAACATTTGTCCTTTTGTCCATCCTCTTATAGCATTGATATTTTTAGTTGAGCTTGCCCCTTGGACTATTGTTGATGGTGGTTCTGTGGCTGATGGCGTGTTAACATCAGCTGCTGTCACATGGTCATCCTCAACAATGTTCCCTGGTGCATTGTTGGCATTGACATCAGCTGGCCTGTCCTCATCAAACGATGTGCAACGCAGCTGCGTACCCCTTGTCACTCTCCTGCCACTTCTCCTTGTATGAGCAAAATAACTTCCTTTTGCCATAGATGCAACAACCTGTAAAATTATTTCATGCATTTAGACATTAGAATATTTGTAAATTATGCTTCATTACTTTTGAAAAAATACTTTTCCTTTATTACAGGAAATTATCAACATGTATGTTACAGGAAATCGAATTTCATTACTTCGTAGTTTCTCATTGCAAATTACTTTGTAGTCTCTCAATTCCCTGCCTGTTCATCAGTTTAGTATCTTTTATATGTCTTCAAGTAGGATTCTATGATAGTTGTTTCAAATATCATTTTCCATTTTTTTTGCTGTTTGGCATTGCCAAAAATGTCTCGGTACTGCAACTTCTCCATTGCAGTCCATGGCCATCATTCCAGGCATAAATTCTATGCTGGGAACAACTTGCGAATGTCATTCCAAGTAAATCCATAGTTTATCAATTTAGCAACTTTTATATGGATTCAAGTAGGATTCTATGATAATTGTTTCAAATATCATTTTCCATTTTTTTTTGCTGTTTAGCATTGCCAAAAATGTCTCAGTACTACAACTTCTCGTGGATTTTCAAAATTTTGCTTCCTTTTCCTAAAATAAGCAGTCAAAATTCACCTCCTAGGGCCACCTACAAAAATTAGTTTTCACATTGATGGATTTACATTTTAATATTTTCTCTAGGTTTTGGATAGCACTCACAACCTCAAATGTCTAATATTCCTTATCTCACCAAGATGGGAGAATATTCCCACAAAAAATGAAGGATGTGAGAATGGAATACTATATCAAGGTGTCCATGAAATACAGAATAACCAAGACCCATGATCACACCATAGAAATTTTGTTACTTTGATTAAGTAAAACATGCCACTTGCATGGAATATTTTTAATCTTCAATTTTGCGTTCATTGGAGAGACCATAGGTTTGATTTGGAAATAGTAGTTGAAGAGGAAATTTGCAAGCAACAATCTCAAGGAAGAATAAAAAGAAGCAATGCGAAAATCTCAGAAGTGATGAAAACCAGGGTAACCGTCAAATATTTTATCAATGTTTTGTTTTCCTCCCTTGACCATCTCAAAGCATGATTCCTTTGAGCCCATATCTCACCATAAAACACAACAAAGATAATGGTCCATGCCAATACCACAATGATTTTTGATACCATACTCATTCAAATTAGTGAAGTCTCTCTTGACACTAAACTGTATTGTATTCCAGCATCAAGCAATGACTACCAAAAACATAGGCTTACCTATGTAATGAAGGCACTAAAGGGCCCTGTTGATGTGTCTCTAGTTTATGATAAATTATAATCAAGATTGTTTGCTCTTGTTCTCATCATTGTTGCCACATGGTTATTAAATAAAATTTTGAATTTATTTTTGCTATAGTAGCATGGAACTCTTTTGAACCACGTCCCTATTATCTTCAAGAAAACCAATAAAAACCTCCCTCAGAATATTTAGTTACTCTGAATATTTAGTATGGCTAGACTGATCATGTAAGAACCCTAATAAATGAAAACAATGAAAACAAAACTGTAAGAACAATGACTTTCAATGGCTGTTTTTGAAACCATCCAGGTATCCTTCTAGCAGTTATGGCCAGACAGATCATGTAAGAAGTCTGATAAATGAAAACAATGAAAACAGAACTATAAGAAGAATGAGTTGAAATTCATATAACTAAACTGGATATATTGGCAACTGTTTTGTGATGTTGTCTTCAGGTTTGCTGAATAGTTTGAAAGCATAAGATGCAACTTCAACAGTGGGTGGACTTATTTTATAGTTTTGGGCACTTGAATTTAATTGGTGGACATGGATGCACATGGATTGCAATGGCTTCATTTTGAATGTGTGGTCTGGATTTAATTTGATGTGATCTAATGGTTGGGAATTGGTTATTTGTTGATCCATGTGCTTTGATCTGTTTTAATGAGAAATAGAGTGAGTTGGGTGTCATTTATTGCAGTTATTGGGTCTGGGTGTCATTTATTGCACAAAGTGGGTTTAAATGTTATTGGGTTGGGTGTCATTTATTGAACATAGGGTGTTTAGTTGTTGAACAACACAGTAGTTATGGCTGACATACATTCCCTTTTGTTATGTGTAGGTAGGCATATTTATTTGGGATGCAAAGCTGCAATTCCGATGAGTGGGGGTTAAAGTGACTGCTGCTTTGTACTTCTGGGATAGACCATTTTGGAAGCCTTTATTGTTTTAGCTATTTTCTAGTTGGGTCAATATGGTTTGCAGTCTTAACTAGTAAAATACTATTTATGGATAGTTGTGGGCCCAGTCAATGTATGGGGAAATTTTGGACATAAATTAATACTTATTTATACTTAATGTTATTTATTTTTGTTTAAATATTGGTTTCAAAAGTCTCAATTTATGGTAGTTTGGTGGGACCAGTACTATATCAATTACTAGTCCCTGCACAACATTAGGAATCTCCCCCTATGTAACAAGTGGCTGCAGTCCCAAGTGAGATTTATTTTTTATTCTGAGACAATTAATTAGTGTTAATGATGATGTCCCATAGGACATGAGTTCAAAGAATAGGCAGGACAACTTTGAAAGTTCATTGAAGACAACCCTGTCGCTCTCAAGAAGGGGGTGAAAGTTGGCAAGCAATATTTCCTATGCTATTGGGTATTTAATGTAGCTTAAGTACATTTAACTATGCTGACGAGACCTCCCTTCTTTGTATGCAGCGTGACCATCACCATCTTATGGGGATCACCATCATGGGGCTCACCATGAGGGTTAGTGCACGGTAATATACATCGTATAGTCATGGGATTCCGGGTGACTAATTTCCGGCAGCTTCCAACGACCATAGGAACGAGCCCCGACTAAGTGAGTACCAATGGACCATTAAATTAAATATTCTATGCGATGCTCATTTTGAATTTTGCAAACCCGCCCAAACCATAGAAATTTGAATTTCAAATTCTCCACCCAGATGTCGTACACAGAGCCTCTGCTCTGTGCGCCAAGGAGTTGATTCGCAAGGAGCTCTATTATCTTTTTCCTGCTCAAGTTAAAGATGGATCTCGCTTTAAAGAGCGTCCATTTTCCATCCAGAAGATGACTCCAGATCAGAATATGCTCCACAGCTCGGCAGAACAATTTTTGCTTCAGCTCTCAAGGATAAGGAAGACGGCACAATGAGATTGAAAGTTGTTATAACAAAAACAGCAACTGGCAGCCTTGTTAGCCAAAGATCCCACTGACAAGAATTCTGAGTTGGAGAATCTGAGCGAGAGCCTACTTCTGCTGCTAGAATTTGCTGTTGGAGACCTCCACTGAGAGGATTGCCACAGGATGTGATGCTAAGGAAATTGATTAGTTATGATGGAGAAGTAAATTGACGGCATGATACTATGATCCCTGTATTGGTAACTACGCAATCAGTTATTAGATGCAGAAGCCGGTATGTTTTGAATTATTTTTATTTATAAAATAATAATCATATAAATTTTACACACATATTTTGGTGCACAACTTTTGTAACCCACATGTTCACATCCTTAAAATCCATCATTTTACCCACCCTCAAAACGTTTGTTATCCTCCAAAATTCGCTGAGGAAGTGGATAAAGTGGATAGGCTGCACAGTACCAGATTGATCAAATGATGGTTAAATTACCATATACTGTTCATTAAGACTAGGGGCTTGCCATGAATCATTCAAAACTCTGTGGCTACACAAGTTGAATTATTTCATCTGAAAACGGTCAAAACCAAATTTCGCAAGTCTCTATCTTGTTTGTTGTTGGGGCGTTTATGCTCAGATAATCTTACAAAATGGGTTCCAGTCAAGTAGGAATTACTTAAACTCAGAGATTGATATATTAGTTTTGAATAATAAAAATGGTTAATGACACTTCAAATTCAGAAGCGATATGGATTATATATATATTCAATTACTATTGGGTTATATTTTTTAAATCATTTTTTTCTAATATGTTTCATAGCTTTTGATACAACAAAACAATATTGTTTTATATTTGCCACAGGTATTCCATTGTTATACATATTTTCATATTTGTGACTGGTATTCCATTTTTCATGCATACTAGAGGAGTTTCTATTGGTTGAATGCCTGAAAAAGGCTTTGTCTTACGAGGCCACACTTTAGTGTGAATGGTGAATTTTTTGTTTTTTTCGAAATCTACCAAAGCAAATTTCAAGAAATTGTATAGGGGAATGTTTGCATCACTTTGGGTGGTGCTTATAGCAACTTTAACCAGGATTTTCAAAAACACACTGGAATTTCTATTGTTTGGGAAAAACGTCGTTGTTAGAACATGGATTTTCAAAAACATACTAGAATTTTTATTGTTGTAGGGAAAAACCTGATTTGTTTAGATTGCGCTCCTCAAAATATGGTAAAAAAAAGGAACAATCGGTTTGAACTCTTAGAGATACTCTGATAAGTTTGTAACAATCACAATGATTATGTACTTAATGGAAGGTTGGTCCCTAGCAGTGCAATAAGTGTTGCATGTTATAAGGATATCAGGTTGTTCACTATTCGGTTTCTTCATTTAGTTTTGGCATGTTGTGAGGATATCGGACTGTTATTTATTTGGCCTTTGTAAAAACTGAAGTAAAATAATCAGAATAAAGAAAGAAAATATAAATTAATAATAAAGAAAACGAAATATAAATTAATAAAAAATAAAACAAAATGTTGATATTAATTGCTTAGATTTTTATTATTATTATTATTATTATTTTTGAAATTATAAATTTATAATATGTTAATTTTTAGAGATAGTTTTTGATGAGTGTATTTTTAAAAGACAACTAATAGTTATTAATTTTGTTGATAGGTATATTTATTTTGGAATATGATTTTCAAAATTTTAATTAATTATTAATAATTATTAGATTGATGGTAGGGATTTAATTTCCATAGAATATTATCACAGAGTTTTAGCAATGTATACAAATCAAAAGTTGAGATTTATTTTCAAAATAGTTATGTTTTTTTTTCCTTTTAATTTAATTCATTAATTAAAAATAAATCTCATTCGAAAAAAATGGCATATAAATTGAGTTATGTTTTTTTGCGCATCTTGTATTGATCAATCATAGTATTATAACAGAGCCTATTTATAAAATCTTCATAACAAATTGAGAGTGAATTTCCATGGTTAAGAATCTTGTTACATGTTTTTTTTAAATGTATATATTATTATTATTATTATTTTAATTTTAGATAAAATTACAATTTAGTTAACTTTTCTAATTTTTTTTAAATTTTAGCAATTTGAAATGTATGATGGAGTAAGTGTTTCATATTTGTAATGAATTTGCTCTACATTTCTCTCTACTTAAGCTTTTGTCATGGTGCCTCTTCATTGTCATGATGAACCACAATGTTTGGTTCAAAACGGGTTGGCCAAAAATTTCTTTTATGTGATTTCTACATAAAGGCTTTTCTTAATTTTCTCTATTGAAAGATTTTTCTTAATTTTCTAGCCCTTTAATTTATATGAATATACTAATTATAAATTATATTAAATTGAAGCAATCATAATCATATTTTTTTTTTTTTAATTCATATTATGATTTATTTAAAAAAAATACTAATTAAATGATATAGATATCTATTTTTGTGAAAAACGAAAATATTTATTTTTATAGTGAAGTGAAATATACATTTTTAATCATGTTTGTAATTTGATCTAGTGATTTAAGAAGAAAGTGACTAAAAAGATAAACTATAAACATCTTTATGAAGATAATTGTTCATTTCAAAATTTCTTTAGGATTGCATAGATTTCAAAGGAACCACATGCCAATTGTGGAGCTTCTTTAGAAAGATAATCTAATTTTGAGTTCATTTCCCATGGAGATGTGCTTGGCATAAAACAATTCCATATTATTTATTTCATTATAGGCATTCCATATGATATGTTCCAAACAAGGGCTTCAATGAAAACCTTGTTATCCAACTGACCAATGACAAACTTTGAATCTCCCATGATTTGCATCTTACAAATGTTATTAAAATTGGTGGCATATAATAAGGTCCACAAAGATGTAAATTCCACATTCATGTTTATACCAAAACCATGGCAATATCGAATAAGAATATGATGATTCTGATGAAAGAAAATAACACCGCCAACATTGTAGCACATGAGATGTCACTGACTTGCTCCATAAAGAAACTCCCAAGGAGTATAGGGGAGCAATGGAGGCATGATTTGAATTTTGTTCTTCTTAATTTTCGATATGTTCTTAAAATTCTTATAGATAGATTCAATAGTTCCAATAGCTACTTAAGCCAGAATACAATAGTCCTGAAATATAGCTTGAGTTCTAGCCCACTATATAGTGTTAACAAATGCTGTCGGAAATACTTGCAGCTCCCTAACTAATGAATCATTAAACCAACCAAACACATAGGTTGGCTAAAGATGGCTTATTCCAGGATGTAGAGGATGATTTGAAAAGGGTATTGATCAACTTCCAAACCTGTAGAGAAAAATTTCTATTAACAAAAGGGTGTAAAGTAGTCTCCTCTTGAGATTCACATAGCACACATCTTCTCGAGTTTGACCAAACTCTTTTCAATCCATTTTCCCATGTTAATATTTTTCATTCAAAAAAACATATAAGGTAATCTTGGCCTTCCTAGGCCCATTTTGTTTCCATAAAATCTACCACCACCACAACCCACTCTCCATTAAAATCATGCCTCTATTTTGTAGGAATATGTTGACGTTGTTGGACTCGCCAACATTCAAGGGGTCTCCCCGATATGTGGTCCCAATTAGACCTCACACCATTTGGGATAGGAGCCCCATTCGGAATATGGCCCCATTTTCAGTTTCTTAAAGAATTTCCTTGACTCTAACTGTCAGCAAAAGAGAAGAATGCAAATGTGCCTTTGAAAGAATGTGAGTGTTCCTGGTGAGTGTTCGATTGTAAGTGTGTCAAGGTTCTTTTAGTGCAGAGGGAGAAAATAAAGTGATCCTCTAAGAGAGAGGTAATAGTACCACCCTAGTAGAGACACACATAACCAAGAAGGATCACTCTAACATCTAGGGGAATAGTCCACAAAGATGTGACGGTCAGTATCAACCAATCAACAAGAGAGATTTTTCTAATATCCAGCAGAATAGTCCACAAGGATGTGGGAGAAATAATAACCATTACAACAAATTATCAATATGATAAGTACTAAAATAACCAAAATAGTTCAACTACTTTAGCATAGATGAAAGAAAACATGAATTGCAAACATCCACAAAATACTCTTACAAATATTCATAATCCATGTTGAAGAACGTGTTGGCCATGAGGCCTCTGATATTAAGTGAAAGTTACAAGACACATGTACACAATGAACACCCTTAGCTCCAATAATGGAGCATTGGATCCACTCCTTGCTCCCCAAAAGAACTAACTTGTCTCTCTATTGCCTTGCGGGAGGAGACAAGGTGAAAAGTCATTTGCTCATACAATGAGGATATATATATATAACCAATGAGGTGATTGTTCACCTTCATTATGGCTCTTTGTGATAAATTCCTCTTATTTCCAATTGGTTGATGATGCCCGGGGATAGGGAAAAACCTTTGTTTCAACCCACCCATGGATCCTCCCCTACTCTTACTTGCTCTCCATTTCCCACCTGCGAGGAGAGTCCTTGCCCAATTATTTTGATTGAGTCCAGAGTTTCCTTCCAAACCACAGACGCTTGTGGATTTTTATTTTCGGCTTTTTGATCCACTCATCCAAAGGGGTTGGATCAACATACTTTCTTTTTACCACCATTTTCCACATATTTTCCTTCATTAACAACCTCCATCCCAGTTTTGTTGCCAGAGATGGGCTAAAATCTGTGAGATCTTTTAAACCACACCTTCCCGACTCCTTCAGTCTAGCCACATTTTCCCATGCTACCCAAGGGAGGACCGAGTCCTATTTTGAACCAACCCATAGAAATTTGCTGCATACTTTTCTTTCTCTTGCCAGGATTCTCTTGGGCACCCATGTAAGTGCTGCCCAATAGGTATGGATTTCCATGATTATAAGTTTGATAAAAACTAGCTTGCCAACTCTTGATAACCATTTGTAACTCCATTGTCTAATTATGTCTTCAATTTTAGCCGTCAGCCAAAACCAATCCTGGTTCCTATATTTTTCAGGCTTTAAAAGGAACCCTAGGTATTTGAAGTTGACAATGATCTTATTTTCCTCAAAAGGAAGGTCCTCTGGTATATTCCTAGTCTCCATCCTAGTGAAACCTTCCAGAATAAGGGATGATTTATCTTTGTTGATACACATTACTATAGCTTTAATAAACAACTCAAGGATATATTTTAAAACCCTAGTTTCACTCCTACTACCATTACTGAAGAGAAGGATGTCATCTAAAAAAACAAATGGGTTATATGTAGATTGACAACCACTTCAACACCCTTAATATCACCTCTTCTCCTTGCTTCAAGTTTCATTTGAATGAGTCCCTCTCCTACTAGTTGGAATAGTAGGGGTAAGGGCATCATTGTCGGAGTCCCCTTTGAATCTGAAAGAAAGGCGTGTCTGCCCCATTGATTAGAATAGAAAAACTAAAATTAGCCATACATCCCATAACCCAATTTATGAACCTGATGTTGAACCCCAAGTGAGTCAACAATATTCAGATGTACAACCAGCTGATACGGTTGTATGCTTTAGATATGTATATTTTCACTATAGAACCTCTTCTATGGCTTTTTTTTATGCTGTGAATGGTCTCCTGAGCCACACCTACTCCTTCATGAATCTGTCTGCCATCGAGGAACTCAAAATACTCTTTTCATATGTTCCTTGAGATGATTGGTTTCAATCTAACTGCAATTACTTTTGCAATTATTTTGTAAATGTAGTTACATAGTGATATTGGCCCGAAGTCCTCAAAGGATTATGGGTCCTCCTTTTTCGGGATTAGGGCCATGAACGTGGCATTGAAAGGTTCATAGATCGACCCTTTTACCTTGGATTCTTCGATGACTTCATTCAGTTCATTCCCCAAGGACTCAAAGAAATTTTGAAAGAACTCCACTTTCCACCCACCCGGACCTCATCTCTTATCCCTTTGAATTGACCTTAATATTCCTTCAACTTCCCCTTTAGTCACTTCCCCCATGATAGTTTCATTCTCCTCCTCCTCCAGATACCTTGGGAAGTTTTGAGCTGTCTTGACCACCTCGGAAATTGACGCTTCTGAAGGGGCTTTGAAATTATTTTTGAAGTATTTCATTCCCTGCAGGGAAAATGCCTCAAAATATTTGGCCTCAATTCCATCCTTCGATTTTAACGACCATATAGTATTTGAATTTTTTGGGCCTTTTGCATAATTTTGGAAAATTTTTGAATTTTCAACACCTTATGCCAGCCATATTTCCCTAATTTTTAGTCTCCACTGTTCTTCTTTAATTGCTAAAATATTTCTTTGATTGGAATCCAGCTGTTTGATCCTATCCCTCTTGCCTTCAATCTCATATCCATATTCTTCCAAGATTTCTAGCTGATCTAGTTCCACTCCTATCTGCTTTAGTTCTTCTTCTTCTTTGACTTTCTTAACTCTATCCCATTCAATTGTTGTCTCCTTTAATCGCTTCATATTTTCCATGAACCAATAAGCTTTTCCCCTATCCTCATTTGTTGTGACCAACCACCAAGTAGTTTTAAATAAATTGTTATATGATTCCTCCTTGAGCTAGGACGGTTGAATTTAAAAGGGGCAACCGAATTTTTGTTTGGCCCTTTCATTTCAAGAAGGATGGGGAGATAGTCTGAGTCTCCTCCTTCTCCCACCCAGTGTCTAAAAACCAAGATCTTGGCCATCACTTCTTCTCTCGAGAGAAAACGGTCCAACCTCTTAGCCACCTTGGCTTCCCATGTTCTCCTATTCCTAGGTCTAGACTTGATCAAATTAATGTCCATCAGTTTCCTCTAACTTATCTTGTTTAAGAAGAAATCAAATAGTGGGTCAGCACGTGCTGAGGGTCCCCATGTTTTTGAGAGGCCCAGGGAAAAATTCAAATCCCCCCTAATCACCAAATTCGGGTTCTCCACGTAAGACTTTGAAAACGAATTTTTCCAGTATGTCGCCATATCTTGACAGGAACCATGGATGTTTAGGATTAAAAGGTTTGTGCACATCTCCAGAGAGTATACCTCTACTCCTATAGCTTGGTCAACTTCCCAGGAGGAAAGGACCTTCAACCTTCCCTCTTTCACTCTAGTGGCCAATCCCTCGTATCTACCTTTGGCATCCAAAGCCTGAAAAGTACATCTAGGAAATATTTTAATTAATGCTTTACTAATCTCCTCTCCAATACCCAATGTTTCTTGTAGCAAAAGCACATTAGGGTTGTAGGAATTAATAAGGGGCTTCAATGCCAGTTTTTAAGGGGTACTGGCTAACCCTCTATAATTAAAAGAAAAAATGATCATTCAGAACCAAGGGAGGGTTTTTGCACTGCTCTAAGCACCCCTAAGTTGGATAGTTGTTTCCCATCAGAAATGTCGATCTTGGCTCTCAGCTGCGCCTTTGATATGTTTGTCTTTCTACCTCTATATTTGCGAGTACCAAACGGAATAGGGTGTCGCCCCAACCCCCCCACCACCTCCCAAGGAACAAGTTTCTTTTCATGAGGTTTCAGAGGTTACAGTGTGGGATTTCACATAATAGGAAACGGCCATACCAGCTGCCTCTACACTAGACATTCGGCTTCTATTCAGATGTATATCGGGAATGGAGGTAATGATATTGTCCAATTGTTCATTTACATTATTAACATGTAATTTATCTGAATTCATAAGCTTGGAGGGACCAGGCTTGGACAATGAATTGAGAAAAGGCAACCAGGAAGTACTGAGAGAGGGGATAGGATCCAGAGCCATACCCTCTAGCTGAAGAGTTGAGCCCCTACCATCTCCCTCCTTTGTCTCTTACCGGGTCGACTCCCCCTGCTGCTCTTGTACTCTGTTTGTTTTCTCCTCCTCTTTTACTTCCACTCTTTCCACTGCATCCTCCTGCATCTTGTCTTCTTCCATTTGCTCCCCCCCATGACCGGGATTTCCTTGTTCAGGTCCTTCTCCCCTTGTACCTCTTCCACTCCCCCATCCTTCCTCTGCCTCCTTCTTCGTATGAACCCCAAAGGATATTCCCTTGCCATATGTCCATACTTGTGACATCTATGGCAACGAAAAGGGAGTTGTTCGTAGTCGATTATTTGTGTGTAAGAGAAATCCCTATATTTAAGGTTGATCTCCTATGCCAATCCTTCCCCGTGGTTTAAACTAACCAGAATTCTAGGCAACCCTTTTTCTCCAGTGTGCACAAAGGCCATATCAACTTCCCAAAAATGTCCCAAATTATTCCCAATTGTCCTAAATACAGAATCAACCCAAAGAAAAGGAGGGATATCAAGGAGCCTTACCCAGATCGGGATTTCATCCACCTTCTCTCTTTGAGCGTCAAAAAGTAGGTTCCACTTTTTAAATAGTATAAGATGTCTCCCAAATCTCCAGTTCCTTCCCAAAACCCATTCCAATGCTTCTTTCCTAGTAAATTTGATCATGAACCAACCCTTCGAACAATTTTTCTGGCGATTCCGGCCAATCATTAGTTGTCCATTCATGGATGTAGTTTGCAGTATGCTTTTATCCTTTTTCCCTGCCCACCAACGTTAGCTTTGCTGCCTCCATGGCTTCGTCGGTCTGGAGATCGAATCCTAAAACCATATTTGCAACTTCCTCTGTCTTCCTAATTAACTTATTTTTCTTCCGTTTTTCCCCTGTTGTTCGGTGCTGCCCCCCTTCCCCACTCCACAGTGTGGTCTCCTCCACATTAATTACAGATTCCTAGAGTGGATCTGAACGCCACTCCTTCCAATTGTTTCTGAGGTTTTCTATACCTTGTACTTCAGCTTGTGCTACCTCCCCTAGCAATAATGGTGGCTCTCTTCCTTTCGAAAACCCCACTGCCTCTATAAAGCCCTCCCGATCTACAAAATAGGGTGGGTTGCAACAAACCCGTTGTTCACAATTTTCTCCCCTCCCTAGGTCCTGCACGTTCTGGCCACCATTCAGATTCCTCCCATGTCCTATTAAGTCTGGTAAGCCCACCAATGAGCTCAAATCATGATTGGGGGTTTCTCTTCTTCTGACATGCAAAAGGGCTCTTGCATGCAACTATGTTGTCCAACCTTAACCCTCTCCCAGCCTTTTTCGTGCTTAGATCTTCCACAAGAAAATATTTCAGGCTCTCCTAGCCCTTGAAGCCACAACTGATGACAATATCTTCTAAACCCCCTGAATAGAAATCTTTAAGCGGGCTATGAAAACGATTACTTACTTGGAGTACCTTCGAATTTCTGGCAGCGCAATCAAGTTTAGGTAGTAAATCCCCCAACCTCCCTTCTAGCTCCTTCCCTGCTCCCCAGCTTTCAAGTTTAGTTAGACCTAAAGTCTCCTCCAGAAGCCCTAACGATTTCCCCTGTTTCCATCCCACTCTCGAATCACCTCTCTTCCCTCCTAGCAGTCCAGCTGGACGAATATACCACTCAATATTCTATTCTGTGACCTCCAACCCCCAAACTGATAGTATATCCTCAGGCGCGGAGCCCATATTGATGACGTTACATTGTTTGACCATTTCCCTTTCCACTATTTTCAGTTTTTAGGCACCCCCAAAACCCGAAAGACAGTTCTCCTTCAGCGGGTGTGTGTAGGTTGTTAACGTTGACATCACAATGATAATGTAGCACAATACAACAAAGCCTGGAATCCATCCTCTCGTCACCCTAAAGCCCTATTTCGCATCGTTCCCAAGGCAGTTGTCCACGGTCAGGTCTCCCTCCAATTGCCCTCCCTACCTTAATAGCCTTTCCCATGTCGCGCCATGTGTGGGTGATACGGCTTCCGGATTTCACCTGTCACCATCTCGATCCCTGCTAAACTCATCCTCCATTGCTAGGGTTTCATGATCGCTCATCGGAATTCTCAAATGCAATCCCAAGTATAACCATCTATATAAACATCTCAACAAATTATTTTTAATTTTCAATTACTTTGTCTTTCTTTAAAGGGACTTGATATAAAATTATTTTAATATTGAAATATTTTATTTATCATTGCATCGAGAGGCTCATTATATAGCCTAGTGTAAGGAAAATGTGTCATTTTGTCCTTTCCCAACCTTGAGTTGAAATGGGTCCTTTTTAAAATAAAGATAAAATATTCTCTAAATAAAAATATGAATTATCCTCCACCAAATCTCACCCTTTGTTGTAGTCAAATAAAGGAATTAACTTAGAACATTAACCCCTCATCGTATTTAGGGCTCACTTGAACGATGGTACTGAGATATTTTCAAACTCCAATGGCAGCTATGGCTTCACCCTAGCTAGTCGTTCTTCCATCTAATATGTGGATCCACCAACCACCTCTTGTTGCATAACTCTTGCAAACACTCTAATTAATGTATAACTCCCAAGTTTCAGTGGAGAGTATTTTCTCCCTTAATGGAATGGTAGCTACTTCAACATGTCCTATTTCTTGTCTAGATCAAGCCAAGGTTTCTTATAATGTCATGTTGAAATCTGAATCCGTTCTTCTAATTGTTCAAGAATATTCTACTTGCAATGCCCCCTGGAGGATGAAACCTTTAGATATGATTTTTTTTCCTTTTTTGAGCTTGGTTTGGTGAACATATTTAATGGGTTTTTGTCATCGTTGATTGATATCCATAAGTGGATCTGTAATACTTGGCAACCTCTATTGTTTTAAGAACTGAATATCTACCAATTGGCTTAGGGTTTTTTTATTGTTATTTTTTATTCCCTTGAGGATAAGAAGCTTATGTCTAATTATGGGCCTTGGTTTCGGGGTAGTGTTGGTCTCTTCATATAGCCCTAGACTCATAATTTTTATTTAGTTACCTTGTCAATATCTATTACTCGAGTTTAGGCAAGGCTCTTGAATCTTCTCCTACATCTTTGGAATCTCCCATCATTAACTCCTATTGGAAATGAAAAAGCAAAATTTTACTGTCGGATTTTAGAAATGATAATTTTTAAGACCATGTATGCTTTAATGTGCATAGAGATAGATTTTAATAAGGGTTTTCCTACCAAGATAAATCTAACACCAGCAGACTATGTATGAGTTTAGAAACTTGATTATGAAAATGTTTCATTTCGATTTCAATTGTGTTATGAGATAGGGCATGTAATAAAAATGTTCCCTACGTAATTGCAGAAAAATATAGTATGGAAAAGTAGTTAGAGGCCCAAAAGGTGAAAAGGAGCTCAGACTAAATATTATGATATTCAAAGAAGAAGAGACCCAATGGAAGAAGGAAAAAATAATCAGAAGTTCTTGTTGAAAAGTATTCACCAAAGGAAACAAATATCAGTTATGAAGAAGTGACTCTCAATGAGTATCATTCAGGCCTAGTGACAAAGGAAGCCCATATTCAACAAGCCCTTTTGAATGATGGCCCCTCCTTTGAATTCTTAGAAAATAAGGTGGGAAAAACATCTTCTTGGGTGATCACAAAGATGAGGAAAAATATACTAAAAGAGACAAAGAGAACAAATACCACTCACAAATGGGTGACCCCTCACATTTAGATACAAATACAAGCTATATCCATGTTGGGAAAAGGCCAAAAATATCTTTCCTAGGAAAACAAGAAGTTACTCAAAATAAAACCATCAGGAAATGGTAAATGGAAGATAAATTTATTTGGATTTTGGGAGTATTTTGGAAAGTCTTTATTGGAAAATGAATAATTATTTTGTAATATGGTGTTTAGTTACTCAAAATACAACCACCAAGAAATGATAAATGGAAGATAAATTTATTTGGATTTTGGGAGTATTTTGGAAAGTATTTATTTGGAAAAGGAATAATTTTTTTGTAATATGGTGTTCCCCCTTGAGAGTTTGGATTGAGCCATTGTGCTCAATTTTAAATATAGAAGGGATATTGGAAACACTGAAGAAATTTAATAGTTTGGGGTTGGATACCAAATCTTTTTTTTAACATAAACCTCCATATTTGTTTCTTAAAAAATAATAATAAAAATGTGACGTTAGTTATAATAAAATATAATAATGAATATACATGTTTGGCTAGTTTTAGTTATCTCACTCTACTCCCTCAAGTACTTGATATTATAACCCAACAAGAAGGAGATGTAAAAATCCTTCACTCTCACACTCACCCATAAATAAAATATTTAGATATCCACATGAAGTAACATAATTTTATAACAAATTTAGTGAGAGCTAAGTTAATTAAAAATAAAATAAAATATCTTATATTTTCTCTTTTGAGGGTTCAAAATGTATAATTCTTATACATTTTTAACACATAAATTATTTGAATATCAATCACAATTAATTTATGTTATTGTCAATATCATATATATAAAGAAATTTATGAGAGAGAATATGTGTTTATATGTCTATGTAATATTAACTATAAGAAATTATTTCAATCCACGAAGAGAAAAAGTAATTAAAAGTAAAAAAGTTTAATTATTTCTGGGTAAGAATTATGAAAAGGAGGACCATGGGGCATGTATGAGAGAGAATATGTATTTATGTGTCTATGTAATATTAACTATAAGAGATTATTTCAATCCACGAAGAGAAAAAGTAATTAGAAGTAAAAAAGTTTGATTATTTATGGGTAAGAATTATGAAAAGGAGGATCATGGACTTTGGATTTATCGTGAATGAGTGCACTATTAAAGGACTCGTGATAGTTCACTAGTTCAAATCCCCTGTGGGTCTTACCTTCATAAAAAAAAAGGTGTAACTCATTCAATCTTTTACTATAAAATTAATATGTTGATTCTAAAATATTAATAATAATACAAAATTTCAATGTAGGATAGTTCACCACTTCAAATCCTCATGGGTCTTACCTACATTATAAAAACAAAAAAGTGTAACTCATTCAATCTTTTATTATAAAATTAATATTTTACATTTAAAATATTAATAATAATACAAAATTTCAATGTAGGTCATAAATAAAAAATTTAAATATGGAGAGTTAAATAATATTAACACGTATTTAAAAAATATATTTAATAATATAAAAACATTTTACCATTTAAAGTATAGTTAATAAATAAAATATCTCACAGTCCATATCAAGTAAAAGATTCCAATGTCAACCATGTATATATTATATATAGCTAAAATGAAAAATGTGAATATATTATATAAAACAAACCAAAAAAAAAAATCTTATCATTAAAACATTTTTGTAATTTTGTCTAAATTCCATCAAATATATGTTGGAATTGCAAGTTTAAGCAATGTAGATTACACAATCCAAGTTTCCAAAGGATTTTCAAGACATCTTTATATATTCAAAAATGCAATTTAAATGATGAAAAATTTCACTTTTGGTTTGTAACACAAAATATTTGATCTCTCTCGACACATGTTTGATTGGTAGTTAACATGAATATATGTTGGTTTCAGTGAAGTTGGACATGAAATTAGACACTATTACACACAATGATATATCATAGTAGACATATCATTGTGTGGATAGGCTCATTCTACAACCCAATATGAGGGCGATGGGTGATTTCTTTTGTGCTCAACCTAGACATGTGTCCTTTTTAAAATAAAAATAAAATATTTTCTCAATGAAAATACAAAGTAGGATATAGTAAAAAATAATAACAAATATGCATATTTGGTTAGTTTTAATTATTTCATTGTTCTTGCTCAGTTAGTTGATATTACAACCCAGTATGAAGGAGATGTAAAAATCCTTCAGTATCACATTCAACCATAAACAATTTTTTTCAATATCCATATGAAATAGGACTATTATATATCCATATTTACTATAGATCTAGCAAACATTGAGAGGATCAAATCCTTTCATTAAATGGATTAAATGTCTTGAAAATTCCCTTCGTCGACTGGATTGTGTAATCTACACAACTTAAACCTACAATCCCAACAAATCTAGATTTTAGACAAATTGACCAAAATGTTTTAACTATAAGATTTTTTTTTTCAATTGTTTTATGTAATATATACATATTATTTTTCGAAGTATATATAATATATGCATAGTTGACATTGAAATCTTTTACTTAACACAAAAAGCCATAGTTTTTACTTCTAAACTACATTTTACACAATAAAATATTTCTTTGATATTAATATATTTTTAAATACATGTTAATATTATTTAACCCTCCATAAAGATCTTGATTGACCATTATGATCGACCATATTCAACCATAGACACCTTAATTTACTATGTTCGACCATTCTAACCATAGCGATCCTCATTGACCATTATGGTTGATCATGGTTTATCACAGATGATCATGGTTGTTTTTGATTGACCTTGGTCGATCATGGTTGATCTTGGCCGATTAGCATTGACCATGGTTGATCATGATTGACCTTGGTTGAACATGTTTGACCATTGTAACCATGTTCATCTTGGTTGATCGTGGTTGACCTCCATTGACCATTATAGTTGATCATGGTTGATTATGCTTGATTGTGGTTGATCATGGTTCACAATGGTAGACTGATGTATGGTTGATCATGGTTGATTATTGTAGACCATGGTATACCATGGTTGACCATGTTCAACCATTCTAATCATGTTGATCTTAGTTAAGGATGGGTGACCATGGTTAACTATGGTTGAAAATAATTGATCTTGGATGACCATGTCCAACCATTCTAATCATAGCGATGTTAATTAACCATCATAGTTGATTATGGTTTACCATGTTTGATCATTGATCATTCTAGCCATGTGAATCTTCGTTGACCATGGTTGATCTCTCTCTTTCACACACACACACACACACACACACACACATATATACATATATTCAATCATGTAGACATTAGACTTTGAAATATTTTATTTATGAATCACAAAAGTTCTATTTATAAATCACACTATTCATATTAAAATATTTTTATTATCAATATTTTTTAAATGCCACATATTAATTTTATATTAAGAATTAAATAAATTATACATCCCTCCTATTACTCTTATTAGGAATTTTTTTTTTTTTTTTTTTGGAGGTATTGCATTATTTTATTTCATAAATTCATATGATGAAGAACCAATCATAAAATAAAGTAACATAACATTAACATATTTGGTTTGGATTTATTGGATGTTGTTGAGATATTCTGGTTGGATCTCTCTTCCACTATATAAATATATTATACTTGAGAGTGAAATATAGAAAATAGTTCTTTGTATGTGTGCAGTTACATTTTTCATTTTTTAGTGTATTTTTTTTCTAGAATTTAATTAATCTTGTCAATTTTAAACCCTTTTATTTTTTATGATGAGAAAAATGTATAATTTTTATATATTTTTAAAATATTTTAATACAAGACTTAAATAAAGTATTTGAATATCCATGTTAATTAATTGATTTCAATATAAACTTTATATATGTGTAAAAAATAATACTTTAATGTAGAACATAACAAAATATTTCAATGCCCAAAACAAAATTTGTAAAAAAAATAAATATAAAAATTAATTATTGTTTTGAAAAAAATATATAATTTATGAAATTTTTAATATAAAATTTATAAAATATTAATAATTATATAAAAAAATCAATAAAAGACATAAATAAATTATTTCAAACTTAAATAAATGTTTTTCTGATTAATTACATCTATAAAATCACATTTCACTTTTTATAAACCCTTGGAGACAAATAGTCAATATGGATAACTATGCTTTGAATGGCTGACAAAGTGTATTCCCGAAGAGGCAAGATAGCCGAGGCACCCTGTGCCACGTTGGACCTTCGAATCAACAGATTTCCCGAGCATCAAACCTGATAATTGATCCAATCTCTGATAAATTGGAGGTCTAAAAGAACACCTATATAGGGGTAGGTTCTGGCCTAATGCTTCTCTAATTAATTTCTATAAAATCATTTTCATATATATTTTTGGATAATTTCGCGTAAAATAAGACAGAAAAATATTGTGAAGGTGTTGCCCAAAGTCAGCCTTGCTATAATCACCATGTCGTCACTATGAGGATATCAGTGAAAGATCCCTATTTTACCAGATATTTTTACAAATTAAGCAAGTAGATGGTTGTCGATGAAAGATTGATGTCTATGGAAATTAGTGAATATTCGTTTAAGCTTAGACTTTTGGTTGGTATCTCTTCCGGATAAAAATAAAGATCACATCAGCATATTTGATTTTCTTTTGGTTGGTGACGACCATGTTGTTCCTTTCATCTGTGATTTAGTTTTTATAAACTGAAATTTGAATTTGGTTTATCATTAGTTTACTTTCATTTTAATTTTTATTTATTAAATTTTAAGAGAATCAGAATATACTTAGAATTTATATCGGATCTATAACTAAATGATTTTTTTTAAGCAGTATATGATTTATATTATGTAGAGACTATAACTAAATGATGATTTATATCATGCAGATTTCTAAAATGATGTATATCAATACATTTAGCAAAAACAATTGAGGTTTTTGGTACGAATTGGTAATTCACTGGTCTTTCTTGTGACGTTGAGATAAATTTACATAGCATAACTTGCTGAGAAGGGTTCCTTCCATAGAAATGACTTTTGATTTATTTTCATGGGATTCCAGTCCCTTCTTTTCATCTATTACATGACTCATTTGAAAGGTAGGTTACTCTAAAAAACAACGGAGTCGTCTACATGTGGGTAAAATGATGGATTTTAAGGATGTGAACATGTGGGTTACAAAAGTTGTGCACCAAAATATGTGCGTAAAATTTACAGGGATCATAGTATTATAGATAAAATGTGAACATAATTGAAAAGAAGGAGATGTAGCTCACAGGTGTGGCCTGCACCTGGAGACTACACTCACAAAACAGAGAGATCACTCTCGTACACTCGATTCTCATCAATGAAAAGATTACATCATTAAATACAACTCTGGAAATCAGGAAGTTGTAACCACACTCCTAAACTCTAGGAACAAATCCTAAACTAAGGAGATACGTTACGACTATGTAACCATTTCTCCATTAATACAAAATAATATTAATTATTTTCAACTCCCCCCATTAATGGAGAAAGGGTTCTCTTGAACTCCTAACATCCCTCTAAACAATTCAAATTTCACTCGTGCAAGAGGCTTTGTAAAAATATCAGCCATATTGTCACAAGTTTTACAATATTCAATAACAATTTATTTTGACTGTACTTTCTCTCTGATAAAATGGAGTTGAGTGTCTATATGTTTGGTGTTTTTATGGAACACTGGATTGTGTGCCAATTTAATGGTCCTCTGGTTGTCGCTTTTGATGGAAGTAGAATTCTTCTGTTCTTTTCCTGCATCATTAAGAAGCCTTCTCAACGAGATCGCTTCACACGTCACTGCACACAATGCTTGATACTCAGCTTCACACGATGACAAGGCTACAATACTTTGCTTCTTACTGCTCCATGCTATGACCCCAGATCCTATGTTGAATGCGTAACCTGTGATGGACCTCCGATCATCCAAGTTACCTGCCCAGTCTGAGTCTGAAAAACCTGCTAGAGTAACATCAGATGTGTCAGTGTATAAAATACCATAATTAACAGTACCACAAAGATACCTCAACACGCGTTTTGCTGCTACCTAGTGACTTTCAAGCAGTTTCGACATGAATTGGCTCAACACACTAATAGAGTATGCCAAGTCAGGTTTGGTTGTTGTAAGATATATCAAGCTGCCAACCAGCTGTCTGTACGTTGTAGCATCAACCTCTTTAGTGCCATCGTCACTGCTCAAATTCAGATTCTGCTGCAAAGGTGTCGCTGCTGATCTACACTGATCCATACCAAACGTTTCCAACAGATTTATGGCATACTTCCCTTGGGTAAGAAAAGTTTGCCCAGTATCTCTGCATACTTCTAATCTCAGACAGTAATGAAGGCTTCTGAGATCTTTCATCTCAAAAACTTGTGCCATAAGCCTTTTGATTCCTTTGATTAAATCATCTGCATCTCCTGTTGTGAATATCCTTTTGCAACCAGCCTAGCTTTTAATTTCTCTATACTTCTGTCTGCATTCATTTTTGGTTTAAACAACCATTTACATCCTATGGGTGTTTTATTCTTAGGAAGCTCAACTAAATCCCAAGTATCATTTCTAATAATTGATTCCATCTCTTCATTCATTGCAGCCCTCCACTCCTTAAATTGACTAGCTTCTTTGTAATTAGTGGGCTCTACAATGTTCAAAACCTTTGACATCAAAGCATAGTCTCTCAATTTTAATGGCTTTTGAGTCTTCCTACCGGATCTCCTTAGTAGGGGACTTACCTCAAATTTGTTTTCTTCTGCTATAACTGGGCTTGCATTATCACCTTCTTGTTGTTCTTCTTTTTCTTCTTCTTTCTGCTCCTGCTCTCTTTCATCCTCGCTGCTTTCCTCCAACAACAATGGAATGTGCCAATCATCACCAACGTCATCTTTCCCTTCCTGTACCTGTTCATTAAACACTACATCCCTGCTTGCAAATGTCTTACAAGACTTAGGATTGAATAATTTATATGCTTTGAATTCTGTGCCATAACCAACAAAGATGCATCTAACTGCTTTAGGGTCTAATTTCTTCCTATCAGCTTTGGGTATATGGGCAAATGCTTTTGACCCAAATACTCTTAGA
This sequence comes from Pinus tabuliformis, assembly GCA_031772625.1. Taxonomy (NCBI): domain Eukaryota; kingdom Viridiplantae; phylum Streptophyta; class Pinopsida; order Pinales; family Pinaceae; genus Pinus; species Pinus tabuliformis. The sequence goes on from CM062806.1 coordinate 686,722,691, forward strand.
TGGTTTACCGCTGGTTTAAATCCATATAGAGCTTCAAAAGGGGTTTTCAAGCCAAGATACCTGGTAGGACTTCTATTCTTCAAATATACAGCAGTGCTAATAGCCTCTGCCCAAAACTATTAGACAGACCCTTACCTTGTAACATGCTCCTTGCGCACTCCACCAAGGTTCTGTTTTTGCACTCTGCAACTCCATTCTGTTGTGGTGTGTGTGGCACTGTATACTGCTAAACAATCCTGTGAGATTTGCAGAATTTCATGAATTCCCTTAGCTTGTATTCTCCCCCTTGATCAGATCGGAGAATTTTTATTCTCTTACCAAACTGTATTTCCACCAAGGTTTTAAATTCTATAAAGCACTGGAAAGTCTGACTTTTCTTGTTCAAAAAATAAACCCATGAATATCTAGTGCAGTCATCAGTAAATAAAAGAAAATAATATGATCCTCCTAGCGACCTTGTCTGCATAGGTCCGCATACATCAGTGTGCACTAGTTCTAAAATATCTGTTTCCTTCCTCCTATCATGCACAGGAAACTGTTCTCTATGCATTTTTCCTAAGGCACAACCATCACAATTTAACTGAATATTACGAAAGATAGGGAGCCCCTCAACCATACCTTTCTTCTGCAATAACATGAGGTCCTGCAAATTCAAGTGACCTAACCTCTGATGCCAGAGTTGTTCGGTTGTCGATCCTCCTGCAACCATGGCTTGCTTTGGTATACTTTTTGCATCCAGTCTGTATAGGCTTCCAACTCGCATGCCTGTTGCAACTATTTCATTCCTGCAATTCTTTATCACACAATGACTCTTGAAGAACTCGACTTGCATATCTTGATCAGCCATCATGGATACAGATATCAGATTTTTCTTAATTCCAGGTACATATAAAACATTTTTAAGGTGACTAATTTTTCCATTTGGTAACTTGATTGAAATCACCCCATAACCTTTAATCTCGTATCCATGATCATCTCCTCGGTATATTTTTGATCCATTTATACTTTCTTCAAGACTATCAAAAAATTCCTTTTTACCTGTCATGTGAGAGGATGCTCCCTTTCGTCCATCCTCATTGAAAATAGCTTGCTTTTAAGCGCCATAATTCGACTAGTGTTTTGGGTTTGATACAGGCTTTTGATGGTTGTCCTGATCTCCACGGACGTTTTACAGTCTCTGATGTGGGGGATAACACTGTCCTTCACGAATATCTTCAACAAGACTTTGGCCTTGTTCTCTCGTTTTTCCCAATCTTGCTCCTGTGGCCCTGTGTTCGGCTTATGCTCATCGCCTGTAACTATGGACCAAGTATTCGCACCCTCAAGCAAGGTTTGGATCTTAAACTTCCAATTCGTGAAGTTAGATCCATAAATTTTACCAGACTCGTGAAGGTAAGATTCCATCGTATTACTCATTCTGATCAGATCTGCAAAATGAATCTACCCAACAACAAAAAAAAATGATACCTGTCAGATCGATCTGTCACCTCTGCCACCGATCTACAGTGTCTGGCACTCCCACTCCGATGAGAAAATTCGGCGTTTTCAATACAGCCGAAGAATTAATCTGCTCAAAATTGATCTGATCTGCCTCTCCCGGATAGATCTGCAACTTCGCCGATCTGCACCCCTCGCAAATCGCCAAACGAAGATGAGGCTTCCCGCAAATCCCCTTGAAGGTGAGTTGGTGCTCTCCCAAGCGAAAATCCCGCGCCAAGATAAAATCGATGCGAGTTAAAATGTTTGGCGTGATTTCCCCCTTAAATTCCCTGCCAATCCAGTATTCTGGCGTGGTCGCTCGCTTAATAACCGAACAGATGTGCCAATCTAGAATTATGGCGCGCTCCCGAGCCAGAAACCCGCACCAACCCCCTTCTACTCAGGAAAAAAAAAATTCCGAGTCCGAGCCAGGTGTTCTGTAGTCCACCTGCTCAATTGAGCACAGAGCTCTTGTGTACACGCGGCCATAGAGGCACTTCAAGCCACACAGGCAATTTTACCACACAGGCAAGCTAGCTACAAAGGCACTTCAGCCACAAAGGTGATAAAAGATCAGGCTCACCCAATTTGAACTCTGATACCAAGATAAAATGTGAACAAAATTGAAAAGAAGGAGATGTAGCTCACAGGTGTGGCCTGAACCTGGAGACTACACTCACAAAACAGAGAGGTCACTCTTATACACTTTATTCTCATCAATGAAAAGATTACATCATTAAATACAACTCTGGAAACCAGGAAGTTGCAACCACACTCCTAAACTCTAGGAACAAATCCTAAACTAAGGAGATACGTTACAACTGAGTAACCATTTCTCCATTAATACAAAATAATATTAATTACCCTGTGCCACGTTGGACCTTTGAATCAACAAAATTCCCGAGCATCAAACCTGATGATTGATCCAATCTCTGATAAATTGGAGGTCTAAGAAAACACCTATATAGGGGTAGGTTCTGGCCTAATGCTCCTCTAATTAATTTCTATAAAATCATTTTCATATATATTTTTGGATAATTTCGCCTAAAATAAGACAGGAAAATATTGTGAAGGTGCTGCCCAAAGTCAGCCTTGCTATAATCACCATGTCGTCACTATGAGGATATCAGTGAAAGATCCCTATTTTACCAGATATTTTTACAAATTAAGCAAGTAGATGGTTGTCGATGAAAGATTGATGTCTATGGAAATTAGTGAATATGCGTTTAAGCTTAGACTTTTGGTTGGTATCTCTTCTGGATAAAAATAAAGATCACATCAGAAAATTTGATTTTCTTTTGGTTGGTGATGACCATGTTGTTCCTTTCATCTGTGATTTAGTTTTTATAAACTGAAATTTGAATTAGGTTTATCATTAGTTTACTTTCATTTTAATTTTTATTTATTAAATTTTAAGAGAATCAGAATATACTTAGAATTTATATCGGATCTATAACTAAATGATTTTTTTTAAGCAGTATATGATTTATATTATGTAGAGACTATAACTAAATGATGATTTATATCATGCAGATTTCTAAAATGATGTATATCAATACATTCAGCAAAAAAAATTGAGGTTTTTGGTACAAATTGGTAATTCACTGGTCTTTCTTGTGACGTTGAGATAAATTTACATAGCATAACTCGCTGAGAAGGGTTCCTTCCATAGAAATGGCTTTTGATTTATTTTCATGGGATTCCAGTCCCTTCTTTTCATCTATTACATGACTCATTTGAAAGGTAGGTTACTCTAAAAGACAACGGAGTCATCTACATGTGGGTAAAATGATGGATTTTAAGGATGTGAACATGTGGGTTACAAAAGTTGTGCACCAAAATATGTGTGTAAAATTTACAGGGATCATAGTATCATGCCGTCAATTTCCTTCTCGATTATAACTAATCAATTTCCTTAGCATCACATCCTGCGGCAATCCTCTAAGTGGAGGTCTCCAACAACAAATTCTAGCAGCAGAAGTAGGCTCTCGCTCAGATTCTCCAACTCAGAATTCTTGTCGGTGGGCTCTTTCGCTAACAGGGCTGCCAGTTGCTGTTTTGTTATAACAACTTTCAATCTCACTGCGCCGCCTTCCTTATCCTTGAGAGCTGAAGCAACATTTGTTTTGTCGAGCTGTGGAGCATATTCTGATCTGAAGTCATCTTCGGAATGGAAAATGGATGATCTTTAAAGCGAGAGCCATCTTTAACCTGAGCAGGAAAAAGATAATAGAGCTCCCTGCGAATCAACTCCTTGGCCCGCAGAGTAGAGGTTCTGTGTACAACATCAGGGTGGAGAATTTGAAATTCAAATTTATATGGTTTGAAATTCAAATTTTCTATGGTTTGGGCGGGTTTGGAAATTAAAAATGAGCATCACATCGAATATTTAATTTAATGGTCCATTGGTACTTACTTAGTCGGGTCTCATTCCTACGGTCGTCGGAAGCTGCCGGAAATCCGTCACCCGGCATCCCATGACCATACCATGTATATTACCATGCACTAAGCCTCACGCGAGCCCCATGATGGTGATCCCCATAAGATGCTGATGATCATGCTGCATACAAAGAAGGGAGGTCTGGTCAGTACTGTTATCTGTACTTACTTAATCTACATTAGCATAGGAAATATTGCTGGCCGTGAAAGTCAAGACAACTAATTGATGTTACTCATGACTTCCCATGTGACAGAAGTTCGAGTCGACTAGCACTAAGACATCGCCAACAGCAAGAGCTAACCAGCCTGCCATAGGGCATTAAATTCCCTTATGGAGGCCCCTTTACCATGCATTCCCATGGGCTTCCATACGAACATACTTTGGCATCGTGACCCTCATCGCATCAAATTTCCCAAGAGCAGGTGACCCACCACTTCCCTGCTGGCGCCTACCATGCTGGCACATTTTAAAAATGAAAGCTCGCGCCAAATCAGCGACCCATGTTCTGTTTTCATTTTGTTGTCGCTCCCTTGCTCCATTCACTCTCCCTTGGCTCACCTCGCAGGTAGCAAAGTCAAGTCAAGTCATCAGTCCGGTGGGCCTATTTGCGAACAATTTTTTTTTTTTAAATATAGAGAAGCGAAAATGAAGAAGAGAAGTCAAGTCAACTAATCAGTCCAAAAGAGAGTCAATTCAAGACAACTAATTAGTGTTACTCATTGACATGATGTCCCATAGGACATGAGTTCGAAGAACAGGCATGACAACTTTGAAAGTTCACTGAAGACAACCCTATCGCTCTGAAGAAGGGAGTGAAAGCCAAGACAACTAATTAATGTTACTCATGACTTCGCATGTGACAGAGGTTCGATTCGACCAGCACGACGAATTTTAAAGTTCATATAAGACATCGTCAACAACCTTGTAGTGTGAGTTAGTAAACGTTGTTTACTAGCCAGTAGCAATATGTGAGAAAAGTCCATTGGGCCTGTTTGCGATCAATTTTAATTTTTATTTTTAATATAGAGAAGTGAAAATGAAGAGAAGTCAAGTCAACTAATCAGTCCAGAAGAGAGTCAAGTCAAGACAACTAATTAGTGTTACTCATGACGTCCCATAGGACATGAGTTCGAAGAAAAAGCAGGACAACTTTGAAAGCTCACTGAAGACAACTTGTCGCTCTCAAGAAGGGAGTGAAAGTCAAGACAACTAATTAATGTTACTCATGACTTCACATGTGGCAGATGTTCGAGTTGACCAGCATGACGACTTTTAAAGTTCATAATAAGACATCGTCAACAACCTTGTAGGGGAGGGTCACCATCACCTGTGCGCCCTCCCCGCCACGTCGCAAAATCACATGTCAAAGCGCATGGAGCCAGTACGACACTTGTCCACCATGGAGCTCTGCGTGTTGGGCATCATGTCATCCCATAAAACTTTCACTCCGCGCCATTTCCGCCGTTTGTTTGGGGTCATTGTTGCGATGTTCCATTTCCCCTTTGTCTTTCTGCTCGGGGTTGATTGTTGGGCGAAGCCCCCCGCCGAAGATGGCGCGGGACGGCCCCAAAACCTACGCACTTCGTCCTGTATTCATGTGATGTTGCAAGCGTTTGTTCAATTGATAGGGTTTGTGGACTTGCGCGCTTCGTCTCGTATGCAGGTGCTGGTGAAAATGTTTGCTGGAGGTTTAGGGTTTGTGGTTGGAACATTGCTTCTTCTTTTCTTGTGGTTTTCCGCCTGGATTTCTTGGTCGTTCTGGACTGCCGATAGTTTAGGGTTTCTCTGGTGGTGGTCTTATTCAGCGATTTTTTTGTTTGGGGAGGAGCCGGTTGTAGTTTTACTCAGCTCAAGGTAATTACTTAATTTGCTGTTTTGTGCTAGTGTTTTTGGTGGTTTTATGTTGTCTAATGGTTTTTCTTCTCGTTGCAGGTGTGGAAAAGTTTGTTGCAGGTGCGGAGAAGGTCTGGCGAGCTCTAGGGAAGGTCGGCAACCATCCATGGCCTGTATCCGGTAGGATTTTAATCCTACCAGCAATTTCTCTGTGTTTTTCAACACAAACAACTCTATTTGGATATTTTGTAAACTTTCTATGGCATCTTTTGACGGTTTATGGTTTTTGTGGATATTTTGATGCTGTTTGTTGTTGAGGGTTTAGGGTTTTTGTAGAAATTTCGTTGTTATTTTCGTCGTCCCGTGCCATCCTTGGAGATTAAGATTCCAATGGAATCACCTGGAATCGAACTTACTGCATTACCAACACCTCCTGTGTCGTGCTGTCCCATCCTGTGCCCTCGACCGTCCCGTGCCATCCTTGGCGGAGGGCTTCGCCCAACAACCGGCCCGAAGCAGAAAGACAAAGGGAAAATGGAACATTGCAGCAATGACCCCAAACAAACCCTCTCCTTGTTTTCGTTATTATTTTCGCCCCGTGCCATCCTTGGTCGTCCCGTGCCATCCTCGGCGGAGGGCTTCGCCCAACAACTGGCCAGGACAACAATTCCCTCTCCTCTTGGCCCACAATTCCACTCTCCTCTTGGCATCAAGGACAGAGCATAGGCTCTGTATGTCAATAGATAAAATGTGTTTCAACTGTTGCAGTTTGTAGCCACCTCAATTGAAATTTTTGTGTCCTGTTTTTTGTGGGGTTGAGAAGAGATTTGGGTTTAGAACTAGCTTTTAAATATTAATAAAATTCTGCAGGTTGTCATAACTAGACAAAGTTTCAGTCCTTTTATTGAAATTTTTGTGTCCTGTTTTTTGTGGGGTTGAGAAGAGATTTGGGTTTAGAACTAGCTTTTAAATATTAATCAAATTCTGCAGGTTGTCATAACTAGGCAAAGTTTCAGTCCTTTTATAGAAAATTTTGTGTCCTGTTTTTTGTGGGGTTGAGAAGAGATTTGGGTTTACAACTGGCTTTTAAATATTAATCAAATTCTGTAGGTTGTCGCAACTAGACAAAGTTTCAGTCCTTTTATAGAAATTTTTGTGTCCTGTTTTTTGTGGGGTTGAGAAGATATTTGGGTTTAGAACTGGCTTTTAAATATTAATCAAATTCTGCAGGTGGCTTTTCTGAAACAATGCATCCATTACTTCTCTGAAATGGTGTTTAAGTAGACTCTATGTCGCTGCTCTCAATTGACTTGCATAACGTTTCCCTTAGGCTTTCCTTTTAAAAGCTGATCCTCTCATGGCATCCATCACCTGTCTTCACCTCGTCCGTGAAAGATTTTGTCAGGAACTTCACTCTTTGTATTTGAAATGAAGCCTCTCTCGCTATTTCACCGCTCACCTATCCAATAGTTTCATCTTGCAATTTTCTTAAATTCACTTTAAAAATAATTTTCGGGTTCCAACCACTCTGAATGACCGCAATCCACTTCTCTTTAAAGTCTGAGATCAATGGATATCATTATTAAGCCATTGCACTTTTGTACAAAGTCATTAGATTGACTAATTTGAGTATATTTATAGTTATGCAAATTTGGAGTTATTTTGGTTGGGTTGAAAATAACAAATTCTTTAATGGCCATATGTATGGAGCTGTATAAGTCTGCCATTGCAGTTATTTAACTATGAGCATATATAGCTTCCCTGCATTTATATCTATGAAAAAATTAGTTATCTATTGTTAACCCTTAATTATCTAGCAAAACTTACATGCCCTGAACCAATGAAAATCAGTGCACCAAATAGAATGAAAAATATACAATTGAAACATTCAATTTGTTTCAATTTACAAAGGCAAATTCTCCAATAGCTTTGAGTGGATTCTCAATTTACACAGTGCAGTTTCGATCTATAACACTTGATTTATTGGACATTCAATTTAGAAGACAAATTTCTCCAAACTCCTTTGAGTGGATTCTCATTTATACAACACTTTTCCATTACTTTACATTTTGATAGTCCCCTGAATTTAATACTATTGTCGTTTCTCCCAATTGACTTGCAAAACGTTTCCCTTAGGCTTGCCTTCTAAAAGTTGATCCTCTCATGGCATCCATCACCTGTCTTCACCTCGTCCGTGAAAGCTTTTGTCAGGAACTTCACTCTTTGTATTTGAAATGAAGCCTATCCAATAGTTTCATCTTGCAATTTTCTTAAATTCACTTTAAAATAATTTTCGGGTACCAACCACTTTGAATGACCGCAATCCACTTCTCTTTAAAGTCTGAGATCAATGGATATCATTATTAAGCCATTGCACTTTTGTAGAAAGTCGTTAGATTGACTAATTTGAGTATATTTACAGTTAAGCAAATTTGGGGTTATTTTGGTTGGGCTAAAAATAACAAATTATTTAATGGCCATATGTATGGGGTTGTATAAGTCTGCCATTGCAGTTATTTAACTATGAGCATATATAGCTTCCCTACATTTATATCTATGAACAAATTAGTTATCTGTTGTTAACCCTGAATTATCTAACAAAACTTACATGCCCTGAACCAATGAAAATTAGTGCACCAAATAGAATGAAAAATATACAATTGAAACATTCAATTTGTTTCAATTTACAAAGGCAAATTCTCCAACAGCTTTGAGTGGATTCTCAATTTACACATTTCAGTTTTGATCTATAACACTTGATTGATTGGACTTTCAATTTAGAAGACAAATTTCTCCAAACTGCTTTGAGTGGATTCTCATTTATACAACACTTTTCCATTAGTTTACATTTTGATAGTCCCCTGAATTTAATACTATTTTCGTTGCTCTCAATTGACTTGCATAGCATTTCCCTTAGGCTTCCCTTTTAAAAGATGATCCTCTCATGGCATCCATCACTTGTCTTCACCTTGTCCGTGAAATATTTTGTCAGGAAATTCACTCATTTTATTTGAAATGAAGCCTCTCTCGCTATTTCACTGCTCACCTATCCAATAGTTTCATCTTGCAATTTTCTTAAATTCACTTTAAAAATAATTTTTGCATTCCAACCACTTCGAATGACCGCAATCCACTTCTCTTTAAAGTTTGAGATCAATGGATATCATTATTAAGCCATTGCACTTTTGTAGAAAGTCGTTAGATTGACTAATTTGAGTATATTTACAGTTAAGCAAATTTGGGGTTATTTTGGTTGGGCTGAAAATAACAAATTCTTTAATGGCCATATGTATGGGGTTGTATAAGTCTGCCATTGCAGTTATTTAACTATGAGAATATATAGCTTCCCTGCATTTATATCTATGAAAAAATTAGTTATCTGTTGCTAATTCTTAATTATCTAACAAAACTTACATGCCCTGAACCAATGAAAATCAGTGCACCAAATAGAATGAAAAATATACAATCGAAACATTCAATTTGTTTCAATTTACAAAGGTAAATTCTCCAACAGCTTTGAGTGGATTCTCAATTTACACAGTGTAGTTTTGATCTATAACACTTGATTTATTGGACATTCAATTTAGAAGACAATTTTCTCCAAACTCCTTTGAGTGGATTCTCATTTATACAACACTTTTCCATTACTTTACATTTTGATAGTCCCCTGAATTTAATACTATTATCGATGCTCTCAATTGACTTGCATAACGTTTCCCTTAGGCTTCCCTTTTAAAAGTTGATCCTCTCATGGCATCCATCACTTGTCTTCACCTCGTCCGTGAAAGGTTTTGTTAGGAACTTCACACTTTGTATTTTAAATGAAGCCTCTCTCGCTATTTCACTGCTCACCTATCCAATAGTTTCATCTTGCAATTTTCTTAAATTCACTTTAAAAATAATTTTCGGGTTCCAACCACTCTGAATGGCCGCAATCCACTTCTCTTTAAAGTATGAGATCAATGGATATCATTATTAAGCCATTGCAATTTTATAGAAGGTCGTTAGATTGACTAATTTGAGTATATTTACAGTTAAGCAAATTTTGGATTATTTTGGTTGGGCTGAAAATAAAAAATTATTTAATGGCCATATGTATGGGGCTATATAAGTTTGCCATTGCTGTTATTTAACTATGAGCATATATAGCTTCCTTGCATTTATATCTATGAACAAATTAGTTATCTGTTGTTAACCCTTAATTATCTAACAAAAATTACATGCCCTGAACCAATGAAAATTAGTGCACCAAATAGAATGAAAAATATACAATTGAAACATTCAATTTGTTTCAATTTACAAAGGCATATTCTCCAACAGCTTTGAGTGGATTCTCAATTTACATAGTGCCGTTTTGATCTATAACACTTGATTTATTGGACATTTAATTTAGAAGACAAATTTCTCCAAACTGCTTTGAGTGGATTCTCATTTATACAACACTTTTACATTACTTTACATTTTGATAGTCCCCTGAGGTAGATTGCCTCCTCATTTGAGACTGTTTGGTCATTTGATTTTTGTATTTAGCCATTTTCCTAAGCCTTTGTCCATTATCTCTTGTCCAGAGTTGGAATGGAATGTTATTATTGAATTCCCAAACTTCGCAGCAATGAACCCAAACAAATGGAGGAAATGGCGTGGACACACAATTTTATGTGATGACACGATCCCCAACACGTGGACCTCCACGGTGGACAGGTGTCATATCAGATCCATGCGCTTTGACATGTGGTTTTGTGATGTGGCGGGGAGGGCGCATAGAATAACTTATAGAAATAGTTTTATCATAATTAATATTTTACAGAAAGACATATTCCATTGAAAATTTCCTATCAACACACAGTTAGGTTGCCGCAAGAAATCACTACTAGGTTGTAAGACAAAATGTTTCTTGTGACAAGAAAAAGATACAATCTAGTGTTGTAAGCCAAAATGTTTCTGTGACAAGAAAAAGATACAATCTAGTGTTGTAAGCCAAAATTTTTCTCTGCCAAGAAAAAGATACAATCCATCCAAAATCCACATCATAATGTGGTTAGAACCAAAAACATATGACGCCCCTATTCTTTATGGCCCTGAGAATCTTGAGTGCCAAAACTCCCTGAGTTACCTTCTTGAGCCAGGTAGGTTGGCCTACCAGTCAAGGGCTGATTAGAAAATGGTTGATTGCTGCCATATGATTGATTCCAATTTGCAGCTTCCAACCATGGAGGTATTGAGTACCCATACCTCACATTTGCACCACTGACCCCTGCATTAAGTGGAGGTGTGTAATGAGCATACAGAGAATTGACACCAACTCTTGTAGGAACAATGCAAGTGGGTAAACCCTCAGTTTGATAGTGTGGCATTGGAATGTTTATGAGATCTTGGAATAATGGTGTATTATCTGCAATGGAATCCAATGAGTTTGAAATAATCCTGTTTTCATCAGCTATTCTTGTATCGTTGATCATCCCTTGTTCCTTTTCAAGCATTTGTTGTGCCTTTCGTTTTTCCTTTTCTTGTCTTGCCATTTTCTTTTGTTGGTCCTTAAATTGCCTTGCTTTATCTCTTTCAATCCTTCCATCTGCTCGACGTTGTGCTGCAACAATCCTTGTTGCCTTCTTCTCCTTGACTAGATCCTTATTTTTTTGTTTTAATTCTTGCATTTCCAATTTCTTTTTTTTCAGAATCAACTAACAGGTTTATATATTCCTCTGAGGTGAGTAATTGTGAGCTTCGGCCCAGACGAAGACTACCCGGTGCACCTTGCCTTTTTTTCATTGATACTCTCTCTAATAGTAGCTTTAGGAACCGTCCAAGTGTCTTCTCCACCCCTCCCACCTGCATGTCATTGCTTGGTACTTCCCTTTCAGTATCTGTTGGAACTGATTGAACTATATCATTATCTTCATTTGATGCCTCATTATGTGCTTCATCTTCTTCCATTGATATATTATCCACACAAAAAATGAATAATTTCACTGCTCAATTCTACTGGTTGTGAGGGCATGTTCATGCTTTCTTCATTGGTTGCTGAGACACTATGTGCATTCATATTGATCATTGCTTCTGCTAGCCATGAAGGTGGGGTTACTTGGCTTGGCAATGTCAATTGGTCATTGTCAACTGCATGTTCAACAATATCATTAACAATATCAGCGACAGGAATTTCATGTTCTTGAGTTGGTGGAAAAATCTCCATGTTACTGCGAATTTGTTCATTGTTATATTGTATTTCACATATAGTTTCATCATCTTCAACATATAAGTGTCCTTGAGACAGGGAAAGCATATTACCAGCTACAACAACATCATCTTGGTCATCTACTTCTTGCACTTCAACACCTGTTTGGTCATTCCCTTCTTCCTGACCATCCATATGAAACGCCTTGTGACAACCAGTATCATGCATAAGAGCATCATAGTTCAGTGGCCAGATTCCTGTCCTCCTAAAGCCAGCCTTGATATTTGATGGTGTAAAAGCCATTTTAAAAGCTTTACTTGCAAGCTCTGCTAGCTCAAACCTTTTCACCTCAACCCCTGGATTCTTTGCCATCCATGCAGCGCGCTCTGACCTGAAATAGTTCTTGAAAGGGCCAAACACACTAACATCAAGGGGTTGCAGTCTATGAGTGGCATGAGCGGGCAATGTCAATAGGTCGATGCCTAAATTGTTTGCTTCCTCAATTGTTTGTGTAGCCACGTGGCTCCCATGGCCATCTAATATCAAAATTTGTTTGTTATTAGGCGAGACGCCACCTGGTACCGATGCAGCAAAGTGAAAAAGCCAACTTAGAAACAGTTCTTTAGTCATCCATGCATGGGGATGTGCAGCCATGCATGCACCTAGTTCATAGTTATGTATATAGTTTTTCAGTTGATTTTTACCTTTGAATAGATAAAATCCTATGATTGAAGTACCAATTGCATTGACACAACATAAAATAGTTATCCACTCCCTACTCTTGGGAAAAATATTTGGCACATTTCGGCTCCCTCTCTTGGCAATTACCCACATGCCACAATTCCTCTCTGCCTGTAAACTTGTTCCATCATAGTTCCATATATGGTCTGCTCCATAAGGATGTTTATCGTAAGCACTAGAAAGTGTGTCATAGAACTTTTGCACAACTACAGGGCGCAAATTTAATGCTCGTCTCTGTCAAGGCCCTCACCAGTACGCAATACAAGTTGTGGATGCCTTTTTTTAACCCAAACCACCATGATTTACCAGGAAACCCATCTTTGAATGGGTTTGGCCTCCCTTGATAGATTTGAGCAACTGTTGATTTGAGTTGTATCAACTCTAGCCCATGTCCTAGTTGGGCCATCTCTTTACACCACTCAACCACCTCGGCCTCCTGCTCATCAGTCATAACTGTAAAAGGTCCTCTATGTTTTGTATGATTCAGTCCATTTATCCAATAATGTATTTTTTTTCTTTTCTAAATAAGACTATTCTATTATTCACATTAAAAGTGTAAAATTACAACATGACGAGCAAAAAGAACCAACTGTCCAGAAGGGAAGGCAACATGAAACAGAAAGTGTCCAGAGCATAGATGTTGGACAAGACCATGTTTTGTAGTCCCGCACAGGGGATCCACAGGAATACTAATTTAGCCTTCCGGAGCTTACCAAATTTACAAAAAAAAAAACATGATTGACCTTGACACAACAACAAATACAAAATATTAATAGTATTGACAAAACGCCCTCGCTACTGGGTCGCATAACCTGAAAAGAAGTTGCAAAGCTTGGTTTAAACTTCAGGAATCTCCTCCACGATCATGCACCATCCACCATCAGCCAGGTCCTGAGCTTGGGCCTCCTCATTCGCAGTCGAAACTGGGGGCGTAGGCTCCATCATTGTGTCATTGACGTTGTTGGCTGACGTTTCCATGTCTCGCGAGGAACCTGCAATTGGCATCAGAACTGTTCCCTGGTCCTCCCAAAGAACACTGGATTCGGCCTCTTCTTGGGCTTCCTCGAGAAAGAGCACAGATACATGGGCAATGATCCAAGGACGGTTCAGGGAGCAGTTGAATGTGAAGATTGCAGAACCGAAGGAGGGTGAGGACGAGGAACCTGGAGTGCTGGGTTCAAGAAATTGACTAGGCCTCAGAATGCTCCCTCTTCCACTACGAGTGCGAGGGTGCTGACTCGAAGTAGCATCACCAGAAGAAGGGAAAGAAGGAGCACCCCGAGAGGTGCCCCTATGTCTAAGCATTCTTTAGTGGAGCCGAGGCATGACAGCATAGACAACGCCTTTATGGATTACAGAACAGACCACCGGAGAGAAATGTCTAAGACCATACACACAGGTTATCGGACGGGAGCCCAAAGCAGCAGCGGGAGTCGGAGAAGTAGACAAAAGCTTCGAGCTAGCTGAGCCAGAGCCCAACCAACACAACACAAGGAATAGCAAAAAAAACCCATGGTGGAGTCTGGTTATTAAGCACCTTCCCCTACCTTGAGACACTCCCTCCATAACTATTGCATTCATGGGAGCCGAGAGCCAAAACAAGACAGCGCGTGCAGAGGTGAACGTAGTATTAATGTCGCCTGCATACATTCCTTTAATCCAAGTGAAACCCACCTACTTGTGATCCTCCCTCCACATGGATCCGGATCTGCTGTACAGGGCTGGAAGGTGGCAGCTCTGCTCAGCCCACGCCAGTCCCATCGCAATGAAAGCGGCCTTAGACACCCGCATCCGGAGGGGGGGCAGCATCTCTTTGGACCAAAAATTTATCCAATAATGTATTGATGAGGGGGGAATACCATGTTTTTTGGCAGATGCCCGAACTGAGTATCCATTAAACTCTATGTCGTCAATTGCAACTAACATTTGTTCTTTTGTCCATCCTCTTATAGCACTAATATTTTTAGTTGAGCTTGCCCCTTGGACTGTTGTTGATGGTGGTTCTGTGGCTGATGGCGTGTTAACATCAGCTGCTGTCAAATGGTCATCCTCAACAATGTTCCCTGGTGCATTATTGGCATTGACATCAGCTGGCCTGTCCTCATTAGACGATGTGCACCCCTTGTCACTCTCCTGCCACTTCTTGTACGAGAAGAGTAACTCCCTTTTGCCATAGATGCAACAACCTGTAAAATTATTTCATGCATTTAGACATTTCATTACTTATGTTACAGGAAATCGAATTGCATTACTTCGTAGTCTCTCATTGCAAATTACTTCGTAGTCTCTCAATTGCCTGCCTGTTCATCAGTTTAGCAACTTTTTCAGGTCTTCAAGTAGGATACTATGATAGTTGTTTCAAATATCATTTTCCATTTTTTTGGTTGTTTGGCATTACCAAAAATGTCTCGGTACTGCAACTTCTCCATTGCAGTCCATGGCCATCATTCCAGGCATAAATTCTATGCTGGGAACAACTTGCAAATGTCATTCCAAGTAAATCCATAGTTCATGAATTTAGCAACTTTTATATGGATTCAAGTAGGATTCTATGATAGTTGTTTCAAATATCATTTTCCATTTTTTTTTTCTGTTTGGCATTGCCAAAAATGTCTCAGTACTGCAACTTCTCGTGGATTTTCAAAATTTTGCTTCCTTTTCCTGAAATAAGCAGTCAAAATTCACCTCCTAGGGCCACCTGCAAAAATTAGTTTTCACATTGATGGATTTACATTTTAATATTTTCTCTAGGTTTTGGATAGCACTCACAACCTCAAACGTCTAATATTCCTTATCTCACCAAGATGGGAGAATATTCCCACAAAAAATGAAGGATGTGAGAATGGAATACCATATCAAGGTGTCCATGAAATACATGAATAACCAGGACCCATGATCACACCACATAAATTTTGTTACTTTGATTAAGTAAAACATGCCACTTGCATGGAATACTTTTAATCTTCAATTTTGCGTTCATTGGAGAGACCATAGTTTTGATTTGGAAATAGTATTTGAAGAGGAAATTTGCAAGAAACAATCTCAAGGAAGAATAAAAAGAAGCAATGCCAAAATCTCAAAAGTGATGAAAACTAGGGTAACTATCAAATAGTTTATCAATGTTTTGTTTTCCTCCTTTGACCATCTCAAAGCATGATTCCTTTGAGCCCATATCTCACTATAAAACACAACAAAGATAATGGTCCATGCCAATACCACAATGATTTTTGATACCATACTCATTCAAATTAGTGAAGTCTCTCTTGACACTAAACTGTATTGTATTCCAGCATCAAGCAATGACTACCAAAAACATAGGCTTACCTATGTAATGAAGGCACTAAAGAGCCCTGTTGATGTGTCTCTAGTTTATGATAAATTATATTCAAGATTGTTTGCTCTTGTTCTCATCATTGTTGCAACATGGTTATTAAATAAAATTTTGAATTTGTTTTTGCTACAATAGCATGGAACTCTTTTGAACTGTGTCCCTATTATCTTCAAGAAAAACAAGAAAAACCTCCCTTGGAATATTTAGTATGGCCAGACAGATCATGTAAGAACTCTAATAAATGAAAACAATTAAAATAGAACTGTAAGAACAATGACTTTCAATGACTGTTTGTGAAACCATCCAGGTATCCTTCTAGTAGTTATGCCCAGACAAATCATGTAAGAAATCTGATAAATGAAAACAATGAAAACAAAACTGTAAGAAGAATGAGTTGTAATTCATATAACTAACCTGGATATATTGGCAACTGTTTTGTGATGTTGTCTTCAAGTTTGTTGAATAGTTTGAAAACATAAGATGCAACTTCAACAGTGGGTGGACTTCTTTTATATTTTTGGGCATTTGAATTTAATTGGTGAACATGGATGCACATGGATTGCAATGGATTCATTTTGAATGTGTGGTCTGGATTTAATTTGATGTGATCTAATGGTTGGGAATTGGTTATTTGTTAATCCATGTGCTTTGATTTGTCTTAATGAGAAATAGAGTGAGTTGGGTGTCATTTATTGCAGTTATTGGGTCTGGGTGTCATTTATTGCACAAAGTGGGTTTAAATGTTATTGGGTTGGGTGTCATTTATTGAACATAGGGTGTTTAGTTGTTGAACAACACATCACTTATGGCTGACATACATACCCCTTTGTTATGTGCAGGTAGGCATATTTATTTGGGATGCAAAGCTGCAGTTCTGATGAGTGGGGGTTGAAGTGACTGCTGCTTTGTACTTCTGGAATAGACCATTTTGGAAGCCTTTATGGTTTTGGCTGTTTTATAGTTGGGTCAATATGGTTTGCAGTCTTAACTAGTAAAATACTATTTATGGACAGTTGTGGGCCCAGTCAATGTATGGGGAAATTTTGGACATAAATTAATACTTATTTATACTTAATGTTTTTTATTTTTGTTTAAATATTGGTTTCAGAAGTCTCAATTTATGGTAGTTTGGTGGGACCAGTACTATATCAATTACTGGTCCCTACACAACATTAGGAATCTCTCCCCTAGCGTGAGTTAGTAAACGTCGTTTACTATCCAGTAGCAATATGTGAGAAAAGTCCGCTGGGCCTGTTTGCGAACATTTTTTTTTTCAAATATAACCTTCCATTGCGTGCTTCCTTGGACTTACTCATATGTCACATGGCAGTTGTCGAGGTTGCCACAAATCTTTCCGAAAGCTACGGATACAAGATAATGAATCTTCAGAAATGTAGCCCAACAAGCTAGAAATAAAGTATAATGAATTAATTGAATATAGTTCAATATCAACAAATGAAAGATTTAGATAGATAAACAGAAAAGGTTGAGATAACATAACTGGTCATCCTCAAAGACAAACTCTTTGTCATTAGCACTCCTTATTATGACCAATCACTCTTTTTCATTAAATTGATAGGGTTTTTTTATCTGGGTCATTTTAATCATTTTGTTAATTGATACTTTTGATGAAATGATTTGAATTAAAAAATGTCAATAAATTTTTTAGTGGTTACTCTATCCATAAATGAAATTGAAAATAATAATTTCCTTACATATCTAAATCATGTGTTTAAACTTTATTTAAATTAATTTCTCACTAAACTATGATTTAAAATTTGCTACTTATATATATTTCCACTTACTAAGATTAGACAAAAATAAAAACAATTATAAAAATTAAAGAAAAATGAAATTAAAAATAAAATTTGAACACGTGGTTTTGTGTGTTAAATTGTGTGTGTTACATTAGAAAATGTGTGAGTTGTGATTACAATCATGTGTGTTAAATTGTGTGGGTTACATTAGAAAATGTGTGAGTTGTGATTACAATCATGTCATCTCCATGAGCTGCTCCATTGCAACGCCTTTTAAATAGCTTTCATTGTGAAATAAATGGCTTTGACTGGTATTTCTTAGATCAAGATTTTTAATTATTGGGTTCTTCTTGCAATGAACTATTTTGATAATATCATGCGATTACCATTTCATCTTTTTGTAGCATGATTGTTTTTATGTGCGTTTTATTTATTAATTTATTTATCTTAGTTTTCAATTGGTTTCTTGAAAATCTTTTACATATTTAATAATTTTTGTTTCAGAAAAAAAGCTTTGTAAAAATTATAAGTGTCTTAGGTTCATAATTAAGTGGTAAATATCTATTTGGTTTTAATCTTTTTATTCCTTTTCATTTATGAATATTTTTTTTTAGATTTTTATTGTTAAAACTTTTCATGTAAGTCGTGGATGTGAAGAGGCGTACTTTTCTATGACTTTCTTGCTAGATCTGTTTATTTTCTTGCAGTGTAAATAGTGTGCCATTATTTTGTGGTAAGTGGAAGTACTCTACAACTATTTGGCTCCCATTTACTGTCATGGTAAGAGATCTGCAATTGTTTGGTTCAGTATTATCCCCCTCTCTTGGCTCAAAAATAATATGGTGGTTTTTCTTTATAATATTCTCTTTTAATGTATAGAATTATTTATGAAATTAAAGATTGATGCTGTGTGAATAGTTTTCCTAATAATATTTTCAATCGTTTTGCTAATAATATTTTGAGTTTGTCTATAAGGACTATTAGTTTTAATTATTTGATCACTGAAAAGTTAAACCTACTCATTCATAGTCATTGCATTGATACATTCAAACTTAGTTTTTGTTAAAATGATTAAAATCTTGAATGAACTAAAGCAATATATTTATAAGAACATGCAATTTCTATACCAAAAATTATAACTTTCTTGTTAGTTTAATAAATTAATTAATAAATATGCATTTGGTTTTAATTCTTTTCATTTATTAATTTTTGTTGTTATAAATTTTTGTAGAAGTATTAGGTTTGAAGAGAGGCATTTGTTATAGTCATGTGGGACTCTTTGGCTAGACGAGATTTGTATTTCATCCCAATGCAAACAATGTGCGTTTGTTTGGTGATCAATGCAAGCATTCTACATATGTTTGACTTGTATTTGTTGCGATTGTAAAGCATTTGTAATTCTTTGGTTGAGTAAAAGCAGTTTCTCTCTTGACTCAAAATACAATGTCTTTTCTTTACAATGTTTTCATATTATTTCATTGTTGAAAAGTTAAAGCCAACCATTTATGTTTTGTCATATTAATTGAAGTTAGGTTATTTTTTTTAATATTCAACCATTTATGGTGGTCATGTTAAACTATATGGTTCATAATATTGTTAATATTTGAATTTAATCCCATAGGTAACACAATTTTTAGTTTGGTATATTTATATTTTACCATGCAGTTATATTTTACTACCTCCTACCATGGTTTGGTTTTCCAAATGGCTTTGATTGGTATCTCTCTCTTCAACAGTATTAATTGCTCAACATTTAAGAAGTTTTGGTTTATTAAAAACTTCGCAAAAATTTAATATGGACAAAATATAATTATTGGTTGTGATGTCAAACTAAAACTCAATATTGTAATTATCAAACATACCGTATCTGATGAAAATAGATATTGGTTTTACCCGTTGATGAAAACAAAGATTGGTTTTTACATACTGTGTCAAAAAATATGTTGATGAAAATAGAGATTGGTTTTATCCGTTGATGAAAACAAAGATTGGTTTTGCATTTTAGTTAATTATTGAATAGAGCAATATTAATATAAATAATATTAGTATTATATAACAAAATAAAACCTAATATTATAACACTCATAACCCACTCCAGTGGCTAAGAAAATATAGAAATTTACAAATGCATTCAAAAGAATAGCCCTTTGTAATTTTAATGATATAGCATTTAATTATTTCCTAATAAAATAATTGTCAAATAAGTGATATGTCAACTAAATGGTTACAGGAACGAAATCTTTGATCACTTTGAGAGGAAGGCATAAAAATATTGAAGTTCTTGGTATTGTAAATGAATATGTATCTATTGACTCTATCATTTTTCAATTTTATGGAGGAGGATGGACCAACAAAAATACAAAAAATATAAGTTGAATGAAATAATTATTTATGTTAGCAATATATCAAACCCAATAAATTAAATTCAAAATAAGTAAGGCTACACCATTGAAACAAATAAGATATTGCAAAATTTAGAATGCCACGCTAATATTTTGTTAATAAAAAAGTACTTATCATACCAATATAAAGAAAAAATAGATTATTTTAATAAAAATTTTAAATTCATACATTAAATATATTATTTATTTTATTAATTATAATTTAAAAAATAGATTAATTTGAAATATTTAATTTAATTTTATAATTACAATTTTTTTTGTTTTTTCACAATGTAAAATTAAAATTACAATTTGTACTTGAAAAATCTTACGTTGAAATCTCACTTGAAAAATGAATCCTGAATAATTAGCATTTATTGTTTAATAATATTAGAGTTAATATGAGGGTTTAGTTCATCCACGCTTTGGGTGTGCTATAAAGGTCTTAATATAGGTTTTTATATCACTTAGGTTTTAAGATTTCAGGATTTAAATTATTTTAGGTTTTAAGGTTTGGTTTTATTTTTAATATTTGTTTTTTCGTTTTTTTAATATTAGATTTTATTAATAAGTTTATTATTAATAGTAGATTTATATTATTTTTTATTGAGGTTAATGATTATAATATATTTATATTAAAGTTAAAAATAATATTAGACTTAATATAATTTGTATTAGATTCAATATTGATATTAAGTAATGATTATTACCATTATAAATATTATTATTTTAACATTATATTTAATACATAATGATTATTATTATTAGTTTTATTTTAATATTTAATATTATTTATTGATATTAACTTTACTATTATTATTAATTTTAATTTTAATTTAATATATTATTTTAATTTGGTCTCAATGAACGTTAATGGCCATCATCATCATCATATTAAAATTAATATTAATTTAAATATTAATTATTAATATTAATATCAATTAATATAAATATGAATATTGATATTATTTTGATTATTAATAATATTTATAAATATCAATCTTAATGTTAATTATTAATACTAATAACATTAAATGATATTAATAGTGATGATTATTAATAAAAGTATTAATATACAATGTGAATTGTGTTTAGAAAATTATTATTAATAATATTATTAATCATAATAAATTTTTGAAATTGTTAACATAATAGCATTAATATTATTAATAGCATTTAAGTTATAATATTAAATTTAACAGCATTTAATTAATATTATTAATATCATTAACATTATTACTATAAATAATATTAATAACATTTAGTATTAATAATAATATTAATAAATTTTAATTTATTAATATTATTTTTTAGTATTATTTTAAATTTTTAATATTATTAATATGAATATTAATTAATGGTGACGGGCCTTGGTTTGACTGTAAAGGGTGCACTATTAAGGCACTTCATGCCATATGTCATTGGTTCCAATCCCCATATGGGTGTTGACTTACCAAAAAAATTATTAATATTAATTAATATATTTCATCATTAATATCATTAATGCTTATATAAATAACGTTTTAATATTATTTATTAATTTTAATTTTAAAATTAATATTAATATTAATATTAATTAAGATGAATACAAATATTAATATTACCTTTAATATTATTAATATTTATAAATATTAATTTTAACATGAATTACTAATATTAATAACATTAAATAATCATGGTCAATCATGGTCAACCATGCTCATATTGTGATGAATATCGTCTCTTGGTCCAACATCACATTATCACAAGCATGGTCATCCATAGTCAACTACAGTCCAAATATGGTGACAAAGTTTGTCTCAATATCATAATCAACCTTGGTCAACCGTGGTGTGAAATCACATTGTGACAAATATTATCTCAATATGTCAACCATGGTCAACCATGGTCCAACGTCACATTGTGACAAATATTGTGTCAATATGAAAATTAACCATGGTTAATAATGGTCAACCGTGTTTATTTTAGGGTTTATAATATTTATCTTGGGGTTTATATACATTGGGTTTATAATATTAAATCCTTGGGTTTAATATTATTCCCTCGAGTTTATAATCCCTTGGGTTTTTAGTATTAATCCCTTTGGTTTATAATATCAATCCCTTGGGTTTATTAATCTAAGGGTTCATATATTCATAGGCTATAATATTATTCATAGGGTTTATAATATTAATCCCACAGTTTAATATAAATCCCTTCGGTTTATAATCTTGATCAACCATGGTTAATGAGCGGCCAATGTCACATTGTGACAAATATTGTCTCAATATGAAAATCAACCACGTTCAACCATCGTCATCCATGGTCCAATGTCACATTGTAACAACAATTGTCTCAAAATGAAAATCAATGATGGTAATATTAATACCATGAGTTTAATCCCTTGGGTTTATAATATTGATCCTAGGGTTTCTAATATTAATCATAGGGTTTAATGTTAAGCCTATTGTTTGTAATATTAATGTTATGGTTTAATGTTAGTCCCTTAAGTTTATGATCTCTTGGGTTTATCGTATTAATCCTTTTGCTTTATCAATCTTAGGGTTTATGTTCCTAGGATTTAATATTAATCCTAAGGTTTAATGTTATTCCCTTGGGTTTTTAAAATTAATCCGTTAGGTTTATTAATCACATATGTTTATAATGTTAATATTAAGATTTATAATATTAATATTAGGGTTTACCGTTTATTTTAGTGTTTGTATCCCTTCGGTTTGTAATATTAATACCTTGTGTTTAATATTATTCCCATGGGTTTATAATCTGTTGGGTTTATCAGTCCCTTGTGTTTATGATAGCAATCCCTTGGTTTCATTAATATAAGGGTTCATATTCCTAGGATATAATATTTTTGACAAGATTTATCATATTAATATTAGGGTTCAATTCAAATCTCTTGGGTTATAATCCATTGGGTTTATAATATTGTGTCAATATAAAAATCAACCATGGTCGATAATGGCCAACCATGTTTATTTTAGGGGTTATAATATTTATCTTAGGTTTTATCTACATTGTGTTTATAATATGAAATCCTCGGGTTTAATTTTACTCCCTTGGGTTTTTAGTGTTAATCCCTTGATTTTATTAGTCCTTTTGGTTTATAATATAGATCCCTTGGGTTTATTAATCTAAGGGTTCATATTCCTAGGGTAGAATATTATTCATAGGTTTTATAATATTAATCATAGGGTTTAATATAAATCCCTTCAGTTTATAATGAAGGTCAATTATGGTAAAAAAAGGGTCCAATGTCAAATTGGGAAAACGATTGTCTCAATATGAAAATATACCATGTTCAACCGTCATCAACCATGGTCAACAATATTCAATCATGGTCAACCATAGTTAAATGTCGCATTGTGATCAAGATAGTCTAAAAAAAAAATCAATCATGATCAATCATGGTAAATATGAAAATTAATCAATGGACAATCATCCTCAACCTTGGTCCAACATTACATTATGAAAAATATTGTCTCAATACAAAAATCATGTAGGAATTTATAGGGTAAGTTCCTCAGAGAGAACATCAAAGGACACCGCTCATAAACAGATCACAGATCAATACACCAGTATTCTTGACGTGGTTAAAACCCTTAAAGAGGGAAGAGTCCACGACCTGAGCCAACACAGCCACTTCAGACAATTTATTAATAAAAGAATGAAAATTTACATAAGCTTCTCTCATGAACAGTTACCCTACAAATCACCCTCCCATGCTCTTTAAATAGAGATCATGGACCAATCGGGTGCTAAGCCATGGATCAAGTGTTCGTAATACCGGGGAGAGAATGAACCGTTAGATCAATTCATGTCTAGAACATATCGTGACTGTTGGATTGTAAGTTACAAAAGTACATAGTAAATAAAAACACTTTACCTAACTCTACACTAGACCAAGTTATACTTGACTATTTCCTATGTGTCAGAATATCCTAACATCCCCCCTTAAGAACAACTTGTGATAGGATTGAAGAATGTACAAATATGACACAATAGGGGAAGGAAGGAGGAATTAGAGCCTATCCCCCCTTAGTGAAAACTTACTGAACTCCAACCATAAATTGAAGTTTAGTAAAATTTGTCTCTGTGAGAGCCTTTGTAAAGATGTCTGCAACTTGATCATTTGTTAAACAATATTGCACTTCAAGAAAATGGTCATGAATGAGCTTTCTGATGAAGTGCATGTTATGAAACCAACTCACAAAAAGATAGAAAAGATAATTGAATGCCTTAGAATTCAGCCTCTTCGAGGGGGCAACCTCCTTTACATTACACAAATGAACAATTCTTGGATGATACAAATGAAAAGACCTCCTTTCTATATATAGGAGTCTAAGGGGTCATAATATAATCAGAGCCGGCATAACAATAATAATGTAAGGGCACAATAATAACAATAGTGGGCTTCTATGGGGCACAATAGTAACAATATGGACACTACATGGGTACATCAATATAATAAGGGGGTTGTACTAATAACAATAAGGGTTTGCACTAGTAGTATAGGGGCCTAACATGCCCCTCTCCTTCAAAAAGTGTTGTCCTCAATGCTTAAGTAGTTCTTGATGCTTCTGTATAAAATTCTTGTCCTTCCATGTGGAATCTTCATCGGGTAAGTTCTTCCACTTGATGAGATACTCTGAAATTGATCGATTTCGTAGTTGTCGGGTTCTTGTTTCTGTGACTACTCCAGGTTCCAATATGATTTTTCCTTCCTCTTCAATTTTTGGCAATATTGTTTGAATTGGGATCTTTTGCAACTATTGAATAAGTGGCCATACTTCTTCATCCTTCTTCCATTCATCCCTTGCTTTGTTTATCCAATCTGGTTTGATAATAGAAATAGCACAAAACAATGCTTCCACATCCTCATCCTTTCTTGAGAGTGCATCTGCAACAAAATTTTTCTTCCATTTTCTATTGATGATGTCAAAGTCATAACCCAACATATTTGTGACACATTTTTTCTGTTCTTCTAAATATAATAGTTTTTCTAAAAAGTATTTAAGACTATCATGATCCATTTTTACCTTGAAGTGTCTTCCCATTCGATAAGGTTGCCATTTTTTAAGTGCATGTAATATTGCCAACATTTCCTTCTCATAAATAGCTTGCTTGAGATGTAGCAGTAAGAATACCCAATCACCTGCATCAAAACATGTTCACTACGATGTTGATCTACCTGTTGTTTCATTCGATTTTTCACCAAAGTGGAGTTATCCTTTAAAACTTGGAGAACTTGTTGTTGATGCTTGATGTGATCTTTCACTGCTTGAACCTTTTTCTTCTTAATATGTCCTTCTATCTTTAGAGTTTGAGGAGTGGTAATTTCTTCCAATCCTTTACAAGATATGGTCAGATTCATTTCTTGATGCTCGATGTGATCTTTCACTTCTTGAACATTTTTCTTCTTGATATGTCCTTCTATCTTGATAGTTTTAGGAGTGGTAATTCTGATCAATGAATTAAAAGATATTGTTGGATTCATTTCTTCTTTCTCGATGTGATATTTCACTTCTTGCACCTTTTTCTTCTTGATATGTCCTTCTATCTTGAGAGTTTGAGGAGTGGTAATTCTTGCCAATGCTTTACAAGATATGGTCTGATTCATTTCTTCCTTCTCTGGGGTTGGGTCCTGGTGTATATCCTCTTCTTTTGATGTTTCTTGATCCTTTTCTTCCTCCTCTTCATACTCTATGTAAAATAATTTCTTCTCAGCACACTTATGACCTTTAGTGCATTTGCTATCACAATTGTAACAAAGCCCTTTTTCTCTTTTTTCTTCCAATTGTTGTGGTGTAACCATTGTAGGTTGTGGAAGGCTAGGAGAAACAACACTTCCATCTTTATAGTTGTGAGGGGTAGAATTCCTCGTTTCCATAATTTTACTTTCCACTATGTCACAAAGCCCTTTTACTCTTTCCAATTGTTGTGGTGTTGCTCTAAAGAAGGTGTTGCTCTTTGTATCCTCATAATGTGCTATCATTTCCTCCGTGAGAATTGACCACGTAACAAGTTGTTTACGAGAACAAAGCCCTTTATACCATAAAAATTGATCTGATTCTAAATGTGAATATGTAATACATACCTTTTGTAATAGTGGTACACCATGTAGATCAAAATATTTCTCCATCTGAAGTACCGAATTTACCGGATCCTTTCCATCAAGCTTCCTCATGTCACCCTTTCTTGATTTTAGGAGCTCGATCTTGAAATGACTATAACTCTGTAATTTCGGTTCTATGACTTGTTGTAGCCCTCTATGTCCTCTTTCCAATGCCACCAGTCTGATCGAATTTAGGTTTTCCAAGAAAGAGTTATGCACAATCTCCCAAGATAACCTGATTATATACCTTTTTAGAAGAGTGAACTTGTATGAAGTGCCACATGTCACTGTTTTGACCTTCAAGTCTAAAAAATATACATAGGAAACTACAGTTTGTCCTATTTTTTTAACTTCTTACGAAATTGCAATCTGATGCTCAAAACAAAAGTTATGATGATTTTACAAGGTCCCCTATTTGGAATGTAATTCAGGAGTCTGCAAAAAGACCAACTTCCTCAGATCATATCTCCGTAAATATAGTGCGAAAAGCTCTAAAATTCGGACCTAAGGTTGAACACGATTTCATCTCAAATGGGGTTTTTTGTTCGCTTCTGAAACATCGCAGAAAAATAGTTATAGAGACAATGCCACGATGACCTATTTGGAGTAGTCAAACCCTGGAATCCAAATCTCTGATACCAAATGTTATGAAACCAGCTCAGAAAAAGATAGAAAAGATATTTGAACGCCTTAGAATTCAACTTCTTCGAGGGGGTAACCTCCTTTACATTACACGAATGGACAATTCTTGGATGATACAAATGAAAAAACCTCCTTTCTATATATAGGAGTCTAAGGGGTCATAATATAATCAAAGCTGACATAACAATAATAATGTAAGGGCATAATAATAACAATAGTGGGCTTCTATGGGGTACAATAGTAACAATATGGGCACTACATGGGTACATCAATATAATAAGGGGGTTGTACTAATAACAATAAGGGTTTACACTAGTATTATAGGGGCGTAACAGTGCATGTGCAGTTCAATGTGTTTTCTACGTTGATGTTGGACTGGATCTTTGCATAGTTAAATATCACTTTGATTATCACACCAAAGTGTACTCAAATGCTACTGCTGAAAGCCAAACTCTGACAAGATCTGATGAAGCCACAAGGCTTCCTTACTAGCTTCTACAGCACCAAGATACTCTACCTCTACTAAAGGAAGAGAAATGGCACTTTATTTCTTGCAAGCCCATGTAATAGGTCCTAAGCCAAGAGTGAACACATCACCTGCAGTAGAATTCCGATCATTAGGGTCACCAACCCAATCAGAATCAATGAAACCAACCAATAGAGGAGATGCTTCTGCACTGTAATGAATCCCAAACTGAACTATACCTCGAACATAACGAAGTATTATTTTAGCTGCTTTCCAGTGACTTTCATGTGGGTTTTTCATAAACCAAGCAATAAGGACAATCACAAAGGAAAGGTCAAGACAAGTATGGGTTAGGTACAAAAGTTTTCCTACAAGTTGAGAGTATAAAGTAGCATCAACTTCAGGGGAAGTAAAAGTGACTGAAACTTTAGCTCCAGAATAAAAGGGAGAAGGGGTTGGATTAAAGTCTTCCATATGAAAATGGCGTAGAATATCATAGGCATACTTGGACTGGGAAAGGGAAACATATTCCTTGGATTGCAAGATTTGAAGACTAAGAAAATAATGCAAGTGTCCTAAGTCTGCCACTTCAAACTTCTTTTTAAGGCTGGAGTTCACATGGTTTATAAGGTTGGAATCACTACGAGTAAGGATAAGATCATCAACATAAATAACAAGAATGATAAGAGACTTGCCCACTTTCTTGGTGTAGACATTATTGTCAGAATGACACCTAGAAGAGCCAATTTCTAAAAGAAAGGTATCCATTTTGGCATACCAAGCCCAAGGGGCTTTCTTGAGACCATAAAGGGATTTCTTAAGCTGACATGCAAGGCTGGATTCTTTTTGTATAAAGCTAGTAGATTGTTCCATATAGATTTCTTCATGCAAGTCCCCATGCAAGAAGGCATATTTAACATCCATCTGATGGACTTCCCATTTGAAAGAGGTAGCAAGGGAAAGAACAAGGCAGATAGAGTTCATTTCGGAAACAGGTGAGAAGGTTTCCATATAGTCAATGCCTTCAACTTGTGAAAAACCCTTAGCAACAAGACGAGGTTTATGTTTATCAACTTTTCCATCTGGTCCATACTTGGTTCTATAAACCCATTTGCATCTAACAAGTTTTCATCCCTTTGGAAGAGGAACAAGATCCCATGTATCGTTTTCCAATAATGAACGATTTTATTCATTCAAATCTACGTCCCAATCTGGATGGCCTAAAGCTTCTACAAAGGTGTCAGGATCATAATTCGCTGAAGCTTGAGCTAGTAATGAAGAGGCTCTATCGAACTAAGAACATGTACGTCGTTGATTTGTAGGATCACCAACAAGAGCACCTGCTGCATCCTGAGTAGCACAGACCCATTTTGGAAGCTGAGGAGCTGAAGGAGGATCCTTAGAAGGTGGGGAAGGATTGCCATCCTCACTGTCGTCATCTAAATAAGAAATGTTTTGAGATGTAGAAGGGATAGAGAGAGGTGGCACATCCGCTGAACTAGGCTCGTAGGCCGATATATTTTCAGAAAACTTCACATATCTTCTAATGATAATAGTTTTGGACTTAAGTGGAATAAGTCTTTATCCTTTGACATCTTCATAATATCCAAAAAAAAATACATTTTTCACTCTTAGGTTCTAAAGCTTTATGTTTCTCATCTGGATTATGGGCCCATGCTTCACTTCCAAAAAATATGAAAGTGACTTACATCTGGTTTAATTCAGCTCCATGCTTCTTCTGGAGTGATATTATTTAAAACCTTAGTAGGAGCGTGATTTACTATGTAATTTTCACAGTTAATTGCTTCTACCCAAAAATTAAGACTAGGTCCTTTAGATTGAAGCATACAATTAGCCATTTCCTTTAAGGTGCAATTCTTCCTTTTAGCTACACCATTTTGTTGTGGAGTATATGGAACAGTATGTTGCATTTGAATTCCATTCTTAGTGTAAAAGTTGATGAATTTGTTGTTAACATATTCTCCACCATTATCAGATCTTAGCTTAAGAATTTGATGTCCAAATTTCTTTTCAACAAAGGCCTTAAAGGCCAAGAACATGCTAAATACTTCACTCTTGAGTTTTAAGAAGTATACCCAAGTGCATCTAGAGAGATCATCAATGAAAGTTAAGAAACACTTGTAGATGGAGAATGCAACAAGTGGAAGTGAACCACATAAATCACTATGCACAAGCTGTAAAGGGGCTGAGTCGTGCCAAGAGGCACGTTTTTCAAAACTATCCTGATGACGTTTTCCGAGTACACATCAGGAACAAACACCATCTCTACAAGACACCATTGGAAGACCTTTCACCATATTTTCTTTACATATATTCTGAAGGGAGCGGTATTTTAAGTGACCAAATCGCTCATGGCAAAGTTTGCTCACTTCATAATTATGAGCAACAAATACTGAGGGAAGATTTGATGACCCAAAGGTGTTAAACTTATACAACCATGTATAATCATCAGTAATGCCAATAGCTAAAATCTGTCTAGGATCTCTTACGTCCTTAATTACAACATCGTGAGGTGAAAATTCAACGTTTTTACCTTCGCCTGAATGAGTTATATGATATACAGATAGAAGGTTGTAGGATAAGGTTGGAACACATAATACATCATTAAATTGACCATTGTCTAGATGAACAATTCCAGTCCCTACAACACTAAGAGATCTATCATCACCAACATATATATTTTTGGTGTTACAATCATTTAAAGAAGAAAACATGGCTTTGTTTTTGGCCATGTGATAAGAAGCTCCAGAATCAATGAGCCACTCATTAGAATGAGAAGAATAAGATACATTTAGTGCATAACCAAACCGAGATGCTTGAATACCACATGCAGAAAGTGTTATTCCTCAAGATGAAGTTGAAGTTGAAGAGTTCTCCAAATGGATGTTATGCTTCTTCATTGTTGCTTCCAAGGCTTCCATATTCTTAAAGCATTTGGATTCTATGTGGCCACTTCGATTACAAAAGTGGCAATGTCTATCAGTCTTCTTCCCTTTTTTTTTATTTGCCTTATCATTTAATTGAAATGATTTTTCATTTTGAGACTGAAATTGCTTAGGACCCTTGTTTTTTTTAGGACCATTCTTTTTAGGATACTGCTTTTTAGAATTCTTTGAATTTGGTTGCTGCTCGACGGCTAAGGCTTTCTTAGAAGAATTTCCAAGATTAAGAAGACCAAGATATAAGAGCGTTTCTTGTTCTCTTATTAAATGATCACAAAAGGAATCAAAATAGGGGGACTTGTAGTCTTGTCCTTGAGAAATAAAGGCTTCTCTAGTAGAATGGAAGGTGGAAACAAACATAGAGTAGGTTGGTCCAAACTTAGTAAGAATGGAATAGAAAAGGCTACCATCTTCTTTCTTAACCTTAACACCTTCCAAGAGAAGTCTAAGGGTCTTGAACTTGGACAAAAAATCTTCAATGGAAGAAAAATTATTGGGGTCCAATGTAAGAAACTCATTTTTGAGTTGATGGGCTCTAATTTCATTTTTAATTCCAAAAACTTTAGTGAGTCGCTTCATTGCTTCATTAGGAGTATCAAGTTCTGCGATATGGAATCTAAGGTATGGAGAAATAGACATCCCTATCAACCCACGTGCTTGATATTGCCTATTTTCCCATTTGGTTGCCTTATCTTCATCTTGAGGTTTGGTTTCTTGGCCTCAGGCTATTTTGTAAAGACCTTTACTTCCAAGTAAATCCACAATGTAGGACCACCATTGGAAGTAGTTGGTGTTGTCAAGAATAACCATGGACTTTCCATTTTAATAGAAACTAAAGCTGTAGACACTGAAACTAAGTGTTCCAATGGAAAGGTCTCGAAAAATTAGGATGATTAAAGAAAACAGCTCTAAAAACTGCTTCCGAATGAAGAAGTTATGGCTTTTTGAAGAAAAGTTGTTGAAGATGCCGACGAAGTGCGTGAATGTGCGGAAATGAATGATAATGTTATATTTAAACACCCCCCCCCCCCCCTTCCCCCCAAACTTAATCTAATTAAATTATCTCACTTTAAAAAAATAAAAATTATGTGACTCACTTTTATAAATAAGTGAAAGTCACTTTTACAGGTTGAAGGTAAATTTACAGGTAATTTACAAGTTTTTATGGTTTTTTTTTAATTGTCTTTGAATATTTATGCCATTGGGTAATTTCCTACTTTCTTCATGTTTTCCAAGTTGGTTGCAGGTTTGGTGAGGTCTGGAGAAGGTTTGGACATGGAAGATTATTGGACATGGCTTCTATGCCTATCCGGTAGGAAAAATCCTAACAACCATTGCCACTATGTTTTTCAACACCTCACCTTCTGTGTTTTTCAACACCTCACCTTCCTAATGAAATTTTTGTTATTTTTGCTCTTGGAGTTTCAATCGATTTGCGTTTGGTGAGTCTCCCATTGCATCTCAAAGGGTTTTGTAGGTTTAAGGTTTTGCAGGTTTAGGGTTTTGCAGGTTTAGGGTTTTGTGTGTCTTTAGGTGTTTTCTTAACTTTCAGAGTCCTTCACAGTTTTTCTTACTTTTTTATTTTCATTATGTTTTTTTGTGGATTGGCTTTCCCACTTCGTAAGTCCTTAGTCTTTACTCCAAATTTCATAAACTATTTTCTTATTGTAACTATCATTCTTCTCTGCAATTGATTCATTCTCAGAGGACATTTATTTAAGAAAAGGGTGGTCCATGCCATCAACGTATATGGAAGCATGGCCTGTGTATTTATCCTATCTTAGCTTAAACAATAGGGTGTGTTAATTTATTCATTTCGGATGGAATTTGTTCGGATGCAACTTTATCATGTTTGGGTGAATTAGGTTTTGCATTGATTCATATTCTGTTGGATATTTTTGTTTCTTATGCCTAATGTGAATGTACGAGTTTTGATGTTTATGCTATACAATGGATTTAACAGGTAGTGTGTTCCCAGATAGATTGATTTATAAGTTGTGTTGGTGGAAGATTGTTAATTGAGTTTTGGTATGGTTACATCGTTTATAGTTTTCTTTAGGCCATCATGTGTTGCCTGAGTCAGTTATAATTTAATTTGTATTTGGTATATTTTAATGAACCACAAAGTTATATGGAAGCATGGCCTTTGTATTTATCCTATCCTAGCTTAAACAATAGGGAGTGTTAATTTATTCATTTTGGATGGAATTTGTTCGAATGCAACTTTATCATGTTTGGTTGAATTAGGTTTTACACTGATTCATATTCTGTTGGATATTTTTGCTGCTTATGCCTAATGTGAATGTATGAGTTTTGATGTTTATGCTATACATTGGATTTAACTAGTAGTGTGTTCCGAGATAGATTGATTTATAAGTTTTGTTGGTGGAAGATTGTTAATTGAGTTCTGGTATGGTTACATCGTTTATAGTTTTCTTTAGGCCATCATGTGTTGCTTGAGTCAATTATACTTTAATTTGTATTTGGTATATTTTAATGAACCACAAAGTTATTGGCAACAATTGTAACAAGTAAAAATATTTTCTTAAGGCATTAAAATCTAATATTTAAAGGTGGATATTTGAGCATGTTAAAGAGTAGCAATGAACTCAATTCCAAAACTTGAAATTGGACAGTTGGAAGTGTGAAGTATAGAGATTGACATTTAGCAAAATAAACTGTCAATAAACTTATAACAGAGGAAACCATGTGTTGGAGGCATGTTAGGTCCCTATACTACTAGTGTAACCCCTTATTGTTATTAATACAACCCCCTTATTATATTGTTGTGCCCATGTAGTCCCCATATTGTTATTATTGTGCCCCATAGAAGCCCACTATTGTTATTATTGTGCCCTTACATTATTATTGTATGTCAGCTCTGATTATATTATGACCCTTAGACTCCTATATATAGAAAGGAGGTCTTGTCATTTGTATCATCTAAGAATTTTTCATTTGTGTAATGTAAAGGAGGTCTTGTCATTTGTATCATCTAAGAATTTTTCATTTGTGTAATGTAAAGGAGGTTTCCCCCTTGAAGAGGCTTATTTCTAAGGTGTTGATCTATCTTTCCTATCTTTTTGTGAGCTGGTTTCATAACATTTGGTATCGGAGCTTTGGATTCTAGGGTTTCACTACTCCAAACAGGTCATCGTGACATTGTCTCTATAACTTTTGCGCTACAAAGTTTCAAAAGCTAAAAGGAAAACCCATTTGAGAATATATCGGTCTAAACCTCAAGTCCAAATTTCAGATGTTGTCTCGCTATATTTTCGGAGATATGATCTGAGGAAGTTAGGGTATTTGCAAGCTCCAGAATTTCATCTCAAACAGGTCATCATGGAATTTTTGCTATAGTATTTTTTCTACAAAGGTTCAGACTCTAAAATTAAAACCCATTTGAGCCAAAAGGTTTGTGAAGCTCAGGTCTGAATATCAGATCTTTTCTCGCTATATTTTCAGAGATATAATATGAGGAAGTTAGGGTTTTCGCAGACTCCCGCATTACACTCTAAATAGGTGACCTTGGGAAAATCATCATAACGTTTTCTCTAGGAAACAAATTGAAATTTCGTAAGAAGTTACAGAAAGAAGACAGACTGTAGTTTTCTGTATATATTTTTCAGATCTGAAGGTCGAAACAATGACACGTGGCATGTACAAGTTTGCTCTACTGAAACATTATATAATCAAGTCACCTTAGGAGATTGGGCATAACGTTTTCTTGGAGAATCATATTGTGATCAGACTTACGGGATTAGAAAGAGGACTCATAGGGCTACTGCATGACACAATTTCAAAACTTGGAGATCTAAAATTAGCAAGTTACAGTCGTTTCAAGATCAAGCTCTTAAAATCAAGAAAAGGCAACATGAGGAAGTTTGATGGCAATGATCCGGTACAGATGGAGCAATATTTTGATCTACATGAGGTTCAACTATTACAAAAGGTACATATTGCATCTTTATATTTAGAAACAAATCAATTTTTATGGTATGAAGGGCTTTGTTCTCATAAAAAATTTGTCACTTGGTCAATTTTCATGGAAGAAATGATAGCACATTATGAGGATACAAAGAGTAACACCTTCTTTAGCCAATTGATAAATAGCGAACAAAAGGGTTCAATGGTAGAGCATGTTGAGGACTTTCAAAAATTGAATATAAGGGTAAATGATATTCCAAAGAAGCAAAGGATTGATGTCTTCATAGGGACTTTAAAGGATAACATTCAACATGAGGTTTGTCATTGGGACCTTGATTCATTAGAGCAGGCATTCAGGTTGGAAAGAAAAATTAAAAGAGAAATTATGGAAACAAGGAATCCCACCACTCACAACTATAATTATGGAAGTATTTTTCCTCCTAGCCTTCCACAACCTACAAGGTTTACATGACAACAATTGGAAGAAAAAAGAGAAAAAGGGCTTTGTCACAATTGTGATAGAAAATACACTAAAGGTCATAAGTGTGCTGAGAAGAAATTATTTTACATAGATTATGAAGAGGAGGAAGAAAAGGATCAAGAAACATCAAAAGAAGAGGATATACACCAGGAACCAACCCCAGAGAAAGAAGAAATGAATCCGACCATATCTTTTAAAGCATTGGCAAGAATTAACACTCCTCAAACTCGTAAGATAGAAGGACATATCAAGAAGAAAAAGGTTCAATAAGTGAAAGATCACATCGAGAAAGACGAAATGAATCCAACCATATCTTGTAATGCATTGGCTGGAATTACGACTCCTAAAACTATCAAGATAGAAGGACATATCAAGAAGAAAAATGTTCAAGAAGTGAAAGATCACATCGAGCATTAAGAAATGAATCCAACCATATCTTGTAATGCATTGGAATAAATTACGACTCTTCAAACTCTCAAGATAGAAGGACATATCAAGAAGAAAAAGATTCAAGCAGTGAAAGATCACATCGAGCATGAACAACAAGTTCTCCAACTTTTAAAGGATAATGCCACTTTGGTGCATAATCGAATGAAACAACAGGAAGATCAACGTCATAGTGAAAGAAGTTTTGATGTAGGTGATTGGGTATTTTTACAGATACATGTCAAGAAAGCTATTTATGAGAAGGAAATGTTGGCAATATTATATGCACTTAAGAAATGACGACCTTACCTAATGGGAAGACACTTCAAGGTAAAAATGGATCATGATAGTCTTAAATACTTTTTAGAATAAAGATTATCTTTAGAAGAACAGAAAAATGGGTCACAAATATGTTGGGTTATGAGTTTGAAATCATCTACAAAAAAGGGAAGGGAAATGTTGTTGTAGATGCACTGTCAAGAAAGGATGAGGATGTGGAAGCATTGTTTTGTGCTATTTCTATTATCCAACCAAATTGGATAAATGAAGAAAGGGATGAATGGAAGAAGGACAAAGAAGTATGGCCACTCATTCAAAATTTGCAGAAGATCTGAGTTCAAACAATATTGCCAGAACCTGACAAGGAAGGAAAAATCATATTGGAGCCTGGAGTAGTCACTGAAACAAGAACCTGACAACTACGAAATCAATCAATTTCAAAGTATCTCATCAAGTGGAGGAACTTACCCACTGAAGATTCCACCTGAGAGGACAAGAATTTTATATAGAAGCATCAAGAACTACTCAAGCATTGAGGAAAACACTTTTTGAAAGAGAGGGGCATGTTAGGTCCCTATACTACTAGTGTAACCCCTTATTGTTATTAGTACAACCCCCTTATTATATTGTTGTGCCCATGTAGTCCCCATATTTTTATTATTGTGCCCCATAAAAGCCCACTATTGTTATTATTGTACCCTTACATTATTATTTTTATGTCATCTTTGATTATATTATGACCCCTTAGACTCCTATATATAGAATGGAGGTCTTGTCATTTGTATCATCTAAGAATTGTTCATTTGTGTAATTTAAAGGAGGTTGCCCCCTCGAAGAGGCTTATTTATAAGGCATTGATCTACCTTTTCTATCTTTTTGTGAGCTGGTTTCATAACAAGGCATGCTCTTGAAAGTAAACTAACAAGCTAGCAAACCTTTTTCCTTCCACAAAATATAGGGTACCATTGAAGGGATCAATATCATTGACAAAAAAAAGGTGGCTAAGTACATTGGAACTAATCATAGTTTTCACATAGACTGAAGTTGATCCATAGCCCCATAGAATATTTCAGAGCCACAATAACTAAACATGTAAATGATTTCTTTAGTGGCTCCAAAAGGAGTAGCAGGAGTAGCTATGGTGAAGTAGAATCTGTCCTCCAAGCCAAGGCAAAACCAACAGTTCTCACAAATAAAGCATTGTGAACTTTTTAATGGATTTGAACTTGCAAGCAACACACTAATCAGATTGATTATGCTTACACAATTGTGTTTATACATCTCAATTAGATCATTGTTACATGATTTGGTAGAGAACGTGCTTTCAGAAAACTACCTTTAGCCGTAGAACACTTTGTCCATCCTAACCTTAGGGAGTTCATTATGGTGATCTCTAGTCATCTTAGATGCCATTAAATAGATTGGTGTGGATCTGCTTTCTTTTTATGGTTAGAAATGTTGGTGTATGTAGGGTTTATGGTGCCAATTATTTCTAATGACAGTGTATGCATGGATGTATAGAGGGCCATTTTGGCCCTTCTTATGGACAATATTATAATGAAAACTTGTTCATTTTTGCCATGTTCACTATTGGAGCCATTTCCTGTGGCCCTGCGTTTTTCTCTACAGGGGATGAATGTTGACCATTTCCTGCGTATTGCTATTTCAGTGGCTCTGAATCTTTGTTCTTTTACACTTTTGGTCTATGCTCTCAATAACAAATTACCAATTTAATTGAAAATTTATGTTGAATTTTCATCAAGGAGGTAGTCCATTCAGGCTTTTACACTTGTTGTGTTTTGTTAGGTCTGTTAGTTTTAATTTTTTCTAGTAGATTTGGGTTTTCAGATGATATGTATATTTTCTGTGGAAATTTTGAATTCAAATATTTTGATTTCTTTTACTGGTACTTATGGTATTGGTTAATTTTTCAGTGATTTTACTATATTGTAAGTAATGAAGTTGATTGACTTGTTTCAGATTTTTGCTCAACAAAAACCAGGGTTTTTTTGTGTGTACTATTTGGAAAGATGCAAGATTTTTCCAGAGGAAAAAATTGTAATTTTCATTCATTTGTAATGGTTCAAAGTTACTTTCTGTAGACACATTTCTGTTGTGTTTTCTTGATGTTTATGATTATCAGTTCAGTGATATTTTTTCATAGCTTCCAGAGAGGATTTTTATACATTGTTCAACCAAAAAAGACGAGTGAATAGACTCCTTTCATAATGCTGTGTGCATCTAGACAGCATATGGAGAGTTCAAAATGTATAGTAGAAAATGAAAGGGATGCAAGTAGTCAATCATCTTCCTTCCCATGCAAGGAAATACCTGAAATGTTTTATGTTTTAATTATAGGTATTATGTGCATTATCTGTTGTTTCATCATGAAGTATTGCTACAATCTCATGAAATGTAAACTAAAAATGTTGTCATTGTTTCACTTCTGTAAACCATTTGGTGTGTAGATGCATAACAAAAAATCCCATTTGCATTCTCATGTAAGATTTCTACATTATAATAGACTATATATGTTCCATCTAAAATGGATTTTGGTTACAATGCCACACACAGCCTGAAATAAAACAACCTAGGTTGTAAGCCAAAATGTTTATGTGACAAGAAAAAGATACAATCCATCCAAAATCCACATCATAATGTGGTTACAACCAAAAACATATGACACCCCTATTCTTTATGGCCCTGAGAATCTTGAGTGCCAAAACTCCGTGAGTTACCTTATTGAGCTAGGTAGGTTGGCCTTCCTAAAAAGGGTTGATTAGAGAATGGTTGATTGCTGCCATATGATTGAGTCCAATTTGCAGCTTCCAACCATGGACGTATTGAGTACCCATACCTCACATTTGCACTACTGAGCCCTGCATTAAGTGGAGTTGTGTAATGAGCATACATAGAATTGACACCTCCTCTGGTAGGAAAAAGGCAAGTGGGTAAACCCTTAGTTTGATAGTTAGGCACTTGAATGTTTATGAGATATTGGGATAATGGTGTATTATCTGCAATGGAGTCCAATGAGTTTGAAGTAAACATGGTTTCATCAGCTATGCTTACGCCATTGTCAACCATATTGATCATCCCTTGTTACTTTTCAAGCATTTGTTGTGTCTTTCTTTATTCCTTTTCCTGTCCTGCCATTTGTTTTTGTTGGTCCTTAACTTTCCTTTCTTTATCTCTTTCAAGCCTTTCATCTGCTCGACGTTGCGCTGCAACAATCATTGCTGCCTTCTTCTCCTTGACTAGATCCTTATTTTTCTATTTTAATTCTTTCATTTCAAATTTCTTTTTTTTAGATTCAACTAACACGTTTATATAGTCCTTTGAGGTGAGTAACTGTGAGCTTCAGGCCAAACAAAGACTACCGAGTGTACCTTGCTTTTTTTCATTAATACTCTCTCTACTGGTAGCTTTAAGAACTGACCAAGTATCTTCTCTACCCCTCCCACCTGCATGTCATTTCTTGGTACTTTCCTTTCAGTATCTGAAGGAATTGATTGAACTATATCATTATCTTCATTGGATGCCTCATTATGTACTTCATCTTCTTCCATTGATCTATTTTCCACAAAAAAATGAACAATTTCATTGTTCAATTCTATTGGTTGTGAGGGCATGTTCATTCTTTGTTCATTGGTTGTTTTTTTTTCTCAGTAAAACTAATTCTATTAAGAGAACGTATGGTACAATCAAAAGTTACAACCAAGAGAGGAAAGAACACAGGCTGCCGAAAAGGATACGCTATCCACCTCGGCCCCTACAAGAAGAAGAGAGGAGAGTTGAACTGATCAAGAAGAAACAAGAAGAACAGAGAAGCAAGAGCAGAACAGAGGATTCTACCCAACATGTGTAGAATCAACTATTCGGCATTTTTTCCTTTTCTTTTTTCCAACTTTGACCCAATCCAGAGGACACTGCTGAACCTGCGTGATTTGCAAACTG
Organism: Pinus tabuliformis; assembly: GCA_031772625.1. NCBI lineage: Eukaryota > Viridiplantae > Streptophyta > Pinopsida > Pinales > Pinaceae > Pinus > Pinus tabuliformis. The sequence continues at coordinate 686,762,078 of CM062806.1, forward strand.
CGCTGTTCTGACGGGGAGGGATCCTTGTCTGAATCCGAGGTGGAGGATTCATGATTTCTTTTCTGTGAGATTGGTTGGAAAGATAAATCCTTGGGATCGGTCGAGGGCGGATCCTGTGCTAGCTTTGCTTCCATTCCTTTCTCATCCTCTTCCTCTTCATCCAAGTTGAAATCAAAGTCATCCATGGGGGGAGGATCATGAGGCTTCCAGCTTTTGGATTTCTGCTTAGGCTTGACTTTCTTCTTTTGGGCAGCCATCGTGGGACAAGTACTCTGAAGGTGCCCTGTGAGATGGCAATTTCGACAGCGAAAGGCTGTGTTCTCGTAATCTAAGGTCTGAGTCCAATGGAAGTATCCAATTTTGAGATTGATCTGGTCAGGGAGACCTTTGCTCATATCTATTTCTACAAAGATTCTGGCGAAGGTATATAGGCCCTTTTCCCCTTTAGAAATGTTTGTGTCTAGAAGGCGGCCTAGAGTATTGTCGATCCCTTAGAATACAACAAAATGCCATAGGTGTGCCAGGAGATTTGGAAGTCTGACCCAGATAGGGAGCTTGGTGATGATTGTTGTTGCAGGATCGAAGTCTGGGAACCAGGGGGTGAGGAATAAACCTGCTGAGCCCCAGAACCATGGGCCTGCAGTTAATGCCTTTTGCTAATCCTCCTCAAAGGCGAACACTACAATGAAGAAGCCTTTTGAGCATAACAGAACCTTGCAATTGTTGGTCCAGTTAGAGTGAAGCCATTGGTAGAGGTCTGTTGTTCGTGGCCATAGCCCATTGAACCTGCAAATGATGGCATGATCTACAAACTTTTGAGTTTGTTCATCTAGCGATGGATGCATGATTTCAATGGAGGGGGTTTCCTCCAGTTTGTCCACCAGAAAGGGCTTGGGAGCCTGAGCTGGTGGAGCTGTTTTCTTAGGCATTTGAGCATGGACGGCGTCTTTGTAAGAAAATGCCGTAGCTGAGGATGACTGTCCTTCAGCTCCCCCTCTCAGACGAAGGGTAAGAGTAATGGTTTCATTTCTTACAATGCTGTAAAAATACAGGGGGAGTTGATCCTCGAGTTGTTTACCTTCGTGGAGAAGTCGTTGAGCTGCAAAGGGTATACCCAACTTGAGATCCAGAGCATCCTTGAGGTCCTGCACAAGATCCGACGGGCTAACCCACTGTAGCAGAGTTTTGCCAGAGATGAGCCTGATCTGGATCTGGAATGCGGCATGATCCGATTTCTGCTTTCCTCTGCAGATCTGAGACTTGAGGACACTGATGCATGTACAGCTTGCTGAGAGCCTAACCTGTGCCTGTTTTTTTTTTTTTTTTTCCTTCGCAGCGCCATCTTCTGTAGGACCGAGCAGGGGCTGGGCGGCGTCTGAACACTGCCTCTCACGAGGGTTTCTCAAATCCTCTCCAAAAGATCTATTTTGTGCGTGGCTTGAGTTCAGGCCTCTCCATGAGCCCAAATCTTGGTGATGCCTTTTGTCAAACGCTTGCTGCACATCCTCCCATCTCCCTAACCAAAAACGGTTTGGGTGAGAGCAGAGGATATTCAAAAACTTTGAAAACGATGTCTCAAGCAGTGGAAGCCATTGCTTCTCCTTTAACCAGAAGGCGCATCCATTTGTGCCGTCGATTAAGTAAGCTTTCTGCATGCGGGGCGTGACCATGGCCTTAACCCTCCCACTGGCAGGCTGAAAGTCGTCGAGACAGGAGTCCTTGTTGGTGAGGGCCGCGCTCATCCACGTTTCCACGTTGCTCATCTGCGCCTTGAACGTGTTCCGCCTCAAGTGCTTCAGCTCCGCCAGAGATTGGTGAATCTAGCCCGTGGTGTCCGGCTTCAGCAAGAAAATCCGGGCCTCTAGGGTCATGGCCGCTTTGGCTAGGTCTGCTACACACAGCTTCCATTCATTTGCATAAAACCTCGCCCGTTCTGATGAAAACTATGACGCAGCAGGCCGCATGGCCCATAAGCTCTCTCGCGTAGTCCAGTCCGGCTGTACTGTCTCTCCTTTGTCATTTAGCTTGTGGGTAGTTGGCTGATCTGATCGATGTAGAGTTTCATGATCCACCCATTTAGAATTCCCCTGATGCGGGAGGAGAGGGCACCCAACTGTCGATTTTCCGTGCGGGCTTCCTGCGTAGCCCCCTTCTCTGGTGTACAGTGCGGCGACAGCATGGAAACCTGGTCCGAAACGCTAGCCATCTCCATTCCCTGGAAAAAATAAAATTACTCACTCCAGAATGGTTTATGTTAAGGAAATTCAATTTTTAATATATTCTTTGTTCATTGGTTGTTGAGACACTATGTGCATTCATATTAATCATTGCTTCTTCTAGCCATGACGGCGGGGTCACTTGGCTTGGCAATGTCAAATGGTCATTGTCAACTACATGTTCAACAATGTCATTAACAATATCAACAACAGGAGTTTCATGTTCTTGAGTTGGTGGAACGATCTCCATGTTACTGCGAATTTGTTCATGGTTATACTGTGTTTCACATACAGTTTTATCATATTCATCATATAAGTGTTCTTGAGAGAGGGAAATCATATTACCAGCTCCAACCACATCATCTTGGTCATCTACTTCGTGCACTTCAATACCTGTTTGGGCATTCCCTTCTTCTGGACCATCCACATGAAATGCCTGGCTACAACCAGTATCATGCATAAGAGCATAATAGTTCAGTGGCCAGATTCCTATCCTCCTAAAGCTAGCCTTGATATTTGATGGTGTTAGAGCCCTTTTAAAAGCTTTACTTGCAAGCTCTGCTAGCTCGAACCTTTTCACCTCAACCCCTGGATTCTTTGCCATCCATGCAACACACTTCGACTTGAAATAGTTCTTGAAAGGGCCAAACACACTAACATCAAGGTGTTGCAGTCCGTGAGTGGTATGAGAGGGCAATGTCAACAGGTCGATGCCTAAATTGTTTGCTTCCTCAATTTTTTGTACAACCATGTGGCTCCCATGGCTATATAATATCAATGGGTGTCTATTACTAGGTGAGACGCCACTTGGTACCAATGCAGCAAAGTGAAAAATCCAACTTAAAAATAGTTCTTTAGTCATCCATGCATGGGGATGTGCAACCATGCATGCACCTAGTTCGCAGTTTTGTATATAGTTTTTCAGTTGATTTTTACCTTTGAATAGATAAAATCCTGGGATTGAAGTACCAATTGCATTGACACAACATAAAATAGTTATCCACTCCCTACTCTTAGGCAAAATATTTGGCACATTTCGGCTTCCTCTATTGGCAATTACTTGCATGCCACAATTCCTCCCTGCCTGTAAACCTGTTTCATCACATTTCCATATATGGTCTGCTCCATAAGAATGTTTATTGTAAGCACTAGAAAGTGTGTCATAGAACTTCTGCACAACTGCAGGGCACAAATTTAATGCTCTATCTATATCAAGGCCCTCAACAATATGCAATACAAGTTCTGGATGCCTTTTTTTAAACCCAAACCACCATGATTTACCAGGAAATCCATCTTTGAATGAGTTTGGCTTCCCTTGACAGATTTGAGCAACTGTGGATTTGAGTTGTATCAACTCTAGCCCATGTCCCAATTAGGCTATCTCTTTACACCACTCAACCACGTCGGCCTCCTCCTCCTCAGTGATAACTGTAAGAGTCCCTCTACGTTTTGTATGAGTCAGTCCATTTATCCAATAATGTATTGATGAGGGAGGAATACCATGTTTCTTTGGAGATGTCTGAACTGAGTGTCCATTAAACTCTATGTCATCAATTGCAACTAAAATTTCTTCTTTTTTCCATCCTCTTATAGCACTAATATTTTTAGTTGAGCTTGCCCCTTGGATCGTTGTTGATGGTGGTTCTGTGGATGACGCTATGATAACATCAGCTTCAGTGGCATGGTCATTGTCAACAATGTTCCTTGGGGCATTGTTGACATTGGCATCACCTGTCCTGTCCTCATCAGACGATGTGCATCACGGTTGTGCACCCCTTGTCACTCTCCTGCCACTTGTCCTTGTATGAGCAACATAAATACCTTTTGCCATAGATGCAACACCCTGTAAAATTATTGCATGCATTTAAATAAGAATATTTGTAAATTATGCTTTCATATAAGGCAAAAATAATTCTTCTTTATTACAGGAAATTATCAACAGGTATGTTAGTATCCTTGAAAAATCAAATATACAGAATCATTTTGTTGTATATCTTCAAAATTATCAGTGATTATTGTTTTGATAACTTTTATTTACACTTAAAATACCATGACTGTATTGATTGGTTTTGTTATGCATTTCCCAACAGTGCCTCTTGTTCGATTTGACTACTTAAAATATTGTTTTGTTGTTTTGATAACTTGTCTTTACAATTAACATACCACGAGAAGATCTGGTAGTTACTATTGCTTGAATTAATTTGTTTAGAATCCTGCTTGTTATTGCAATTGAATTCATTCACAGCCCCCGTTGTCTCACCAGGTGGACTTGCATAATGCCTTCTAGGTATGTTCTAGGTCTGTTCTTTGGTAATGAGGGTGAAGTTAGATAGAAATATAAGTTTTTGTTTGGTAGAGGGTGCATGCATGTGTCACCTTCAATGAACTAGAGTGTTTCTTTTGTAGGTCTTTAGATCAGCCTCCCATTCAGTTAAACATCTAGTTAAGTTCTAAGTTCAATTCAGTTCTAGTTCCTCCTACTACAACCTATCCCTCTTAACATTCATTATCTATTTTTTTTTATTTTTTTTATTCTTTTATTTTTTTTTTTTTTTTTTTTTTTCCTGTAAGGATGCACTTCTCCAGAAATGGATCTCTGGCTATCAAGGAATTATCATTGGCCAAACCAAGCATGGTATTTAATTTGACCAAGGCTCCAACTTGAGACCCCCTAAAGCACTCCTGATCGCAACTTGGCACCATAACAATTTTTTTCCTCATGTTACTTACAATTGAAGTTTTTAGTCATGCAAACATTCATTTCAACTACAACTCTTATTTGTATCTTGTCTACATATATAAGAAAGGCCATGTCTTTTTCTTAAATCGGGAAAGTATATTATCAATTTGTAAAGTTTTGAGTAATTATTGACCTCATATATCAAATTAGATAAAGTGAATAGGAGTAATGAGGGTGCAGTTGGATAGAAATATAGGCTGCTGTTTGGTAGAGGGTGCATGCATGTGTCACCTTCAGTGAACTAGAGTGTTTCTTTTGTAGGTCTTCAAATTAGCCTCCTATTCAGTTAAACATCTAGTTAAGTTCTAAGTTCAATTCAGTTCTAGTTCCTCCCACTACAACCTATCCCTCTTAACATTCATTATCTAGTTTTTTTTTTTTTTTGGTAAGGATGCACTTCTCCAGAAATGGATCTTTGGCTGTCAAGGAGTTATCGTTGGCCAAACCAAGCATGGTATTTAATTTGACCAAGGCTCCAACTTGAAACCCCCTGAAGCACTCTTGATCACAACTTGACACCATAACAATTTTTTTCCTCATGTCACTTACAGTTGAAGTTTCTAGTCATGTAAACATTCATTTCAACTACAACTCTTATTTGTATCTTATCTACATATATAAGAGAGGCCATGCCTTTTTCTTAAATTAGGAAAGAATATTATCAATTTGTAAAGTTTTGAGTAATTATTGATCTCATATATCAAATTAGATAAAGTGAATAGGAGTAATGAGGGTGCAGTTGGATAGAAATATAGGTTGTTGTTTGGTAGAGGGTGCATACAAGTGTCATCTTCAGTGAACTAGACTGTTGCTTTTGTAGGTCTTCGGATCAGCCTCCCATTCAGTGAAACATCTATTTAAGTTCTAAGTTCACATCAGTTCTAGTTCCTCCCACTAGTTCTAGTTCTAGTTCATCAAAACTTGCATCATAAGATCCTTGTTGAATAACATGTCAAATATGGGCATGTATTCAACCCATTCAATCTAGCTGACAAATTTTCATTACATGGATAACTAGCCTCAGTACCTGTTTCCATTTCTTCTTTTCAATGTTGATCATCCTTTTCTTGTTTAAGAACACATTTAGACTTTAGCATAACAAGAAAGAAAGCTATCTATAGCAGGTGGTTTTGGGGTATAGAAAGTGATTGGTCAACGAGTTTACAAAGAATCAACTTTTTTGGTTCTATGTTTTCTTTTCTTCAATTCTTCAAAAATCTTCCTTGCCACATGTAGCTTTTGCCACATTTGAAATAGTTTAAGGATGGTTGTGCCTTCTTTGTGGCCCTTCATTCTGATAGTTTTCCCCTTGTGTAAAACAATATTCCAATAGGTCCCTTACACTGCTTCTTGTTCATTTGTTTATGCTATTTTCTTCCTTTTACATTTTTTTTTCTTTCTAATCATATTTCAAGAATGATCTAAACCCCCTTTTCCTTTTCTCCTTTCAACTTTTTCTTCACTTTATTTTGCAGGTCTTGTTTATGCTACCATTAGTCTTGATAATGTTTATTGGTGGCCTCATACAAGGCTTTCGGTTCCAACAGCCGAAGTTGTATTGCAATAGTTGACCACTAATTAAGAAACTCATCTGAAGCTTCTGATCTATTTTACATCCAAAACAAGGACAATAAATCTATGCTTATCTTCCAATTGGGTCATAATTTTTGTTTCTTATTATAAAATTTCATTAAGCTTTTGTTAAAAATGATTCTCAGAAAGAAATTTGCCTTGAGAAATTATGGATAAACAGATTTCAATTGAGTTGATCATCATGTTCCTACATATTTTTGCATGTTTTCTTATGACAAGTTGTTATTTTAGCCTTCATGTCACTAGAGAAATGTCCAGGCAACCAAACTTCTGCTGCAATACCTAAGGTGCTACCATTAAAAGTTGGGGGCTTTTCAAGTTATGGTGTTTTCAACTTCCTCTATATATGTAAATGAGGTGAACCACATGCTCATATTTTCTTAATGGATCTTGCATGTACATTTTTGTGCTTACATTGACTCCAGGAAGGATGATAGCTCTTAGTCCAATCTTCACGTTGATATTGGTGAATATTTTGCCAACATACTTAGATTTTGCTGCATTTTGTTTGAATCCCTATGATCATTCTTTGTCAGACTCTCATTTTTTATTAATCCCTTCAATATGTTATGTTACCTATGTGGTTCTTCAGGGTTTCTTTGTCCAAATCCCCATTTAACATGTTCCTCTTTTTTCACTCAACTTTTTATTGTTGCATGTTGCTTCTGTAATTTAAACACAAGATTCTTGATGTGCTCAAGGCATCAAGTGACACCTTGTTTCTCTTCATCTACTAACTAGAGTTGTTCCCTTTATTAATGGGTCTCATCTACGAGTTCTTTGTTCTTATCTACCAACTTTAAACTATTAATATAGCCCCATTAGCTTTCTATAGTGTTAGTCTTTAATATTTATCTATCCTTTAACATAAGGATGATGGACCTAAGAGAGAACTCAGAATAAGCTAGTCTGGTGTGTTAATTCATAAATCATATAAAAAATTCTAAATTTCTAATGTTAATTTCACAAAGATGCATGGCATTTCTAACCTCATTTATGCTATGTACTCTAATATTTGGAGTGGTATCCTATAAATGCATTTTTTACATTCAGTAGTGATAGAAATGTATTTGAAACTTTGTCTCTAGGTTTGTTTGTTCATTGTGGATAGGATATCTAAATTGTTCAGATATGAATGAGAAGCCTTTACCTGGGTAATGGGTCCAAACCTCTCAATGACATTAAAGGTTTAAAATAGGAAAAACAAGCTCTATATGGATGTATCTTCAGCCATCTATCTTGTGGAATATCTTTACTTCAAAGGTGAGCTTAGTTGAAATCCATGTACATGAATTGCAGTTCCATCTTCACGTCAACGTGGGTGAATATTTTGCACGTATACTTCTTACATTTTGCCGCATTTTGTTTGAATCCCTACATCATTCCTTGTCAGACTCCCATCTTGTCTTGATCCCTTCAATGTGTTATGTTACCTAAGTGGTTCTTGAGGCTTTCTTTGTCCAAATCCTCATTCAACATGTTCCTCTCTTTTCGCTCAACCTTTTATTGTTGCATGTTGCTCCTGTATTTAAACATGAGATTCTTGATGTGCTAAAGGCACCAAGCGACACTCTGTTTCTCTTCATGTACTGACTAGAGTCGTTTTCTTCATTAGTTTTTCTCATCTACCAGTTTGTTTTTTTATTTACCAACTTGATACTAGTAATATCGTCCCATTAGCTTTCTATAATGTTAGTCTTTATCCATCCCTTAAAATAATAATTATGGACCTAAGAGAGAATACCATAGGCTGTGTGTTGATTTTCATGAAACTGAAACTATAAGAACTAAAACTGTAACTGAAACTGAATCTGTAAGAACTGAAACTGTAAGAACCGTGAGAAATGAAAATAGAATTGTAAGAAAAATGTGTTGTAATTGATATAACTAACTTGGATATACTGCCAACTGTTCTGTGATGTTTTGTCTTCAAGGTTGGTGAATAGTTTTAAAGCATAACATGCAACTTCAAAAGTGGTTGAACTTCTTTTATAGTTTTTGGCACTTGAATTTAATTGGTGGTAAAGATGGACATGGATTGCAATGGCTTCATTTTGAATGTGTGATCTAGATTTAATTTGATGTGATCCAATGGTTGGGAATTTGTTATTTGTTGATTCATGTGCTTTGATTTGTTTTAATGAGAAATAGAATGGGTTGGGTGTCAATTATTGAACAAAGTGGGTTTAAATTTTATTGGGTTGGGTGTCATTTATTGAACATAAGGGGTTTAAATGTTGAATAACACAACATTCATGTTATTGGGTTGGTTGTCATTTATGGAACATAGGGGGTTTAAATGTTGAATAACACAACAGTTATGACTGACATACATTCACTTTTATTATGTGCAGGTATGGGTTTAAATGTTATTGGGTTGGGTGTCATTTATTGAACATAGGGGGTTTAAATATTGAACAACACAATAGTTATGGCTGACATACATTCACTTTTATTATGTCCAGGTATGGATATTTATTTGGGATACAAAGCTTCAGTTCTAATGAGTGGGAGTTGAAGTGACTGCGACTTTGTACTTCTGGAATAGACCATTTTGGAAGCATTTATGGTTTTATCTGTTTTCTAGTTGGGTCAATATGGTTTGCACTCTTAAGTATTAAGATACTATTTATGGACAGTTGTGGGCCTAGTCAATGTTTTGGGAAATTTTAGACATAAATTAATACTTATTTGCACTTAATGTTATTTCTCTTTGTTTAAATATTGATTGCAAAAGTCTCAATTTCTGGTGGTTTGGTGAGATGAGTACTATATCAATCATTGGTCCCTACACAACATTAGACATCTCTCCCCTATAAACCCGAGAATTTACTAATAAATACATGCCACCCAAAGTTCTTATATATATATATATATATATATATATATATATATATATATATATATAGATTTCCAATTTCTGCCCGATAACTAACTTACTTCTAATGTAACATAATAATTTAGCCATATGCGCACCTGGCTGTAGTACTATTTTTAAAAATAAATAACCATTCCTCAACTAATTAGAGCACTTAGTCCTCTGCTAATTTCCTAGAGCAAAAATGGCTGAAATGGAAAAATGAAGCCCGTTCGTTCATCATGCGATTGTGCCTCTCTTTGTTTGTGCTTAAAAGTTGGCATTGTTAGATTACTTATGGCGATTAGAAGACGAATCTTAGCCTCTTTTCTTCCTGCCAGTGACGCCTACAGTGAAGTCCTAACAATAATGCCGCAAAAAAGAACAGAGGAAATTAATTTCGTAACAAATGCATGTCATTTTCAAATAATTTTTACACCAAATTTGTAAGGCATGGTCAAAGTTTCAGCATAATTAAAATTCCATTTAAGTTAAAATTTAGTGGGAAGAATCTTACCTCATTTGAAATTGATTTACGTATTCGAAAAATAATATTTTGAATAAATCTAAACTTTGACACTCTTAAATCGTCAAATTCTGATTACCTCTTGATTAGGCTGCTCAACAGATAGAACATCAGACATCTAAGCTCCAAATACTTATGCAATGAAGCTAAATCAATTTAAACGAAGCCCAAATAACCAATTGAGACAGAGGTTGAGTTTGTTGCTAGAGTCGAGGGGGGCATTTAATGATTTGGGCATGCCAAGAAGTTACGACGACTTGGAAGATGCAACAACCACTGCCATTGGCTGCATCCCAGTTACTGGCGAGTGGCTTCCCTTCACTGATAATAGGCTTGCTATAAATGTTAGAACTATCTTAGATATTGAGGTATACCAAAATTTATGGGAAATCTATGTGTTATTGAATGATCTGTACTAAATATTTTTGGGGAAACAGTTTATAATTATGAATGACAACTCAAAACCTATGACAACTTTCCCAGTAAACTAGCCCATTTGCAAATTTTGAATAAAGCTCACTCACTCTCAAATTCCAGACAGTTCTCTAAAAACCTCATACTAACGGTTATGGTAGGTCGTAATTAAACATTTCTGCAAATTCGAATTTTCTATTTTACATACCATGTAAAACTATCAACCGTATATTGATCCACTGAAATTTAATCTAAAGAGTATTGAAAGTTTAGTATACGGTCCACTGAAATTTAATCTAAAGAGTATTGAAAGTTTAGTTGATTTTAAAATTTTTGTAATAATATAAATTAAATGACTAGTAAATTTAATAAATAATCACGATAAAGTATTAAAATACTTATTAATAAACAATCACTATAAAACATTACAATGTTTATTTTTATTGTATATCTCATATATTTTAAAAAATAATAAAAAATTACAAAATTGTAATTTTATTTTAAATTAATTTATTATTAATGATAAAAACCATTAATATGCTTTAGCTTATAAATACCACATACTTAAAATAAAAATAAATCTTAATACTTAATACTACGTGAATACTCTAACAAATTTTATATTATTCATATTTATTCAAATAATTTTTAAAATATTTTATTTATTTTTATACTATTCAACTCATCAAAATAAAAAATATATATAAATAAAAGAGTATACAATTTTGTAGAAAATTTTCGTCAACTGCTATTGAAAGAAGACATATTTCTTGAACGCAATTCTTTAGTGCATGGTTTCCTCGCTCATCTAGTGCACTGTTTCAGTGTTCATCTAGTACATTGTTTCAGCATTCAAATTGCGTGGATTTATATAAATTTTAAATAAAATTATTGATTATGTAACTGAGTTGAGTATTTATTTAGTGCATCGTTTTAGTTTTTGAATTGGACTTATATAAATGTTAAATAAAATCACTGATTATGTAATTGAATTAAGAGATTCATTCTACAATCTAATATGAGGAGATATGAGGGGATATGTAAGTTTGTCCATTTAGTCTCCCTTTAAAATAAAAATAAAAACTAAAAATTAGGTTGTAAATAGAAAAATAATATCCCCTATAATAAAAAAAATAAATAAAAATAAAAAATGTATCAATAAAATGTTTAAATATTATATATATTTTTTAATATTTTAAAAAATATATGAAGATCTATATGAACTAATTTATATATGTAGATTGTCAATAAAATATTTTTATGTTCAATGTGAGTTATCAATAAAATATTTTAATAAAAATTAATAAAAATAAAAATTAATAAAAACTATTTTATAGTTGAATGACTTACTTAACGTAGTTGAATCCCAAAATGATATCTAATATAATGCACTGCGTAAACCCCCATACTTAAACTATTTTATAGTTAAAACTTTTATCTAATTTTATATTTATTTTATTTAGCGATCAAAAATAAATTTAAATAATGAAAAATAACACATTATATTTGGACTCTAAAAAATTTCATAACTGAAAACCTCTAAACTCACATTAAATTCATACTTAAGATAAATCTATACCAATTAATAAACCAAATTAAAAACTAAACTCCCATATTTGAGATAATTCATTCCATATATAACGCAAGCAGGTAATCTTGCCTACTGACTAGAATGCGACCATCAAATATTTTTCTTAAACAACCATTCTGCAATCTCCAAGATTCTTGGAAGGGGATTAGAAACTAGCAATTACCCGGATGTATGAAGAAGGTTCCTCTGTGGCATCAAATGGAGAGGTTAATAGCTTGTAGTACTCTGTTCCACTAGTTTCCGCTGATGAGGCACCAACCTCAATAAAGGCTAACACTGAGCGGTACACCCCCAGGGAGAATTCGATTTTCTCTCTTTCCCGGAAGTAATTTTTGTAAACTATCCAATTCTTAAATCGACCATTTTCCCAGCATATGGTGTAACCGTTTATTGTCAATTTGATGCCACTGTCTTTCAAAAGTTGCCAGGTACGGTCGCACTTCCATATGCCGTCTTCCCAGCCTGGGCACCCTTTCACCCTTATTTCTTCAAGAATTCTAGTCTGCCTCTGTAATGCCTCGGTGATATCATTCAACTGATTGCAGTGTTTCATCTGAAAACACTTCAACTTTGGCAATGCACCATGGCGCAAGGGGGGAGGTTTTTCAAACTGTCAAAACGTTTGATGACCAAGTTCTCAAGCTTGGGAAATGACCCATCTACACCAAACTCCTTTGGAAAGACAACGCACTTTTCGTTGCTTGACAACTTTAGCTTTCTCAAAGTAGAGATAGTTTGAGGCCTTTATATTGTTTTGTCTCGCTGTTATCCCCATGTAACTCCAGATCCATGAGGCTCTAAAGCCCAAAGATCCAACCTTGCATGACGCAACTCTTTAGATGAAGAATTTCAAGGCTTATCATGTTGGAAATAATAATCTCAACCACGAAAATAAACACTTTGATAGCAGCGATATTTGTTAGAAGTAATTTTGCAGGTTGTCTCTTTGTTTGAAGATGAAAGGACGGAACAGAGATAAGCTTAATGTATTTTGGTAAATAGATATGAACAAGCATTCATTACGCAATTATTGCCCACACTCCACAAACACTTGTGCGATTACTGTACACACTCAACAACAACAACATATTAATTATTTGCTCTATCATGTATTAATGTAAAATTGTATGTTGAGATAAATATGTATGTAAAAGTCATTTTGCAAGTTAGAGAGAAAGAGAGGTAGCATCTCTGAGGAGAAAATCTTCGAGCGTCAATTTCATATGAATGTATTTTCATGAATTAGAAATTAATCCTAAGTTTTTAAATCATTGTAAACTTTGTTTTACTTGGTGAATGAGTTGTAGTCTCATATGAATGCATTTTCATGAATTAGAAATTAATCCTCCGATTTTATTGTTAAATCACTGTAAACCTTGTTTTACTTGGTGAATGAGCTGCAGTCTCATATGAATGTATTTTCATGAATTAGAAATTAATATTAAGTTTTTAAAACACTGTAAACCTTGTTTTACTTAGTGAATGAGCCGCAGTCTCGTATGAATGTATTTTCATGAATTAGAAATTGATCCAAAGTTTTTATCTTTTGTTTTACTTTGAGTTTTTTGTTCTCGTGAGTGAATACTGTGTTTTTTAAGCCTCCTATAATTACGTGAAATCAACTTAGCGAAACTCTCCATTCTGGTGAAATCAGCTTAGCGAAACTCTCCCTTCTGCCTCTCCGCATAAAATTTTTCAACATGGTATCGGAGTGGGTTAAACTATGTTAGTGTAAAAACAACTGTGTTTTTACTTCCAGCTAAAATTGTTTTGAGGGCATATTGTTTTTAGCATATTTACTAGCAGGTAGAAAGTTTTTTTTTCTTATTCTTAGAAGTGGCAACATCAATCAGAAGCTTGACTAATCCTCGAAACTCTCCCCTCTGCCTCTCCGAGTAAATTTTCTCAACATAGTATCGGAGCGAGTTAAAGTATGTTAGTGTAAAAACAAGTGTGTTTTTACTAGTAGCTAAAATTGTTTTGAGGGTAGATTGTTTTTAGCATATTTACCCTTGGGTAGAAAGTTTTTTTTCTTAAGCTCAGAAATGGAAACATATATCACAAGATTCACTAATCCTGAAATACCTCAGTTTAATGGAAAAAATTATGATTATTGGGCTATTGCAATGAAAACCCTATTTTCATTTGAGTTTGGTGGATAATAGTTTTCAAGGACTAGCAGATGCAACAACATACAATGCCTTATCTCCAGCAGAAAGAAATTTATTAAGGGATTGTTAAGGGACAACAGGAAGAAGGATTCAAAAGACCTGTTCTATATTTTTCAAGCAGTTCATGAAAGTATTTTCCCAAGAGTTGCAACAACAACGAAGTCTAAGCAAGCATGAGACACCCCCTAGAGAGCCTACCAAAGCATGGCAAAAGTTAAGACAACAAAGCTACAAATGTTGAGCAGAGACTTTTAAACACTTTGTATGAAAGAGTCTCAGAATGTAGACTCGTTTTTTACACATGTAAGTGGGCTAGTTACTCAAATCAAGTCTCATGGTGAGACACTTGAGGAAAGAATAGTTGAGAATGTTTTGAGAAGTTTTCTAGCAAGGTTTGATGCCATTATTGTGGCCATAGAAGAGACACATAATCTCTCACAGTTCTAAGTGGATGAGCTTAATACATCATTGGTTTCTCATGAACATAGACTGAATAGAGCAACAAGCTCCTCATTGGAGCATGCCTTCAAGACACAAGTATCATTTGGTCAAGGTCGAGGCAGAGGAAGATCATATGCTAAAGGAAGAGGAAGAAGCCCACACAGAGGTGGAAGAAGCAGCCCTTCAATCTCAAATGGAAGAGACAACAATCAAAATCCAAGTCAAAGCCCAAGCCAAAATCAAGCACACGATTAGAGATATGATAAATCTTAAGTTTAATGTCATTACTGTAAGAAGTATGGTCATTATGCAAATGAATGTAGAAAGAAGAAATATGACATTAGTGACAAACCAAGTGTAAATTTCACAAAAGAATGAACCATCATAACATGTTTTTAGCTTGTAAAGTAGCACAAGAAAAACAAAGTGATATATGATATCTAGATTCAGGGTGTAGCAACCACATGTGAGGAAACATAGAAATATTTTCCAATCTAGATGAAAGTATGAAATCTGAAGTGACATTAGGGACTGTTAGCAAAGTTTTCGTCATGGGAAAAGGAATCAGTTAATATCCTTGTTACAAGGAAAAGTGTCTATATATAACTGCTCTATCCCACTAAGGTGTGACAGCTGCCTTAGAAACAAACAGAGAAAAACTACTTTTGTATTTCCTTTATGAATTATAGATATAGAGGAATAGAAAGAACCAACCTCTGTCTTGCGCTAATCCTTTGATCTGATTCCTCTCTTCTTTGATAGTCTCCAGCTACCTGCTCCCTAGCACGCCTAGCTTCACAAAGTACCTGCAAGATCACAGAAGCATAGCACTATACAAAGACATGGATCTATATTCATAAACAACTTAGGATCAGATTTAAATTGACCATACAAATGTAACAAGCATCAATGGTACAAAAGCATGGAGGAAAACTCAAATAGCTCTTATTGATAAACAAGAAAAGATCCAGGAGGAGTTACAACCAATGGTTCCGACCCAGCATCAACCTCCCAGAAAAGAAGCCCCTCTTCACCTCAAACAAAGCATAGATCACCCAACAATATGAAGTTTGTCTCTAGAAACCAACAGCAATTCCTTACAATATGCAAAATTCCAGCCTCTGGATCTCTGGGATGAGGGATCCATATATAGATATCTGTAAGGGAGATGAGTCAGCTTGTGATTTGATTAGTGTCTTCTCTCTGTCAGTTATTGCTTCCACTTGGAGACTGAGGGCGTCTTACTCATCCTTGGTCGAATTCAGTGAGGCAAGTGTCACAGGAGAAGATTCTGGAAGCTTCCATTGCCTCTCCACCTCGCGGAATGACACTGCCATTTTTCATTTCTCACCCATCGCACCCCATAGAAGGAGGTTTGAAATGCAACGCACCCTCATAGTGCATTTGGGTGAGATGCAACGCACCTAGCCAGTGGAGCAGCTGCAATGATCCTGTTTTGACCAATTCTGAGTAGTTTCTGGTGGAGAACTTCTGGGAGAAGCTGTAATTTGTTGACCTTGTTCCTTTAGGGGTTAGAACAACACTTTTAGGGACTTATGAGCCCTTGGTTTATGGACATTTCATGCTTGGAGTTGTAGGGCACAAAAATGTCTATAACAGTTGCCCCCTAAAGTATGAGGCCGTTAACCTTTTGGTGTCGGGTGAAATGCTTTATTATGAGGATCCGAAGTTCTTTCAATGTTGGGAGGAGACCTGTAATAAGATACAATACAATACATTATCTTCATAATATTTTCATGATCTAGCTGAGGCGGGCATTGCCATGCTCAGCTTTATAAATTCATTTTCATGTACATAGGACAGACAACCGTCTGAGTGTAGACTGATGATTATGATAGAGCCATCATCCTTTTGGTAGGATGATTATCTGTGCTGCAATGATGTACATTTAATGTTTTTATTTCCCTGAATATATATCGCAGCCCGGATGGATGAAACTAGATCTGGGGTCTTCAATCTCGTCCAATCTTCACTCAAAGTACAAGTCGATCCATGTGAGAAATGTTCTGAAGTCGAACATGGAAAGACATCGCTTGATTACCAGTCAATGATGTAAATTGTTAACAAGCGCGAGAGGAATCACCGATAATGGTAATGACCCTCAAGGTACTGCAGTACAATTCACGTGGTGTGAATAAAGGACTTGGCGTCGAACACCACGCAAAATCTTTCGGTCGAAGGCCATTGATGTAAACCTGTCGCCGGAAGTGAGAAACTTGCCATTGAGGCATGCAAGCTTCAAAGTACTGAATGGGGTGTTCCTAGATCAACTTCTTGGATAATGAACTGATGTCGACAAGAAGTGATCCGTCACAGGAGGGCCTTAATGAATCCCACATCAATGATACGGAACGGAGCAAATCATTTTGATGGAGGTGAAAACGATCTGGTGATATAAGGTTCAGGGTGGCGGACATGAAAGAATGGAGTATAATGTATGGTAGTGGGTGAGACACAGGTGACTTCTCTGGATGACTTCTCTTGAACATATCGGTGACACTGATGTGATGGATTGGTAGCATTAACCCCAAATGTGGATGGTATGGCGTGACCATGGCGATGTGACCGGTGAATGAAACAACCCAACCTGACTCGGACACGGAGCGGAAGTGTCATGTTCAAGAGCGACTTGCTACCAACAAAGTTTCTTTGAGTTTTCTTCCCAATTTTTCCCCAGTCATTGCTGACCAGTACCTCTTTATTTTTGTCAAGCTTGAGGAGGATAACATATGCTTTTTCTATAATTTTCCGTTCGGGCAAACCCATCGCTATGTTTTAACGAGACTAGCGATAGTGAAACTCGTTCTCGTCTAAAGACAAGTTTGTCGCTATTAATCTTTTTAATGAGTTTAACGACAAAGATAACTCGGTCCTTTTCAATTTTAGAGAGTCTGAAAAGGAACGTAAAGCTAACTCCAAAATTCCTTTTTCGTCATCTAATCCCTTAAGTCCGAAAAAGTATGAAACAATACAGGAGGGATGAATTTTCGATAGTTTTAACGAGCCAAACAAAACAAGCACTCGATCTTTTTGTGTAATAATCCCTCGGGTCCAAAAAGATTAAAATCTAGAGGAGGGATAGCACTTCCTGTCCCTTTAACGAACTGGAGAGGCCAATGGCTCGGCAATCTTTTCATATTTTACGAGTCAGTTGAAAAGAGCTTAAAGGAGACTCGTCTTTTGAGGAACGAGTGATAAAACGGGTAGAAGCTAATTCCAGGTAAGGTTTGGAATTCTCCAATCACGGCAGTGTCACAAGGATGGATAGGGAAATCACTCTTCGCATCTGTTCCTCAAAATGGGTAAACAATCAAATAGAGGTGAATGATCAGCCAATGAAAAAGTGGAGGTGACGGTGCAAACACGACCAAGGCTTTAATGGCTGAAGTACTACATTCACAATGGTTATTTACCGGGGAATAGTTCATTTTTTAACGATACTAAATGCGGGTGGAAACATTTTCTCATGTCTTATGTTTATTTTTTAACGAGCTTGAACTATGTGCTAAAACTGCTCGATTAATTCAGTCGTGTGATAAGAATGTCACATATAAAAACGGAAAATTTTAGAGATTTGCCCCACATCCTTTCTTTATGCAAGTTAGGAAACGACCAATCCTACGAGTTTAAAGGGTTAGAGGTCCTATAAATTTAAAAAAATAAATAGCCGCTCTTCGCTTTCACTCCAAAAGGTTTGCATGCCCCCAGGTATAAAACAAAGTTTCAAGGTTACCTCTTCTTTAGTCCGTTAAAACATTTGTTTTACTGAGAGAGGCCTACCTCTTACAGGTTAACCAAAGATTGCTCTATTTACGGCGTAAACAAAACACTTCTCTGGCGATGTCTACCGAAATAAACAAAGGTGAGCGGCGATGCCCGCCGACTCACATAACTTTGACAAGAGAATCTTGTTCTAGAATAACCCCCTCTTCCAATCACGGACGGGGGTACAGACTAGTCATATTCTCCCACAGAAACCTACCTTATACCCGAAGTTTTTCTGCCGAAGCAGACCAGGGTGCATGCCGCCTGGGTTTCAGTCATGTCCCCCCGAATCACTCGCACTCATCGGGTGGACGGACTAGAGATTGAGACATTTCTTGCGTGAAAAGACCATTTAGGGATGGTATATGACTATTTGCTATGCGTGATCTGGGAAATGAAAGCTGGTCTACGAGCTTGACCACTCTTCCTTCGTGCGGAAAACACATCACTCTGAAGAGTGATGAGACAATGGCTCTCATGCAATAAATATAGTCTCGTCCAAGGAGTAGATTGTAATCTAGGGGTCCTTGAACTACCATTATGTTCATGTGAACGGTTTTCCCTCTCAATGTTATGGGCACATCGGGAAGGATCCCTAATGGTCGACTGGTTCCTTTGTCAAAGCCTGTCAGATTTCTCATCTCAGGCAAAAGCGATGGCGAACCAAGCGCTTTCCAAGCAGTCGAGGAAAGGATACTCACAGAAGCCCCCTCATCTATGATGGTACCAGCCATAACCATTCTATATATTTGAACAATAATTCAGAATGGTACACTAGCTGGTAAACGGGGTTTACCTAGTTGATTCCAGTCGAAGGAGACAACTAGGTTGCTTGGAGGTGGGACCGAATAGACGATCGGGTATGACTCTGACAAACTTCCTTCCTGTGGTAAAGGAATGGGTAAATTGCCCCCATGTTCGTTAGAGTCTGTGCTTATGAAAAGAATTTGGATGGTGTCATCCTTATTCTCTTCAGTGATTGTATCATTTGAAGATGGAACCTCTGAAGGAAAAACCGGGTCAACTGCCGCCTCGACCTTTTGAATTTCGTCTGGTATGGATTCAGATGGTTCATCTTCAATGACAGATGCTTCGGCCGACCACCTGAGCGGGTCAGCCGGATTTTCAACTAGTGACGGACTCGGCAAGAGTTTTTTATATCCAGGAGGAAGTCGTAACGGTGAAACCGGACAATCATCCAAAACTCTTTTAGCTTCGTCTAAGAAGGGACAACGGTGGACGGCATGATCGCCTTTGCACAGTTTACAAGGAAATCTATATTTTCCTTTTTGTCCTGGGGCTTCACTTTCATTAGTTGACGGTGTGTGTTTCAACACGATCATCAGAGGTTGACGACACCGGGTTGTGCAAACAAGGAGACCAGTCCCTTAAGATCCGAGGGATGCAAGGACAATCTCTGTGAAAGTGGTCTCCTTTGCAAATGACACATGGCGATTTAGGCCTGGTCGGTGCAGTGTGTGGATTTTCGTTAGACGACACTCGTTTGCCCCCATTCGCTTTTGGCTCCTTCTTCTTCTTCTCTTTTTTCTTCTTTTCCTTCTTCTCCTTAGGATCTTGACTTTTGGCTTTACCAGCCCCATCAAGCGAAGAGGAAGGAGGAGAGGAAGTACAAGGTTGGTGGGTAACTCTGGACTCGTCTAATTGCTGATTCGATTATTCAGGAATAGTGGTGTTCTGAATGACAGATGTTGAGAAGAGCCATACAGGCAAACCAATTGTCAGTCCCGAAAGCGACAATGTGGCCATATGGGGTGCACCAACATCTCCCCAAGAGGAGAAAGGACTAGGATTTCCTCCAAGGGGAATTCCTTGGTTGGTGGATTCCATTTTCTCAACCCAAGATCAACGTAGGAAAGGGGTAATGAATATTCCGTTTAAAATAAATTTTAGATGCTTTGACACAACTTGTTTTTTCAGTTTTTAAGAGTCGAGAAAAAAACAAAAGATGACTCTAGTCTCCTTCGATTTTTAATGAGCCTGAAGTGACAAGTGCTCAGATGGACCTTTTCCGTTAAGGAGTCTGAAAAGGAACGAAAGGGACTGCTCTGGAAGTCTAGGTAGAGGGAGTACTAAACCAATCGCAAAACTATAGAATACTTTTTACGGTACGGCAGTCAATCTTCCTGAATGCTGTGTTCAGTGCATTGAGATCGATAGGGCGGCAGACATGGCTTCCTATGGATAAAGGATTTAAGCCTATAGGGTCTCCCAAAATATACTCGACGGTACGTGGGAGCACAAGTCCATACTGGCACTTATCGTCTCAAAGTAGAGGAATCACCCAACCATCAGTGAGAAAAACAGTTACCAGGCTTTATGATGCCGGAATACGTCTCTAGCCTAGACCTCTAAATGTTGTGCGTTAAGTTCCAAAGCATTGTTAGATTCATTGAATTTATTTTAAGTTGATCTTGTTTATGAAGTTTGCCTTTCAGGTTCACCACGAGATGTAGATGTAATTCCTAAAATGCAATCTAAAGATGATAAACAAACTTTTTATCTCTTTTGTGCAATGAAAATCCTAGCTACTAGGGAAAAGAAAGACAGAATCTTTTCACAAAAAGCAAAGAGCACACTGTAAATGCACTTTCCTAAATCAAGCCAAACAGACTGTCTATATGCAAATGCACATGCATGTATTTTTTTTTCGACTTTCTTAATATCTAGATGCTAAAAAGAAAGTTGATGTACAAATCTGAATTTCTTTTCAAGCGACAAACATAAACAAGCTTCTTTTCGAAATCAAAAATAGAGATGATTACGACACCTTACGATTTTGAAATGAATACTTGTTTTAGACACTAGAAAATTACAAATTCAGACCAAAAGCAATAGTAATAGGATAATCGACCATCAACAGCAATCAAACATTCTCCTATGATCGAAATCGACACTTGCGACAGATTCAAATCAAAGGACGACAACACGACTATGCTACTTTTGCAAAGGAAAACTGTAAATGACTCAACAAACACACAAAAACATCTACAGTTATTTTGTACAAAGGAGGCATAATAACAGCAAGGAAAAGGGGTTTCAAACAGACATATACTAATCACAGGCAGCAAAATTCCGGAATAGAACTGGAAAGAATGAAGCACAGAAGCCATAGCTGCACAGAGCTAGTCTGATCAGCGCACCTGTAACAAAGAGAATCTGAAATGCAGCGCAGGTTGTCCCTTGGAGAAGTACGCTGAAATTCAGAATCTTTGTACAGTACCTGTGCTGGGCCAGAAACGAGACTCTGCTCAGGTTCCAGGTCACAGTTTGCAGTTCAGTTCTTTGTTTTTGGCCGAGTAAAAAGCAATCAGTAATGCAACAATCAGGGGTAGATCTAAGGAGGATCTAAGAGCTATCACAAGGGCAATCAGATAGTTTGTGAATCGGCTGTTTAAATCATAAACAGATCCAGTGAATGGATTGAAGTAGCAGTTATCTACTTTGCATTTGTTATGGCAAATGCAGTTCGAATGCTACTTGTAAGTTTATGAAACAAACAACAAAGAATGATAAACAAACAAACTAATTATGTCCCCAGCGGAGTCGCCATTTTGTTACAGGGAAAAGTGTCTATATAGAATTGCTCTATCCCACTAAGGTGTGACAGATACCTTAGAAACAAACAGAGAAAAACTACTTTTGTATTTCCTTTATGAATTATAGATAGAGAGGAATAGAAAGAACCAACCTCTGTCTTGCACTAATCCTTTGATCCGATTCCTCTCTTCTTTGATAGTCTCCAGCTACCTGCTCCCTAGCAAGCCTAGCTTCACAAAGTACTTGCAAGATCACAGAAGCATAGCACTATACAAAGACATCTATCTATATTCATAAACAACTTAGGATCAGATTTAAATTGACCATACAAATGTAACAAGCATCAATGATACAAAAGCATGGAGGAAAACTCAAATAGCTTTTATTGATAAACAAGAAAATATCCAGGAGGAGTTACAACCAGTGGTTCTGACCCAACATCAACCTCCTAGCAAAGAAGCCCCTCTTCACCTCAAACAAAGCATAGATCACCCAACAATCTGATGTTTGTCTCTAGAAACCAACAACAATTCCTTACAATATGCAAAATTCCAGCCTCTGGATCTCTGGGATGAGGGATCCATATATAGATATCTGTAAGGGAGATGAGTGAGCTTGTGATTTGATTAGTGTCTTCTCTCTGTCAGTTCTTGCTTCCACTTGGAGACTGAGGGCCTCTTACTCATCATTGGTCGAATTCAGTGAGGCAAGTGTCACAGGATAAGATTCTGGAAGCTTCCATTGCCTCTACACCTCGCGGAATGACACTGCCATTTGTCATTTCTCACCCATCGCACCCCACAGAAGGGAGTTTTGAAATGAAACGCACCCTCATAGTTCATTTGGGTTAGATGCAATGCATCTAGCCAGTGGAGCAGCTGCAATGATCCTGTTTTGACCAATTCTGAGCAATTTTTGGTGGAGAACTTCTGGGAGAAGCTGTAATCTGTTGACCTTGTTCCTTTAGGGGTTAGAACAAAACTTTTAGGGACTTAGGAGCCCTTGGTTTATGGACATTTCATGCTTGGAGTTGTAGGGCACAAAAATGTCTATAACAATCCTAACAAAAAAGGGACAGAAAAATTATATCCCAAATTTTTACTTTGTCCCCGGTCTGAAGCATAACCTCATGAGCATTGGAAAACTCATACAAAAGGGCTACAATGTCTTTTTCAAAAATAATGTGTACACAATTTTGGATACACTTCCAAACAGACAGCTGATTGCAAAGGTTCAAATGACAAACAATAGAATGTTTTCCCTAAAAATAAGATTAGATTTGCAAAAAAAAAGTGCACAAGCACAACTCTCAATGAACTCACAAGGGAATGGAAGAAAATATGCAGTTGTCATACAACTAATCTTTCAAATAGAGGTCAAATATGAAAATTGGTTATGGCATTTGAGAGTTGGTCATTTCAACTTTGGAGGTTTGAATTTGCTGCATAAGAAAGGTATGGTGAAGGGACTACCACTCATAGAAAATCCGGACAACCTATGTGACGAATGTATCTTGGACAAGCAACATAGAAATACATTTCCAGTAGGAAAGTGAGTAAGGGCAAAGGCACCTTTGGAGATTGTCCACTCAGATTTATGTGGACCAATCAGACACCATCAATTAGAGGCATCCACTATCTATTGACCTTCATAGATGACTACACAAGGAAGACATGGGTTTATTTCTTAAAATAGAAAAGTAAAGTGTTTGAGTGTTTTCGCCGATACAAAGTTCGTGTTGAGAAGAAAAGTGGACACTACATCAAATTCCTCAGTACTGATAGAGGTGGAGAATAAATCTCAAATGACTTCCTTCGATTTTGCAGGGAGCATGGAATTCACAAGCAATTTACAACAAGGTATACACCTCAGAAAATGGTGTGGAAGAAAGGAAGAATAAGACCATTATGGAAATGGCAAGGAGTATGATGAAGGCTAAGAATTTGCCAAATGATTATTGGGCTGAAGTTGTCACTTGTGTAGCATATATCTTGAATAGAGGTCCAACCAAAAGCATCCAGAACATAGTTCCTGAAGAGGCATGGAGTGGAAGAAAGCATAGTGTCACCCACATGAGAGTTTTTGGATGTGTGGCGTATGCACATGTCTCAGATGAGTTGAGGAAGAAGTTGGAAAGTAAGGGGGACAAATGTATATTTATTGGATACAGTGATGAATCCAAGGCATACAAACTCTACAATCCATTAACAAGAAGGTCATAATCAACAGAGATGTGCAGTTTATAGAAGAGGAAGCATGGAATGGAAGTTTATAAAAGACAGTCAATGTCAAAGCATGTATACCACATGAGGATAAAGAGGAATTAACAGTAGCAAGTAATTCCTCAATAGTGACTCCCTCTGCTCCTATTCAAGAACAACAAAACAAGCAGCAAACAACACCATCAACAAATAATAGGACAGCTTCACGCAACCAAGCAAGTACTTCTCCAAGCACACTGTAAAGTGCAACACCAAGTGACATGTCAAGCCCATCTTCAGCAAGCACAAGAAGACCAAAATTCAGAAATTTAAATGAAATTTATCACCAAGATGAAGTTGATAGTAGCGCTAGTCTGAATTCCTTATTTGCCTTGTTTTGTCATGTAGATGACCCAATCCGTTTTGAGGATCTAGTCAAAGAAGAAAAATGGGTTACAACAATGGAGGAAGAAATAGAAGCAATATAAAGGAATGACACATGGCAGTTAGTGAACCTTCCGAAAGGAAAATATGTCATTGGAGTGAAGTGGGTATATAAGACCAAAAGTAACATTGAGGGAAATATTGAAAGGAACAAAGAAAGGTTAGTTGTTAAAAGATACAAGCAGCAACATGGAAGGGATTATGTAGAGACATTTGTGCTAGTCGCGAGGATGGAGACAATGAGCGCAGTTATGGCGATTGTCGCGCAACATAAATGGAAAGTGTATCAAATAGACGTAAAATCAACATTTTTGAATAGAGTGCTGAAAGAGGAAGTGTATGTAGTGCAACCGCCTTGTTATGAGGTAGAAGGCCAAGAAGACAAAGTGTATCAGTTGAGGAAAAATCTTTATCAATTGAAGCAAGCACTGCATGCATGGTATAACAGGATAGATGCCTACTTGTTAGACAATGGTTTAAAAAAATGTGACGGTGAACCCACTTTCTACATCAAAGAGAGCCACGGTAAGATTCTCATTGTCATCTTATATGTAGATGATTTGATTTTATAGGCAATGATGATTTCCTCATCGTTGATTTCAAACAAGTCATGAAGAGTGAATTTGAAATGACTGACTTGGGATTGTTAAGAGATCTTTTGGGCATAGAAGTGAAGCAAACAGAAAATGACATTTTTATCTCTTAAGAAAGGTATATGACAGACGTTTTGGATAGGTTTAAAATGGAGAACAACAAGTCTGCACCAACTCCAACTATTATGGGGTTGAAGTTGAGCAAATAAGATTGTAGCAACAATGTCAATCTAAAATTATACAAAAGCATGATAGGCAGCTTGATGTATTTGACCGCCACTAGGGAAAATATAATGTATGTAGTGAGTTTGGTGTCGAGGTTCATGGAGACACCTAAGGAAACACATTGGCAATCAACAGAAATGATTCTAAAGTATGTCAATGGGACAAAATAGTATGGCATTTTGTACATAGCAACAAGTGATTTCATGCTGGTTGGTTACACTAACGGTGATTGGGTAGAAAGTGTCGATGACAGAAAGAGCACGTGAGGATATGTTTTTCATTTGGGTTTAGGAGCCATTTCATGGGCTTGCAAGAAGCAGCCAATAGTGCCACTGTCAACAGCACACACTGAATATGTCGCAACAACAGCAGTAGCGTGTCAGGTAGTTTGGATGAGAAGGATGTTGAGGGATCTTCGTCATGACCAAGAGGGAATGACAACTATTTTCTGCGACAACACTTCAGCAATTGCATTGTCAAAAAAATTATGTCTTTCACAAGAGGACCAAGCATATTGATGTCAAATATCATTTCGCAACACAGCGAAAAATTTAAGGCATTTAATGTATTTGGGTAAATAGATATGGGCAAGCATTCATTCCGCTATTATTGCCCACACTCCACAAACATATGCCCGATTACTGTACACACTCAACAACAACAAAATATTAATTATTTGCTTTTTCATGTATTAATGTAAAATTATATGTTATTTTGTGTGAAGTGTAATTGGTGAATGTATTTTCATAAATTAGAAATTAATGCTAAGTTTTTATTGTTGCTCCAAGCTTACCTTGTTTTACTCTAAATTTTTTGTTGCAGTGAGGGAATACTATGTTTTTTAAGCCTCTGTATAGCGGCGTGAAACTCGCCCCTCTCCCTCTAAATTTTTTACATATCAATGTCATATTCCCTCCCAACCATCTGCGATTCTTGAGCAGTGAATCTTTCCCTCTTCTCTTCTAAGCTACGGGCATTGAATGCATTTACTTGCATGACGGAGACAAGATGTTTCAAATATTTTGCACTTCCATGTATTTCGTTGATTCCCTTTCTTAATGCGCTCATCCTCCGACCCATCTTGTAACGGAAAATGAGCCTATCAAATTTGCAGAATATCGAATTACCAAACAGACAATCCTCCACTATGTCCATAGCATCAATCAGAAAATCCTCAAGTTTTTGCAGCTAATTGGACATTGAACGTGAGTTGCTGTTCTGTCCGACCTCGTCCAACAATAATTTAACAGGAAAAAGCTCATCACAAAGAAATTCAAAATCCTTTTTGAAACTAGTGATAAGCGATACCTCTTTCAAGACTTTCTCAGAGAGCATCGAAGTGAATGTTTCTATCAGCGCGCTAACAACAGGTGGTTCTGACATCTTTCTTTCTTCTTTTGATTCCTCCGCACTTGATCTGCCTCTCGGCACTTACTCCTTTTCGCCTAGTCTCCTTTTCCGCACTTACTCCTTTACACCTCTGAGTCTCCGCACTTAACTGACCGCAATGTGTGTTCAATGAAGCTTGCATGCACCTAGGTCCTTCCCAATTAGCAAGCTGTGGAAGCAGGGAACAAGGTAATGTAAGGCTTGACAAGTTTAGGAATTAACCTACTTTCTTGAAATGGAGTTGCAATATTTATTCAATTGATTTTTATTATTTTTATTAATATTTAAAATTAATTATCTATAATATAACTTGTTTAGGTTTTATTTTGTAATCACTGTTGTAATAGGATAGGATTGTACAACACAATGCCATGTGGATAATTACATCAGATTTTCCTACCATAATTTTCAAATGGAGTTGTCATATTTATTCCATGAGTTTTAGATACTTTTAGATTTTTCATAAATCACCAAAAGTTAAAATCCTTTAGAATAACTCACACTCACTCAAATAAAATATTTACCATCAATTACTACCCACCATAATTTAAGCAAGTGTTTGCATAAAATGGATAATTACAAGAACTTTATTAACAATCAATTAATTAAAATGTAAGTTAATTATTTTATAATATTTAAATTACTTTTATAATAAATATAATTATAAGTTAACTTAATTATTTTATAATATTTAAATTACTTTTATAATAAATATTATTAATTAAAAAGGTCAAAATTAACAACTACCCTTTAAAATATACCTATGTATACTTTACACAGAAAATGTAAAACCTTTGAGACAACCTTCTTAATAAAAACATTATCACTACAATAAGACACTATTATTATAGCACAATCTAGAGTTACAATTAACAAAATACCTCAATTTACTAATTGGTAAAACTTAAATTAACTAGATTCCAAATCTTCATACTAACTTGAATTCAATATTTTTACTTTAATTTAGCTATGTCTAAACTAAATCACAAGTACAAACTACTATATAGCACTTGTTTTTAAATTATTTTGATTATTCAAAACAATGAAAAACTAAATAATAAAACTACTTTTCTTTTTCCATAATATCCATATATAAAAGTAAACTATTTCTTTTATTGACTATCATTACATTTTGTAACGAATAAAAAATATCTCAATCAATAATATTCAACTTCTATATAACTCTCAAATAAAAATATTCCTAATCCATAATGGTCCAATAAAAAGAATCGTAAGCCTTTAGTGATGGTTAGACAAATCTACAAAACAATGAAGTGTGAACAAGTTTTTTTTAAAAACGCATTCAACCCTTTCCAACTCATGTAAAATGATTTAAAATCTTTGGGCTAATATCTCCAAAATGGAGCTAGTTTGCTCTAATTTACTTTGTTTTTATTATAAAAACAATTTTTCTTTTACTTATTTAATTTAACATACATAAGATTTATTCTAATATATAATTTATAACCGTAAGAATTAAAATTAAAGCTGATTTAAAGAACCAATATGACTATAATAATATATTTTTTAATACTTTATAAAGTTAATACAATTTAATATATATAATATTTTTAATATAATTTATATTTATTGGTTAAGGTAAAAACAAGAGAAACGCGAGATACTATATTTCTTAATATTATATTTTATATTATACAACAATCTTAAGATTAATATTATATTTTATATTATACAACAATTTTAAGATTAATCTCATTTAATGTATAAAAAATTATTATAATATATATTTATATCTATAAATTACCTTAATCTTATTTAATATATAAAAAATTATTATAATATATATTTATATCTACAAATTAGTTTTAGGGCATCAACACGAACTAGAAATAAAAGCAATACGTGTAGTCAAGCTCGAAAGTATACAGAGAATAGATAGAATTTACTGAATGGATAGAATTTGCAGGTCCTCAAGAGGAAAAGATTGCCCATACAAAAAAATAAGTAGCAATCAACAATGTTTATTCACCATATTTTTACTCTTTTTTTAAGACTTCTACTCTTGGATTTGAGCCAGAGACAATACGTGTAGTCAAACTCTAAAGCATATTTAGGGTTCAGTTTTGGACATGGAATGGTTTTTTAGTTTAGTTTAGTTTATGTGTATTGTGTTACTTTATTCAATAAAAAAATTTAGTAATGCATAATAGTAATGCTTATTTAAGTTTTTTGAATTGCATATATAAACTTATAATTAGGTATTGAATTAATGATAACTAAGTTTGCATTCAAAGTGATAATGATTAATTCTGTAGTGTTACCATTTTAAGAAGAATGTTACCAATATGTGAAGAAAAGTTAAGGTTAAACATTTTTATTTTTATATATGTTTATATAATTCACTCATTTTGTATTCTAACTTGCAAAAAAAATATAAACTTCAAGAGAGAGAATCTATGAACAATCATGAGATTTCACTACTTAAAAAAAAGTATAAAAACCACAAAAGGAATTCCCTCTTGATATATCTCTTTCAATGTCAAAGAATAATGCTACAAACTTTCCCATAAAGGACTGGAATTGGACTCCCATGGACCAAACTAGAGTTATCTGGCCTAATGAGAGAAATTGTAGTGAGGGATCATATTTATAAATATATAATAACAATTCATAACACTAGATGGTCAAATATTGGGAATAAAGAAAGGGGATTTCTTAAAAGAAAAATAAGGAACACCCACAAAATTGAAGAAGAAGAGTGTAAACAACAATTCTTTGGGACATCAACATATAAATTCATAAATGCAAGATAATGATTAAATAAATTCATAAATGCAAGATAATGATTAAATAGTTCTCTCAATAAAATCAAGATGTGACAAGTTTAATAATGTCTAATACTATAAGTTAAATCATAACTAAACTACATTCATTTTTTAAGCTAGGTTTATTCCCCTGAAGCTGAAATGTATGTCATGAAAGTTTTCAGAATAATGGAGAAAATGTGTTTAGACCTAGATTAATATAGTTGCCCAATATACATCAAATAACTTATTTGGAATAAATATGAGAATAAAAGGTGAAGGGGAAAGTCAAGCTGGATAATTCAAAAATTTCTTTGAAAGGAAAAGATTGCCTTCAACAAAAACCTAACAGACAAAAACTCGAGTAAATGATAAGAGCCACTTTCAATATCCTCGACTTATCTTTATAGTCTTCTCTTTATTTTATTGGAACTATTTATGGTTAGTTTTTATTTCAATTTTTTTAAAGGGTAAACTTATTTTGCTAAGTGTAAAATTAGATATTTATCCTCCAAACTAATGGCACTTCAAAAGTTCTGAAACTTCTTTAATAAATCATTTTTCAAGATATAAATCATTTCCAATCTTGAAATAGTTATGACTATGTTTTAATTTGTAGCCTGATATTTATTATTGTAGCCAGGAAAACCATTGCCAATGTGTTTTTCATTCTTCTATCTTTCTTGCAACAAGCTCTAGCTTGTTGAAATAAGACATTAGGAACTCAAGTTAGGGCCTCCAAAAATTCATGACTTAGTTATTGTTGATATAAACAAAGTGACTCCACAATAATTAATTTTTTCCACATAAATTTTGTAATTTTTACTTATAATTCTTCCATACTCATCCCACATGCATTATAGGAGGGAATTCTTAATGTTTTGTAAAGAAATGTGCTCATCAAATTACTTGTGGGTGTAATATAATGAGTCATGATAGGTATTTCATACATAGTGTAGTTTTTGGTTGCCATCTCATTGCCTAGTCATCATGTTGAGTCATGGCCTAGTCATATATGTTCAACCAACACCTTCCAAGTGTCACCCTTGGTATGTTTAGCTTGAATGGAGATATATGGGGAAAGTGATATCTTTGGCATGTGATATTTATTTTTTATTCTACAAAATGTTGGATGAAGATGAGAAATTGGGCTACCAAATGAGAATATGAACAGGAGAAGGTTCCTTCTTTTGGATCTCTTTTCTTTTTTCTCTCTATTCAAAAAGGGAAGCCATCCTTGTTCGGATTGTGTGAAGAAGACTAAGACTAGCTAAAATTTTGTTGTTTCATAATCACTCTATTTGATATGTGACATGAAAACACAACAACCTTCAACTCCAACTATGGGATAGTGACCGCATGTAGGTTTGTTGAAAGAACCAAAATATGTATCCTTCTCCATTGGGCATGGGGTCATCCCAAATCATTATCTTGATCCAAAAAGTGCTTGTCAGGAAAAATTTATCACAGGATCAAAATATATATGTGAGCAAACAAAATCTTCCTAATCTAACTTATTGTGAGAGAAGGGATGTTATCAAGTATAAGTAGACTTGAAGTGGAGCCATGTGCATAACCAACTCCTCTTCTTTCTCCAATTATACTTGAGATTCTTGAACTATAATAATTAACTTGTGACGAAAACTCCAAATACAAAATCTTGAAGATTATTGGACACTTTTTTAAAGAATTTGCTTCATCTTCAATTATCAGAGCTTGAACTAGACAACTTATAGTTTCTCAAAAATATCTTATCCTTAAAATAAAACACCATAATTCTTTAGAACAAATCTTCCCTAGTATGGTCACCAAAAATGTTGATCACATTTTCTTTCAAGAGAAAAGAGACCAACATTGAGAGAAAATCTTGTGGGGAAAAAGAAACACTCTCGTCACTTCTATGGAGGTCGTACTTCTCTTTTAATATGTGGAATATTATTTTATATGTTCTGATAATGAATGAAATTGGTAAGTGTTAAAGAGAAAACCCTAAAAAATCATCTATTCTTTTTAAGTACATGAAAAGTAAAAAATCATCTATTCTTTTTAAGTACATGAAAAGTATGTATATATATATATATATATATATATATATATAAACATGACTATGGAGATTTTTCATCTACTAGGTTTGTTTTCAACCAATATTTTTCCCTTCCTTTTAATAATGTGAATCTATAATCAACTAGAATGGTTCATTTCATAGTACACCTCCATTCATAAAATTATGAGGAGATATATTTGAAGCAAAGAAAATAGACAAAAAGTAAAGATATAGTGCAAATTTTTAAATAACTATAAAATAATTTCACGCATTCAAATATCTTTAGAGAATTGGTGAACATTTACGAAATTTCATTGCTTAAAAAGGAAGGGTTTAGAAACCACAAATGAAATTCCCTCCTAGAAATGGATCTTTATGATATTCAAAGAATAATATTGTAACATACCTCCATGTCATGTCCACATCATCGAAACTTGGCAGCACGACCCCAACTACCGACCCGCTCAGATAAGATTATGTATTATTCCCATTCCAGGGTCTATCCAGACCAAAATATAACCTTCATATAATATATACCATGTTTGCTGGTGTGGGACCCTCTATAGCCACGTTACCTTGGGAATAAAATATTAGTGGTAATCCTTGCAGCCACTCATTGAAACTTTTAGGGAGAACCTTCCAAAATGGATACCCTGTGGTCCTTCTCACAATGTGTCTTCTCATTATTTACTATGTTTTTTCACTCACACTCCACCATGCCACATCATTCCATACTAAACTCTTCTTTAATAAATTCAAATTGTCGCGGTTATGCAGAGTAGCCACCTAGACATCCATCACCTCGACACAAGTCTAACCAATCGCATCTCCCTTATGCCTTTGGAGGTGGGCTCCACCGTGCCACAACACCTTTGGGATTGTATCCCAATGGGGTTGCACCCAAATCCATTAGAAATAACTAGGGGTAAAGCACTAGGGCGAAGTTAGTAGCTCTTTCTGCAGGGGTGATGTAGCCCTCCATGTAGCTCCACTCTAAGTGTACCACATGCCATTCATATATAGGCCACTTCAACCCATAAAACCTTCAAATTAAACTGACATGTGTTCGCCTCCTAGGTCACCACGTGGCTTTGAGACCACATCTCCTGCCACATTGGTCGTGGATCCTACCTAGTCTTCCTCCACAGAGTAAAATTGAATGTCACGTTCTATTTAATTTTGGGTTCCTCTACACTGATACACCAAATACATAACAACTGGCCCCACTTGCCACATTGTCCCAACATGTTAATCCTAGCGGGACTTATCCATCCTCCAATCGAAATCTCCAGGGTACCATACCTTCGGGACATCTGGACAACTCTATCACTTTGTAATGCTTGATGGTTAGGATCTCTTCCAGTTTTACCCTTGGTCATGGCTCTACTTCACATGGTTTAACTACGTCTTAAACCCGTTTCCACTGAAATCCCTATGTGTCTAGCCCCCGCTCCTTGGTATATATTAACACATGTAATATCAGACTTTTCATAGGCCTCTGATCCATAATATAAATACATACAACAATATATGCAGGCCCTTTTGGCTATCCCTCCTAAGATTGCATTACTTCATCCAAACATGACCTGTGAATGCATCATTTATATATATATATATATATATATATATATATATATATATATATATATATATATATGAGGTTCTCTCTCCTGAGATTATGGGTACATACTAATCTATTAACTAAGTCATTTTAATGCAAGCATTCATTTCATTATCATATATTTCTTTATCTCCTCTATACTCAGCCATTCATACCAATTTAAAGACTTGTGATGAATATAGGAGTAACCCACTACTAACTACTAATTTAAACAATTATCAACTTTATTTCCAAAAAATAATAATAAGTACAAAGGGCATGGGCAAGCATTAATATATCAACCATTAAAGAAATACATTTATACACATTAATGCACCTACAATCTAAGAATTAGATATGGGGACACAATTATCCCTTCAATGACTATGATGCATTCCACAGGAATATACATCCAAAGATATTTCATGATCATGATTACTATACTTTTAGTAGAGTAACCTCAACAAATAAGAGTTCACATAAGAACATACTTGTTAGGTAGAGATATGAGCTATTAAATTCATCATTCCCTTCTACCACATAGGGATATATTAATGCAAACATTCCCATCTGGGATAGTGCCATAGTCACACTTAATTACTTGGATTAACAAGACTCAACAGTCCACTCACATATAAGGTTCATGGTTTAGTACACTGGTCTATGTTATGTTCTTTCAGATGTTTAAGAATATATACTTATGTGTGACATTCAATTCATTTTAAGTTCTTCCCAGAAAATCATTACATGTTAAGTGAAAATCTTTATCATGCAAATTCAAGGCGGAATACCATATATGTAAACAACTTCTCACACATGAACCCATTACACTATTCAATTATTGTTAGAACAATATGGACAACCATCCCAATCAACCATATGAACAACCAAGTCATGGTTCATGCCTCATACCTCAGCTTTACAAGCCATGATAAATTAGTACATTAAAAAAGAACAAATCATTCAAAACATAGGATTCATATTCATACACTTATCTTTGATAGATTAAAGTAGGCAATTGAGATTGGGACATCAACTCTCCACTCAACATTAGACATATTTCAACCAAGACTTTCCTTGTAGTACTCACCCCCAAGATAGATTCTAAAGCTTGATGATGAATTATTAAGGGATTAAACCAAATATACTAGCTAAAATAAGGACTCTAGAGAACTATCCACATCCACCCACCAACTACTTCATGTAGTCAATATCTCACACGAAATCCAGAGGTCCACCATCTCCACCTTTTAGCTACTCTAATAATAACTATGGCTCTTCCAATATAGGCTGGAATAGAGAATCCTAAGCCTCACCACCTCCACCCTAAATTGAATGAGGGAATTCAGAGGCTTTACATCTCCATCCACAAAAATTCCTTCACATCATGGTTCCACCCAATCCTAGGAATCCAAAATCCATTATAAAATCTAGAAAGTAAGAAGAGGGGGCTAAAGAGATATCCTTACCAAAATCCAAGAAGTAGGCCTCCACCAAAGCTATCAAGGGAATCCAAAGAAAAAAATATTTACCCTCTAGTATTAGATGGAATCTAGAGACTATTGATATCACCTAGATATATTCTTCCACCTCCCAATGCACAACCAAATGTTTACTTTCATCCTTGCCTTCTGGTAATGACACAGAGCTATGTGCTCTTTTCCTCATGTGCTATGCTTCCTTTCCTCCTCTACAACACAACCAATGCTTCTACGATCCTATCCCTAAGGCTTAATTTCCTTTTTCTTGTTTAGTCAAGCTTCTTTATTTGCTCTCCTACATTCTTTGTTTCCCCCTTGTCTTCTTTGTTGTTCTCTACCTTACCTAGGATATTCTCCCCTCATTACATACAAATTCTCTCTTCCTGAATGCCTGCCTCCCTTGTAGTTCCCCAATACCTACCTTGATTTCCTTCCTTGTGGGTCCTTTATATCGTGTTGCAACCATTTAAATTGCATGGGAAGACACTTTTTCCACCCCTCACTTCTCCTCTTAGTCAGAATTATTATGTAACTCCCCATCCCATATTTAACCACTTTCACCAGCATGCCAGGGTAGACATGAGATAGAAAGCTACTATGACATGAATCAACTTCCTTAGTACAATTAAGGAAGTGGAATCGACAACCTGAAACTTACCAACCACAAAATGACATCCTATAGGGATTACAAGACACTCAGAGGAAAAACCACCACTCCTGGTGTCCAAAACCTGAGCCAAACTAAGGTTTTATTAACTTAACACCCTAACTTCTCACACAACAAGTCATGCATGTAGTTGAGGGCCTCCAACTGTTCCCACAAGCCTAATTTCTAATGGTTGTGACATAAAATGTCTAGTTCAGAGCATGTGGTTTTGTATTCTGAGCCTAAATTCCAGGTCAACCTCTAGACTATTGCCTAGAACGAAGTGATACTTTCCATAATCATTTCTAACATAATGAAAAAGTAATTCAATCAAACTTGAATAAAAAAATTTCCCTAGCAAGGGCTAACCATGAAAGTAATTTCGTTAAACACATTGAGAACATGTAATCTATACATCATGAATGCATATATGAACATAGGGTTCTGATACTTATCTGAGAATCATGTATAAGGTCTAATTACTTCTCATAATAGCTTCAATAACATATATTAGGTCATGCATTAAATAACCATTCATCAATTAATCAAACATGTTAAGAGCCATAACTATAACCTATTATGAAACCATGCTTATAACCAACATATAACCAAAAGAATAAAAGTGATAGAACATCCATCAAAGCCACATAATAACAAGTATAAAAAATCTTGAAATACAAGAGGAAAAGAGCTCTTATTAACATATGCAAATCCAACCAAGTTAGGGACTTCCAAGTACCACCTGACCATAGATTAAGCTGAACCAAATATGTATTTCAGCTAATCACCCCCATGCCATATTCCAAGCATAAATATGGAACTCAATACCAAATGTACTAGGGCTTCCCGAATATCAAACCACCTCCACCCTCAAGATTTACCATAATCTCGCCAAAATAGGTTAAGGGATTCCTACATCCAAACAAGGGTATAAACAACTATTCTTTATCGCAATCTCGCCATTACTTTTCAAGGGATCCTTAGGCCCAAAACAAGAACATAGACTACCAGCCTTTATCACAATCTTTCCAAAATAGGTCAAGGGATTCATATGACCGAAACAAGATTGGATACATGTAGATTTCTTCACCAATACCTTGAATTTTCCCATATCCACCCTTTGGATTTATCACAATCCCGCTAAAATTGGTCAAGGGATTCCTAGGCCCTTGGGAATTTTCCTAAGAGCACCTCACCCGATTCAAAAACCATATGGAAATCCAAATCTCAATCGAATGAAAGAACCCGATCGCACCATGGCTATCTGGAAACAACAAGGAAAGGTTGAAACCACTGTCACACATGGAAAATCCCATGCCAATGAAAACAAGAGAACCAAATACATAAATACATCTACCATGCATCCACTAACCAACTAGGAAATCACACATGAAACTTATTACCTGCAAATATTCCCACTAAAACTGCTTGATCCAGCTTTTCATTGCTAATTCTTTGCTTTCCTTTCTCCAATGCTAGAGTGCTCCAAGAATGCTCTAAGTGTTCAAGAGTATGAGAGAATACAGAGAGATCCAAGCTAAAACTGATAAAAGGTTAAATTGAAAAAAGCTACAAATTGATCCTTATACGCCTTTTTATTACTGAGGCATCTATTTTCTTTAATTTCCTCTTTTTTTCCTTCAATTTTCCTCTCATGCAATTATGTGACCTTTCACCTTCCTTTTCTCCTACTTTCCTTTATTTTCATAAATAAAATACCAAATAATTCCTCTTTTCATTTTCAATTACTTTTCCAATGCCTTTTCTAATTTCCTCTTTTCCATAATAAACCAAATGAACACCCACTAGGACGTTTTTCCCAACATTCAACTTGGAATATGTGTCCCGTGACCTTGGTCTTATTTTGCCTTTATTAAATATATTACATGAACTTTCAACTGGGGTATTTTACAAAATCCTCCCCATTGGGGGAACATTGTCCTTGGAAATGACACCATGACCAACAAGATCGTTGAAAACCAAAACATACTTCCCATGAAGATTTATAACTTAGCTTGATGCAATATTTATAGTGATCAACCTGCTTAAAAGCAAAACCAACATGAAACAAATGACAACATGACAACCATATTGCTTATTGGAGCTTTATAACATAGCTCATTGTGATATTTACATTAAAACCATACATAAATACATATACATATACATATACATATACCACAACGCCTTTCCCTAAAATTAAAAATAATGAAGGATACATAGCCCAACATTTGATCACACATCTCCCATGTAGCTTCATCGGGCCCAAAGTGCTTCCACTTCACTTCAACCACTTGATTGCACGATTCTGGAGTATGAGTTGTTTCTGTTGCAAAATTCATTGGGGTTCCGATTGGTATTCTCTTTCTGGTTCCACATATAATACAAAATAGTACATCACATGAAAAAAATCTTTCACATGCTTCTTAAGCAATGACACATGGAAAACATCATGGACTTTAATTTTCATACATAGTGCAAGTCAGTAGGCCACTGGACCAATCCTCTCAAGGATCTTGAAAGGCCTGCAATACCGAGGTGCCAACTTCGCACATGACCAAATCCTCAAGGAGCTCGTCTTAGGCTTGATGCACAAATACACATACTCCCCAACCTAAAACTCCTTAAATACCCTGTGCTGATATGAATAAATCTTCTGTCTATCCTATGTTTCCTTTAGATTCTTTTAGATAACCTGGATTTTCTATTCCATCTCTGCCGACATGTCTAGTCCAACCGTACCTTGTTCACTAGATCACTCTAGCTAGATCATACTCAATCATATATTTAAATGCTAATGGTAATCCAGTGACAAATATATGACTTTGGTTTTATCATACTTAAGATATGGCACATACCTCAGCAACTCCAAGAACTTGTTCATGTACTGCTCATTTATCGTCGATCCCATCTTCAACTCATAAAACTCCTTGGCCTTATTGTCATAGTACCTTTCTGATAAATACTTCTTTTTGAAGAGCCTCTTTAATTCATTCCATCTTAACACCTTTGTGTTGATGTCTCTGACATGCCTCACATCTTCCTACCAGATGTTTGCTTTCCCTTTAAGGCTGAAAATAACTATCATGGCCTTCATGTTCTTTATGTAGTCATGTACCTCAAAGAACTTGTTCATCCCAAGAAACCATGCCTCTGAATCTTCTGACTTCTTCATCTATCCATCAAATGTAGGTGCCTTAGATTTCTTGAACTCATCCAAAAATGTAGGTGCCTTAGGTGCCTTAGATTTCTTGTATGGATGATGGCGATCATGACCATGGTGCTTGTCTGAACCAAAACTATAGTAGAACCCATATCCACCACCTCTCCTATCGGGTGTATCCAAGAAATTTCTATCTCTAGCTGTGTTTTATATGTCTAACATGTTCCCACCATGAGATCTACTGCTATATGCCCCATTAGTTCTTTCCTCCTTTCCATGAATAATCATAGGAGGTCCCTGTCTCTCTAAAAATGACAAACTCTAAAGGATAACTGCATTGACCTCTAATTGTTTCTCTTATTCCTGGAAGATTCTCTCCAATGATTGAATGATTATGTCATTATCTGCTTTGTAGCTTTTGACTTTTGCCTTTAAACTTCTTAATGTGTCTGCTATGTGAGGGGAGTACTCATCTCTTGGATGTTCATATAATATGTAGGGGGAGTCCTATGAACTATAATCCACCATTTGGCTAGTCATATTTGATCTTCTTCCTACAAGCATACCATGTCAAATAAACCAAAAAAAACATAACCAACACACCTCAGTGAAATTCATGGGAGGCTATCTGGTCTACAAAATCAGTCCAGATTAGCACGATATATATATATATATATGTGTGTGTGTGTGTGTGTGTGTGTGTGTGTGTGTGTGTGTATACATAATCACATTAATATATCAACATCATCTCAATCATCATCGCAATTACTATGCATGATATCACTAACTATAAAACTTACTAGATACAATGCATGCATAATAACCATATAGACACTAACATGCATGCATGACAACAACATTCTGCCCATCCAGCCCAAGTATTGAACCATGCTCTGATACCAATTTGTAACCCCACCTACATTTACCCACTTTCATCATCCTGCCATGATAAACATGAGATGGAAAGAAACTATGACATGACTCAACCTCCTTAGTACATTCAAGGAAGTGGAATCAACAACTTTAAACTTACCAACCACGAAATAACATCCTATCGGGCTTACAAGACACTCAGAGGAAAAACCACCATTACTGGTGCCCAAACATTGAGCTAAATTATTTTTTTTGTGATTTTACACCCCAAATGCTCCCACAACAAGGAATGAATGCAGTTGAGGACCTCCAAATGCTCCCATAAGCTTAACTACCAGTGGTTGTGACCTAAAATGTCTAGTTTAGAGCTTACGGTTTAGGATTCTGAGCTTAAATTCTAGGCTAGCCTATAGACCACTGCCTAGAACTTAGTGAGCCTTTTCAGAATCATTTCTAACATGATGACAAATCCATTCAATCAAACATGAATAAAAAGCTTACCCTAGGTAGGCCTAACTGTGACAGTAATTTCGTCAAACACATTGAGAACATGTAATCTACAGTTCATGAATGCATATCTAAACATAGGGGTCTAATACTTATTTGAGAATCATGTAGGGCACAGGATCCCCCAAGGCAAGTTTTGGGGCTTAAAGCCCAAATTTTGACTAAGTCCGATGTAAAGACTCCGCTATTTGTGGACACAAAGTGCGAAGTTGTAATTGAGTCATAGGGTTGTCTGCCCTTACTTTTGTAATGTAATGTCGGCTTGAGAGTTCTGTCAGGCTCTAAGTGTAAAGGGACATCTAAGAAGTTGGTAATATATAATGATGATGAATTGATTCTTAGTTGAAGCGTCGAGTCGTGTCTTTGCGTAGTAGAGTAGGAGAAGGCTCTGTAGCTAAGTGCGTAGAGGCCTAGTAGTCCACAACTGAGTACGTACGGAAGGTTGAGTCTGTAAATGATTGAAGCATTAATAAAGAGAAGTTTTACATTATTTCTATGTATATTTTCCTGCTTTATGCATTGAAGTATATTGGGTATGAATTACAATTTTACTATTTATTTGTTGTGTAAACTTATATGAGTGTGTTGAATAAGTGAATATAAGATAAGTATCTGTTTACGCGAAGTTAACTAATAGTTAGAAGAAGATAATTAAGATCCGCAGTAAATCGTTGGCTTTAGCAGCGCAATAGCACCTCAGCCCCTGGTTAGGGCTGCGCGAAGGCGATTACAACAGATCGCAAAGGCCTCACAAGTTAGGGAAGTGCGCGAAGTGACCTGTTGGAAGGTATTCACAGTTGGACTAAATCAACCCCTCAGACATCTCAAGGGTGTGGAAAATTTTTTCCAACATCCCCCCGTACTACTTTGGGTGAGACCTCAGTCTGCTCTCTGCAAGCTATTACCAAAAGGGCCAGTAGTATAGGGATTTGTTTGGCTAAATAACTCTGAACCTAGGTCAAGCCCCCTCAAGCCAGCAGATGGTTCTGTTGCCCAGACCAGAATCTGCATAAATATGTCTGATGTTGTATCATTGGAATACAACTAAGAAGGAAATTGAAGAGTGGTTGGAAATAAGGATTCACGAGTTCGTTGCATAGGAGAACATGAATCTGCGACTATCAAAGGAAGAGTGGTTAGACTGCTACCTATACACAGATATCCACGAAATTTTCTTCGCATATTTTCCTACTGAGTTGTACGAGTGGATCACGAAGCTAGTAGATAGCCAAGGAAGGTGGAAGCTCGATAATCCTATTGTGTGGACCCCAGAGTTGGTACGTAGATTGGAAGCATTGGAGGATAAGATCACGCACACTGTTGATCACTGGCTCGATTAGATTATAGGAGGATTCATTACTGAGTTCGCGGTAGATACTTCAGTTAGCTATAGTGAGGCAGAGAGACGCTTTCTCAAAGGACCGTGAGGTAAGTACATGAAGTCTCTGAATACTTGGATTAAAATGTTATTGTGTGAAAAGAGGGTTATCCAATTACCTTGATGTACAGAGCTACGCGAAGTGGAAAAACCTACAGAAATGAAGGAAGTAAGGGACCAGAGAATAGCCCTTTGATTTCACCTCTGCGAGGGGACGGGGAAGAGCTCGTGAAGGTCTCACTGCAAAGTGCGATCAATTTGATAAGGCAGAGGATCCTGTACATAACACCCCCACCCACAACACCGCTAGCTTCACCTCCTTCACCTCCATCTTCACCTGTACCACCTCCGCCACCACCGCGAGTCAATATGGCAAGTGCGGTAAATTTCCCTATGTTCAAGGGAGTAGGAAATGAAAATCCGGACTAGTTTTGGTTCGTGATAAGAGCGGTATGGGAAGTGTAGTGCGTTACATATGATAATATAAAGAAAGCGATGTTGGTCAACACTCTACAGGATCACGCGATGACATGGTATATTAAGAATTCTAATGACAATCCGAATGCGGGGATTGTGGATATCCAAATTGCGCTGAATAGAGAATTTAGCAAGCCGATATCAGAGGCACAGTTGATCATTGGATTGAAAGATTTCACAATGCTACTAGGTGAGACTCCTTAAGAGTTTGATCAGAGGCTGAAGTGCACAATTCGCGAAGCTAATATGACTTTGACGGATGGAGAACACCACGA
The DNA here is from genome assembly GCA_031772625.1 of Pinus tabuliformis. Taxonomy (NCBI): domain Eukaryota; kingdom Viridiplantae; phylum Streptophyta; class Pinopsida; order Pinales; family Pinaceae; genus Pinus; species Pinus tabuliformis. The sequence continues at coordinate 686,804,032 of CM062806.1, forward strand.
ATGGTTTGTAGCATCGCTAACGCCACATTTGAGGAACGCGCTGACACAACAAAGGTTAACGACTCAAGAAAAGGCCTTGGAGATCGCGATGAGGCTGCATGAGACCCTGATACAGGATCCTAACCTAGGAGTTTAGGAGATCCACGCGCAGTTGAAAAACTTATGCCTTGTGATGCAGAATCTGAAACAAGACAAGACAACCCGACCAGAAGTGTGCGAAGAGGTATGGTGTGTTAAATGTAAGGGTCAGGGTCATGACAAGGAAAACTGCTCGATATTCACAAATTACCTCGTGGGAGGAGGACTGATGTCGTTAAGACCAGAGGCACAAGTAGGACCTAGCACGGTGCCTACTTTTTGGTGTGCAATTTTTCAAATAGGAGGAAAGCATGCTACGGACAATTGCCATTTTTTACAGAAGTACACACAAAATTCACAATAGTTGTTTTGTAATTTTTGTAGATCGGTTGGACATGATGAGCGCACTTGTAGAAGCTATGAGCTGATGATGGATAGAACTCACACCTACAAAGTTCAAGCAGAATCACGGCACCATGACTAGAATGCAGGAGTGGCACGAACTAGATTTCAGGGGCCCAGGGGAGGCTCAGGTGGAGGAGGACCTAGAAGAGGTCGCAGATAGCTGATATGCTACAGTTGCGAAGGGCCAGGACATTATGCCCGTGATTGTACAGATCCAATGTGTCCATCATGTCCATATTGTACCTTGTTTGATCATGAGATGGAGGATTGTCCTACGTTGATAGCTAGAATGCACGACAAGGGAGTGCTACCACCTCCCCCGACTCAGAACCTACAGATGATGAGGTTTGAGCCGCGCGAGGAAGATCCAAATGTAAACATTGTGCTCTGAAGTGGAATTATGACGGGAGATGATAAAGGCAAATAGCCTGAAGATAGTACTTGTGTTCGCAAGGCTCTGATGAAAGAAGCAGAGTTTGATTTGGAGTGTGCTAAGGGAACCTTCATGGAAGCTACGAAGAGCTTCATCGATGCCTCGACTTCAGGAAGCAAATATAGATCGGAGTCCAAAATGGATCCATATATGCTTAAAATGTTCCTAGAAACATTCATGAAGCTAATGCGTGACAGTAAAGCTATAAAAGGATTGCAGGAACTCATTAATAGATGTGTTGGGACCGTGCTAGGAAAATTGCACATAGTCTGGAAGATTGGTAAGCATGTGATGAGGACGGGAAGAGAAATGAGGTTGACCGTGCAGATCAGAGAATATGAGATGGACCAAGTAATTCTAGACTTAGGATCAGACACAAATGTTCTGCCGAAGCAGACATGGGAGCACATGGAAAGACCTACGTTGTAATGGTCTCCTATCCAGCAAAATATAATACCTATGGGGAGATTGTAGAGAATCGTTGTGGATATTGAAGGGGCGAGCGCACTAGCAGACTTTGAAGTGATAGAGATTGTTGATGACATCAATCCGTACCCCGCGCTCTTAGGAATCGATTGGGCCACTGACATGAATGGGGTGATTAATCTGAAGAAGTGCAAGATGATTTTTGAGAAGAAGTCTCTACGTGTAGTCATGCCTTTGGACCTTGCGGAAGGATCGTGCTACACAGAGCCAGTGTGCAACTATGAAAGCGACGACGATTTGGACCACATCTACAAGATAACCATGCGAGAGAAAGACTGGGTAAACCCCATCGCGAATGGACGAATCTCATGGGAGCGTGAAACCTCTTGTACATTAGATTCAGATGAAGAGATAGAGCGATAGCAGAACTGGTTACATGAGGTAACCACACTGAACTGTAACATGATGACAAGATCATTGCACTGCATATCAACATAAGTGAAAGATTTGCCTACTTATGATGGATTAGGTGAGGTAGATGCTTTCTTGGATAGATTTGAAAGGGAGGTGCTAGAAAAGAAACGTTTCTAGGCTTTGAAGTGGGTACTGCATGCTACGCCTGCGAGGTGGTGGGGTACAGACCAAGGAAACTTTTAGGACTGGTGCGAATGCAGGAGAATGATGTGCATGCATTTTGGGAAGCCTAAAAGGTGACTAAGAAATAAATACAATGTATGGGATGGTCCACGCGTGCATCTGTCCAGGTGGGTACATGCATATGGTAAATAACTTGCGCGGATGCACATGGAATTTAAGTTGGGGAATAGGGTCAATAAGCATTTGTTGGGGGGGAAATTGCATGAACAGTCCCTCAAGTTGGAACGACAGAGTGTGGAAAGAATGAGTATGCATAAGGTTACCCACGCAGAAGCATTTGATGAAGTGTGCGAAGCACTGAATATGGTATATAATGCGCAGTGAAGTGATTGGGACCTGCGCGTACCAGCAATTTTGTGGGCTTATAGGACAACATGCAACAAACGTTGTAATAAAGATGGAGTATATTATGCCTAATCTACGCATAGCAGCACCTATGGATATGATGGATCGCAGAACCTTGGAAGAAGGGATCGCACAACTGGACGAAGAAGAACGCTTGGGACCTAATGAAGAGATCCAACAAGGTGATCTTAGGCTCCAAGAACTCATGAAGGAAAGAGTTCGGTTAAGGGTGAAAAGCGCCATGATGGAAGAAGAAGTCAAGAAGCTTGAGGAAGGAATAAAAAATGACTTTCTTGATAAGAAAACTGTGGTGATAAAACAAGATGCGCATGATTACGTTGACACACCAAGAGTTGATCAGCTTGATGCCTTGGATTGGATTGTATATTACTAGAGGGATCACCGATGGTGGTGCGATACAGATGGTGAAGTGCGCGATGCAGATAGTAAAGTTAACAGGTGGACTTTTCCAAAAAAAGTGATTGATGGTTGATTGAAGCCATATACAAGTGGCCTGACGACCTAACTAGCCGCGAGAAGCACAGTCTTAATGCTCTAGGCAGTTGAAAGGAGGCGTGAGACTATAAACTACTATGCCTAAGAGTTACACGATGTCAGGGCTACGCACATGAGTGAAGTGTCACAGGTTCCGTGACAGCGTAAGGGTAGCTACGCTGCTACGCAAGTTGGCTGGAAAGTGACTGTTATAGTCACTATTCATAATGTGATGCTTGGTTTGAGACAAAATGGAGCATGCGACAGGAATTTAAGGCGAGCTTTATGGGCAAGATTTGGGAAAATTTGCTGCCAAGGGAGCATTAATGGACCATATTTGGGGGGAATGGTCGAATTCAAATTCAAAAGGCACTATAAATTGCAAAGGGCTGCCCGGCAAACAACACTTGGTCATTTTAGAATTGAGATGTCATGCACCCAGAGTATTTTGAACCGAGACCTGTTTAACCTATTGAGAGCGTTGTTTGAGCACCTGGTTGAGAAGTTGAGAGATTTCTGGACAAGCAAAATGGTAGTGTCTAAAGAAGCCAGGGAAATCAGAGAAATGACCACCGAAGAGGGTGCACAGGCCATGACAGTAGAAGATGCCCCTGAGAGCGCTGGGATAGTTGTGGAAATCCCTAAATCACTGCACACGCTGAGACCCAAGAAAGATAAGTAGCCCATGATTCTGGTGCGCGTATCCCCTTGAAACCTGGTGTGAACTAAATTGACCATGGAATAAAAGTGGAAAGGAGTTAATTTGGAAACCGATGAGGAGGAGGAAGACCTTAAGGAAATCCTGGTGGAAGAGGAGGAGGATGAAGAAATGGAGGAAGAAACCGAGGGTGCGAAACCTCCGACCAGACTGCCCGCGTATGTTCCTCCGTGGAAGGGCAAGGAAAAGGTGCCCAAGGACCTAGATGAGAGCAAGAGCTCTCTGTAGACTCTGCTGCTACCTAACGATATCATTTTTGAAGGAGTGCACTTCGGATGGGTACCGAGTATAAAGTTTGAATACTGGGATCTAGCAGACCATGGAAGGTTCCCACACTAGGAAACCACACAGCTCATGAATTCGAAGAAAAACACTATGGCGGGAGTTGTAGAGTTGGATCCGCACAAGTGTTTGCAAGGGGTAGAGAAAGAAGGGTTGTTGAACCTACTATGGGTGCCACATTACCATCACGCCCCATTGACTATCTTCATCATCAGGCAGTTGTTCTGCCTGGTGCATGATGGGTGTTTGTGGCTGGAGGAGCCCATTCCATCACGGACCACCTGATTCATAGAATTACCTGACTCCCTTGTAAGGGGGAGGACACCGCGGATATTTCAGATGGAAATAGCACCGACTTGGCAATCGCGAAGGCCATGAAGGAAAAATTCAAGCTCGAGAAGAAGAAGAGAGGGTACGTGATCTCCAGTATCAACAATAAGGCAGTCAAAATTGCAACCCAGATACTGGCTGGCAAGGTTATGCAGAATTTCCACACGGATGAGGTGCCTGCGCCGGTGATAGCACTTGTTGCATAGTGTGTAAAGGCATCCAATTTAACTAGTTAGAGTACTTGTGCAAGGAATTCCTGGAGAATTGCCGCAAGGCACAGGAACATGGGAAAACATTCCACTGTGCATGGATTCTACTATCTGTAGTGCTGGTGGCTGGGGAATTGCCTGAGGACATCTAGTTCCCCCCAATTGCGAGGGATCTCCCGGAGGCCACGAAGTATGCTTTGCTGTGGGCCACTAAAGACCTGCACATGATCTAAGATAGTAAGATATTGTAGGTGTTCATGGAGATGAACATTAGAATGGGGATTAACTGCAAGTTGCGGTTATCGCCCACTGTCTATAACAGCTTACAAAGCTTCACGAAGTTTAAGGCAGACTTCCTTCACATCTACATTAGGGCGTGCAAGGACCCCGCGAAGAAGTGGAATAAACTACCATACCTGGCCACGGATGATGTTATCTTCGACGTACTTGAGGCGTGGCTGCCGGAGTGGCGCACTCAAGCCATCACTGTGACGAAAACAGAGAAATCGACTGCACAAAAGAAGAAGGAGGAGGCAAAACTACGGATGGAATAGTTTGCAAAGAAGAGAAGAAAAGAGGTAGTAGCAGCAGAGGCACAGAAGGCAACAGAGAAGGAGAACGAGGGTTAGAAGTCACCTTCACCTGAGCAGGAACAAGAAATGGAGACAGAGTGATGGGACTAGCCCTTTACTTAAGGATTAACACAAATTAACAATTATTAATACAAAGACTTGATCAAAGTGATTATGATTTGCCGGTAATCAAATGGTTAGCGCAGATATTTGTTTGTTTGTATTGATGATTGTATTTATTGTTGGTACACTTGTAGGTGAAAGGACAGCTGTCCTGGTCTCGGTTCTCCTTCCCGCTCTTTGGCTAAACCCTAACCCTCACTTCACTTCACTCCTGCATTTTCATTTCTCTTGGCTCATGGTGAGAGCTCTTTCCACCGGTTTTATTGTGACTGTAACGAGCTCGAGTTTGACACTCCGCCCACACCTAACTATGGATTTCTCCGTTGGATGGTTGGATAACTCTGCTCAATCTTCTTCTTTAGCTATCTAGTTAGTTTGGCTCAGTTACTATGTTGTTGGCTTCATCGATTTGATGAGAGTGTTTACTTTTCTTATCTGTGGTTTTATGCTCTTCTTATGGTCATTTTTTCTCCTTCTGTTACCTTAGCTCGCTTTTCTTGGTTTCTCCAATGGTATTTTCTGGCTACCTGTGTGACTATTTCTCTGGTTAACCTGTTGGTAATTTACTGTGGACGCAGGTCATGGCCACAAAGGACCCTTTCCTCAGCGTCGTTTGGCTCTGGCAAGGTAAGTCTTTCTTTCCCTGTTACAGTTGATTTCCTCTATTTTTCTTAAAGACAAACAATAGTCACTCCTCGTGAGCAGGCTTCCTTTCTGAGGCTGCAACCCAAGTGCAAGTTCATTCCTCCGACACCGTCTATCACTTTGGTAAGTCTGTTATGGAATGTTTCTACTGCTCATCGTTTGGTACCATGAATTCTAGAATATCGTTGCTAATGTGCCTCTATTGTCTTTTACAGGTTGGGATTGGCTCCTGGTTGGACTACTATTCGGATTTCAACCCTATGAAATCAGTAGGGTTGCTCCCTGTTGCAGTCATTCTATCCATAGATTTCCTTATTCGGTTTCTTTCTTCTCTGGCGTAGACTACTGTTAGGTTAGGAACATAGGGTCTTAGCACCATCCGTCTGCTATTTATATTTAGCGACCTCTAGGTCTCGGTTGTGCATAATCTTGCTTTCTTCTACAACATTGTGACTGTTCAAGGTTATAACCCTAACCCTCGTTGTCTATTTTTTCTCTCGGAAGAGGGGTTTGTTCAGCCTTACGATTGTGGGTGTTGAGCACTTTACATATGTATATTTTGTACGCCAGCATTAACGCTAAGCTATCTATAAAGATGAAGGAAAAGAAAGAAATTTCAAAGCTGAGGATTACCTTTCTCGTGAATACATTTTATAGTGACTGTATTTGTTTAGTTAGATGTTGTGGCTGTTGCTTGCTCGCATGCTTCTAGAATTTACGATGTTGTTGGAATTGCCTATTCGGCCTCTTGTTAATATTATGTCTCTTGTCTATCATTTGAATTCAGAAACCATGTCTTTGCTTGTCCAGAAGGATTTCTAGTAATAGAAAAATGTACAACTTGTCTATTTGTTACAGATAATAATTAGAGGAAAAGATAAAGAAAATAAATCTTGAACTCTTTAATAACAGATGGATTCAAATGCTCAGGTTTTGAAAATTGTCTCTTTCCATATTACTTTTCCTATGCTGGTATATCGAACCCTTATCAAAATGTGATACATTTTCTTTTGTATTGTTTTGATACAGTTACCCAAAATGTTCACAGTTATCCTTCAGCTATTTCTATAGTTACATGGTTGGTAACCACTTTGGTATTTTCACGTTTTCTTTTTCTATAAGATATACAATATATATTTTTAAATGAAATGACATCTGTAAGATAAATGAACAAAAGACAAAACAACGTGGTGGTAACGACCCTATTTTAACTGTATTGTTCCTAAATATCACTTAACTAATAGTGAAATAAAAACAAGTTCCTAAATATTGTTTTGATCCACAAACATAAAAGAAACCAAATGATAATTAACCTGTTCTCCTTAGTTGAGACCAAACACCTGGCCATGGTACCCTCAGCTAATGCTCCTGCATCAGGCTCCTGAGGTAAGAAAAATTCATGGCTTCGGTCCATGAGCTCCTCGACTGAATAGCCTGCCTGCTGTATTTTCTTGGTGTCAAGCCATGAACTGTCTTCTATGGGATGGTTCTTCCACTTAACCAGATATTGTAGGTATTCCTTCCGTCGAGTTCGCTTGGCTACTTGAGTGTCGAGGATCCTCTCGATCTCAAGGGGCTGAGCTGAAGGCATTTGTCTCATCCAAGTCTCTCTCCCTTCCTGTGTATCTCGTGTAGGCCGTTCTGTACTATCTTCTTCAAGACTACAGTATATGGAAACAAGTCTACCACGTTGAAGATGGGCAAGATGCCTATCCCTAGTGGCAGTTGTAATTCATAAGCATTAGCTGAAAAGTTTCGGAGAATTTTGCAAGGGCCAATCTTTTTGTATTTCAGTTTGTTGTATGCACCCGTAGGAAAACGTTCCTTGCGCAAATGCGTGATGACTTCATCCCCCACATTAAACTGTACCTCTCGCCATTTTAGATCTGCCCACTGCTTATGCTTTTGACTGTTGTCCTGCAACTTCATCTTTACCTGCTCGTGTAGGTCATTCATTTCTTTGGAGAAATCTTCCCCATCAGCACTCCATCTTTCTTGCTGTCCTATATCTCTTAACTCATGCACTCCCTGAGGGTGCATGCCATATAAGATCTAAAAAGGATTGTATCCTATGCTGTGATTTGGATATTTGTTGTAAGTGAACTCCACCTGGGAAAGTACACAATCCCACATCCGTGAATTTTCTTCGATCAAACTTCATAGGAGGTTTCCCAAGCTCCTCTTTACCACCTATATTTGCCTGTCTATCTGTGGGTGATAAGCAAAGCTGAAACTTAATTGTGTGTCCATATTTTTCCACAAGGTGTGCCAAAATTTCCCTGTAAATTTCACATCCCTATTGGAAGCAATGGACTTAAGCAGGCCGTGTTTCCTAGCTATCTCTGTGAAAAATAAGTGGGCCATGTGAGTGGCATCGGTGGTTTTTTTACAAGGAATGAAATGTGCCATTTTTTAGAACCGGTCCACTACCACCATCATAGAATCGTAACCCCGTTGCGTTCTTGGTAGACCCAAGGCAAAGTCCAAGCTGACTGAGTCCCATGGTCTACTCGGAATGGGCAGTGGTGTGTAGAGTCCTGTATTCTGACTATGTCCTTTCACCAATTGACACACTTTACATCTAGTTACAAATCTCTACACATCCCTTCGCATTCTTGGCCAAACTCTGAAAGCCAAACTCTGACAGGATCTGATGAAGCCACACGGCTTCCTTACTAGCTTCTACAGCACCAAGATACTCTACCTCTACTGAAGGAAGAGAAATGGCACTTTATTTCTTGCAAGCCCATGTAATAGGTCCTAAAGCAAGAGTGAACACATCACCTGCAGTAGACTTCTGATCATTAGGGTCACCAACCCAATCAGAATCAATGAAACCAACTAATAGAGGAGATGCTTCTGCACTGTAATGAATCCCAAACTGAACTGTACCTCAAACATAATGAATTATGATTTTAGCTACTTTCCAATGAATTTCATGTGGCTTTTTCATAAACCAAGCAATAAGGACAACCGCAAAGGAAAGGTCAGGACGAGTATGGGTCAGGTACAAAATTTTTCCTACAAGTTGACAGTATAAGATAGCATCAACTTCAAGGGAGGTACAAGTGACTGAAAGTTTGGCTCCAGAATAAAAGGGAGAAGGGGTTGGCTTACAGTCTTCCATATGAAAAAGGCGTAGAATATCACAGGCATACTTGGACTGGGAAAGGGAAACATATTCTTTGGATTGCAAGATTTGAAGACCAATAAAATAATGCAAGTGTCCTAAGTCTTCCACTTCAAACTTCTTTTTGAGGTTGGAGTTCACATGGTTTATGAGGTTGGGATCACTACGAGTAAGGATAATATCATCAACATAAATAACAAGAATGATAAGGGACTTGCCCACTTTCTTGGTTTAGACATTATTATCAGAATGACACCTAGAAAAGCCAATTTCTAAAAGAAAGGTATCCATTTTGGCATACCAAGCCCAAGGGGCTTTCTTGAGACCATAAAGGGATACCTTAAGCTGACATACAAGGCTGGATTATGTTTGTATAAAGCTAGTGATTGTTCCATATAGATTTCTTCATGCAAGTCCCCATGCAAGAAGGCATATTTAACATCCATTTGATGGATTTCCCATTTGAAAGAGGTAGCAAGGGAAAGAACAAGGTGGATAGAGTTCATTTTGGCAACAGGGGAGAAGGTTTCCATATAGTCAATGCCTTCAACTTGTGAAAAACCCTTAACAACAAGACGAGGTTTATGTTTATCAACTTTTCCATCTAGTCCATACTTGGTTCTATAAACCCATTTGCATTTAACAAGTTTTCGTCCCTTTGGAAGAGGAACAAGATCCCATGTATCATTTTCCAATAATGAACGATTTTCTTCATTCATATTTGCATCCCAATCTGGATGGCCTAAAGCTTCTACAAAGGTGTAAGGATCATAATTCGCTCAATCTTGAGCTAGTAATGAAGAGGCTTTATCGAACTAAGAACGTGTACATCGTTGATTTGTAGGATCACCTGCAAGAGCACCTCCTACATCCCGAGTAGCACAAACCCATTTTGGAAGCTGAGGAGCTGAAGGAGGATCCTTAGAAGGTGGGGGAGGATTGTCATCCTCACTATCATCATCTGAAGAAGAAATGTTTTTAGATGTATAAGGGATAGAGAGAGGTGACACATCCGCCGAACTAGGCTCGTAGGCCGATATATTTTCAAAAAAAATCACATATCTTCTAATGATAATAGTTTTGGACTTAAGTGGAATAAGTCTATATCCTTTGACATCTTCATAATATCCAACAAAAATACATTTTTCACTCTTAGGTTCTAAAGCTTTATGTTTATCATCTGGATTATGGGCCCATGCTTTACTTCCAAAAGCATGAAAGTGACTTACATCTGGTTTAATTGAGCTCCATGCTTCTTTTGGAGTGATATTATTTAAAACCTTAGTAGGAGCGTGATTTACTATGTAATTTTCACATTTAATTGCTTCTACCCAAAAATTAAGACTAAGTCCTTTAGATTGAAGCATACAATTAGTCATTTCCTTTAAGGTGCAATTCTTCCTTTCAGTGACACCATTTTGTTGTGGAGTATATGGAATAGTATGTTTCATTTGAATTCCATTCTTAGTGTAAAAGTTGATGAATTTGTTGTTAACATATTCTCCACCATTATCAGATCTTAGCTTAAGAATTTGATGTCCAGATTTCTTTTCAACAAAGGCCTTAAAGGCTAAGAACATGCTAAATACTTCACTCTTGAGTTTTAATAAGTATACCCAAGTGCGTCTAGAGAAATCATCAATGAAAGTCAAGAAACACTTGTAGCCAAAGAATGAAACAAGTGGAAGTGAACCACATAAATCACTATGCACAAGCTGTAAAGGGGTTGAGTCATGCCAAGAGGCATGCTTTTCAAAACTATCCTGATGATGTTTTCTGAGTACACATCCAAAACAAACACCATCTCTACAAGACACCATTGGAAGACCTGTCACCATATTTTCTTTACATATATTCTGAAGGGAAGGATATTTTAAGTGACCAAATCGCTCATGCCAAAGTTTTCTCACTTCATCATTATGAGCAACAAATACTGAGGGAAGATTTGATGTCCCAAAGGTGTTAAACTTATACAACCTTGTATAATCATCAGTAATGTCAATAGCTAAAATCTATCTAGGATCTCTTAGGTCCTTAATTACAACATTGTGAGGTGAAAATTCAACGATTTTACCTTCACCTGAATGAGTTATATGATATATAGATAGAAGGTTGCAGGATAAGGTTGGAACACATAATACATCATTAAATTGACCATTGTCTAGATGAACAGTTCCAGTCCCTACAACACTAAGAGATCTATCATCACCAACATATATATTTTTGGTGTTACAATCATTTAAAGAAGAAAATGTGGCTTTGTTTTTGGCCAAGTGATAAGAAGCTCCAGAATCAATGAGCCACTCATTAGAATGAGAAGAATAAGATACAGCTAGTGCATAACCAGACCGAGATGCTTGAAAACCACATGCAGAAAGTGTTATTCCTCAAGTTGAAGTTGAAGTTGAAGAGTTCTCCAAATGGATGTTATGCTTCTTCATTGTTGCTTCCAAGGCTTCCATATTCTTAAAGCATTTGGATTCTATGTGGCCACTTCGATTACAAAAGTGAAAATCTCTATCAGTCTTCTTCCCTTTGTTTTTATTTGCCTTATCATTTAATTGAAATGATTTTTCATTTTGAGATTGAAATTGCTTAGGACCCTTGTTTGTTTTAGGACCATTCTTTTTAGGATACTGCTTTTTAGAATTCTTTGAATTTGGTTGCTGCTCGACGGCTAAGGCTTTCTTAGAAGAGTTTCCAAGATTAAGAAGACCAAGATATAAGAGCTTTTCTTGTTCTCTTATTAAATTATCACAAAAGGCATCAAAAGAGGGGGACTTGTAGTCTTGTCCTTGAGAAATAAAGGCTTCTCTAGTAGAATGGAAGGTGGAAACAAACACAGAGTAGGCTGGTCCCAACTTAGCAAGAATCGAATAGAAAAGGCTACCATATTCTTTCTTAACCTTAACACCTTCAAAGAGAAGCCTAAGGGTCTTGAACTTGGACAAAAAATATTCAATGGAAGAAAAATTATTGGGGTCCAATGTAAGAAACTCATTTTTGAGTTGATGGGCTCTAATTTCATTTTTAATTCCAAAAACTTTAGTGAGTTGTTTCATTGCTTCATTAGGAGTATCAAGTTCTGCGATATGGAATCTAAGGTATGGAATCTAAGGCATGGAGAATTAGACATCCCTATCAACCCACGTGCTTGATCTTGCCTATTTTCCCATTTGGTTGCCTTATCTTCATCTTGAGGTTTGGTTTCTTCGCCTGAGGCTATTTTATAAAGACCTTTACTTCCAAGTAAATCCACAATGTAGGACCACCATTGGAAGTAGTTGGTGTTGTCAAGAATAACCATGGACTTTCCATTTTAATAGAAAATAAAGTTGTAGATGCTGAAACTAAGTGTTCCATTGGAAAGGTCTCGAAAAATTAGGATGATTAAAGAAAACAGCTCTGAAAACAACTTTCGGATGAAGAAGTTATGGCTTTTTGAAGAAAAGTTGTTGAAGATGCCGACGAAGTGCGTGAATGTGCAAAAATGAATGATAATGTTATATTTAAATACTCCGCCCACCCCCCCTTCCAAACTTAATCTAATTATCTCACTTAAAAAAAAATTATGTGACTCACTTTTATAAATAAGTGAAAGTCACTTTTACAGGTTGAAGGTAAATTTATAGGTAATTTACAAGTTTTTATGGTTTTTGTTTCGAATTGTCTTTGAATATTTATGCCATTGGCTAATTTCCTACTTTCTTCATGTTTTCCAAGTTGGTTGCAAGTTTGGTGAGCTCTGGAGAAGGTTTGGACATCGAAGACGATTGGACATGGCTTCTACGCCTATCCGGTAGGAAAAATCCTAACAACCATTGCCACTATGTTTTTCAACACCTCACCTTCCTATTGGAATTTTTGTTATTTTTGCTCTTGGAGTTTCAATTGTTTTGCGTTTGGTGAGTCTCTTGTTGCATTTCAAAGGGTTTTGTAGGTTTAAGGTTTTGCAGGTTTAGGGTTTTGCAGGTTTAGGGTTTTGTGTGTCTTTAAGTGTTTTCTTAACTTTCAGAGTTCTTCATAGTTTTGCTTACATTTTTATTTTCATTATGGTTTTGTGTGCATTGGCTTTCCCGCTTCGTAAGTCCTTAGTCTTTACTCCAAATTTCATAAACTATTTTCTTATTGTAACTATCATTCTGCTCTGTAATTGATTCATTCTCAGAGGACATTTATTTAAGAAAAGGGTGGTCCATGCCATCGACGTATATGGAAGCATGGCCTATGTATTTATCCTATCTTAGCTTAAACAATAGGGTGTGTTAATTTATTCATTTCGGATGGAATTTGTTCGGATGCAACTTTATCATGTTTGGGTGAATTAGGTTTTGCACTGATTCATATTCTGTTGGATATTTTTGTTTCTTATGCCTAATGTGAATGTACGAGTTTTGATGTTTATGCTATACAATGGATTTAACTGGTAATGTGTTCCCAGATAGATTGGTTTATAAGTTGTGTTGGTGGAAGATTGTTAATTGAGTTCTGGTATGGTTACATCGTTTATAATTTTCTTTAGGCCATCATGTGTTGCCTGAGTCAGTTATAATTTAATTTGTATTTGGTATATTTTAATGAACCACAAAGTTATATGGAAGCATGGCCTTTGTATTTATCCTATCCTAGCTTAAAAAATAGGGTGTGTTAATTTATTCATTTTGGATGGAATTTGTTCGGATGAAACTTTATCATGTCTGGGTGAATTATGTTTTACACTGATTTATATTCTGTTGGATATTTTTGCTGCTTATGCCTAATGTGAATGTATGAGTTTTGATGTTTATGCTATACATTGGATTTAACTGGTAGTGTGTTGCCATATAGATTGATTTATAAGTTGAGTTGGTGGAAGATTATTAATTGAGTTATGGTATGGTTACATCGTTTATAGTTTTCTTTAGGCCACCATGTGTTGCTTGAGTTAGTTATAATTTAATTTGTATTTGGTATATTTTAATGAACCACAAAGTTATTGGCAACAATTGTAACAAGTAAAAATATTTTCTTAAGGCATTAAAATCTAATATTTAAAGGTGGATATTTGAGCATGTTAAAGAGTAGAAATGAACTCAATTCCAAAACTTGAAATTGGACAGTTGGAAGTGTGAAGTATAGAGATTGACATTTAGCAAAATAAACTGTCAATAAACTTATAACAGAGGAAACCATGTGTTGGAGGCATGTTAGGTCCCTATACTACTAGTGTAACCCCTTATTGTTATTAATACAACCCACTTATTATATTGTTGTGCCCATGTAGTCCCCAACTTGTTATTATTGTGCCCCATAGAAGCCCACTATTGTTATTATTGTGCCCTTACATTATTATTGTTATGTCAGCTCTGATTATATTATGACCCCTTAGACTCCTATATATAGAAAGGAGGTCTTGTCATTTGTATCATCTAAGAATTGTTCATTTGTGTAATGTAAAGGAGGTTTCCCCCTTGAAGTGGCTTATTTCTAAGTTGTTGATCTATCTTTCCTATCTTTTTGTGAGCTGGTTTCATAAAATTTTGTATCAAAGCTTTGGATTCTAGGGTTTCACTACTCCAAACAGGTCATTGCAACATTTTCTCTATAACTTTTGCACTACAAAGTTTCAAAAGCTAAAAGGCAAACCCATTTGAGAAGCTATCGGTCTAAACCTCACGTCCAAATTTTAGATGTTGTCTCACTATATTTTCGGAGATATGATCTGAGGAAGTTAGGGTATTTGCAAGCTCTAGAATTTCATCTCAAACATGTCATCATGGAATTTTTGTTGTAGTATTGTTTCTACAAAGGTTCAGACTCTAAAATTAAAACCCATTTGAGCCGAAAGGTTTGTGAAGCTCAGATTTGAATCTTAGATCTTTTCTCGCTATATTTTCGGAGATATAATCTGAGGAAGTTGGGGTTTTCATAGACTCCCGAATTACATTCTAAATAAGTGACCTTGGGAAAATCATCATAACGTTTTCTCTGAGAAACAAATTGAAATTTCTTAAGAAGCTATAGAAAGAATACATATTGTAGTTTTCTGTGTATATTTTTCAGATCTAAAGGTCGAAACAATGACATGTGGCATGTCGTACAATGTTTCTCTACTGAAACATTATATAATCAAGTCATCTTAGGAGATTGGGCATAACGTTTTCTTCGAGAATCATATTCTGATCAAACTTGCGGGATTAGAAAGAGGACTTAGAGGGCTACTATAGGACACAATTTCAAAACTTGGAGATCTAAAACTAGCAAGTTACAGTCATTTCAAGATCAAGCTCTTAAAATCAAGAAAAGGCGACATGAGGAAGTTTGATGGCAACGATCCGGTATAGATGGATCAATATTTTGATCTACATGAGGTTCAACTGTTACAAAAGGTACATATTGCATCTTTATATTTCGAACCAAATCAATTTTTATGGTATAAAGGGCTTTTTTCTCGTAAAACAATTGTCACTTGGTCAATTTTCACGGAAGAAATGATAGCACATTATGAGGATACAAAGAGTAGCACCTTGTTTAGCCAATTGATAAATCGCGAACAAAAGGGTTCAATGGTAGAGCATGTTGAGGACTTTCAAAAATTGAATATAAGGATAAATGATATTCCAAAGAAGCAAAGGGTTGATGTCTTCATAGGGATTTTAAAGGATAACATTCAACATGAGGTTTGTCATTGGGACCCTGATTCATTAGAGCAGGCATTCAGGTTGGAAAGAAAAATTAAAAGAGAAATTATGGAAACAAGGAATCCCACCACTCACAACTATAATTATGGAAGTATTTTTCCTCCTAGCCTTCCACAACCTACAAGGTTTACATGACAACAATTGGAAGAAAAAAGAAAAAAAGGGCTTTGTTACAATTGTGATAGCAAATACACTAAAGGTCATAAGTGTGCTGAGAAGACAACATTTTACATAGATTATGAAGAGGAGGAAGAAAAGGATCAAGAAACATCAAAAGAAGAGGATATACACCAGGAACCAACCCCAGAGAAAGAAGAAATGAATGCAACGATATCTTGTAAAGCATTGGCAAGAATTAACACTCAAACTCGCATGATAGAAGGACATATCAAGAAGAAAAAGGTTGAATAAGTGAAAGATCACATCAAGAAAGAAGAAATGAATCTGACCATATCTTGTAATGCATTGGCTGGAATTACCAGTCCTAAAACTATCAAGATAGAAGGACATATCAAGAAGAAAAATGTTCAAGAAGTGAATGATCACATCGAGCATTAAGAAATGAATCCAACCATATCTTGTAATGCATTGGAATAATTTACGACTCCTCAAACTCTCAAGATAGAAGGACATATCAAGAAGAAAAAGATTCAAGCAGTGAAAGATCACATCGAGCATGAACAATAAGTTCTCCAACTTTTAAAGGATAATGCCACTTTGGTGCAGAACCGAATGAAACAATGGGAAGATCAACATCGCAGTGAAAGAAGTTTTGATGTAGGTGATTGGGTATTTTTACAACTACATGTCAAGAAAGATATTTATGAGAAGGAAATGTTGGCAATATTATATGCACTTAGGAAATGGCGACCTTACCTAATGGGAAGACACTTCAAGGTAAAAATGGATCATGATAGTCTTAAATACTTTTTAGAACAAAGATTATCTTTAGAAGAATAGAAAAATGGGTCACAAATATGTTGGGTTATGACTTTGAAATCATCTACAAAAAAGGGAAGGAAAATGTTGTTGTAGATGCACTGTCAAGAAAGGATGAGGATGTGGAAGCATTGTTTTGTGTTATTTCTATTATCCAACCAGATTGGATAAACGAAGCAAGGGATGAATGGAAGAAGGACAAAGAAGTATGGCCACTCATTCAAAATTTGCAGAAGATCTGAGTTCAAACAATATTGCCAGAACTTGACGAGGAAGGAAAAATCATATTGGAGCCTGGAGCAGTCACTGAAAAAAGAACCTGACAGCTACAAAAATGATCAATTTCAAAGTATCTCATCAGGTGGAAGAACTTACCAGCTGAAGATTCCACCTAGGAGGACAAGAATTTTATATAGAAGCATCAAGAACTACTCAAGCGTTGAGGACAACACTTTTTATTTTGAAGGAGAGGGGCATGTTAGGTCCCTATAATACTAGTGTAACCCCTTATTGTTATTAGTACAACCCCCTTATTATATTGTTGTTCCCATGTAGTCCCCATATTGTTATTATTGTGCCCCATAGAAGCCCACTATTGTTATTATTGTACCCTTACATTATTATTGTTATGTCAGCTTTGATTATACTATGACCCCTTAGACTCCTATATATAGAATGGAGGTCTTGTCATTTGTATCATCTAAGAATTGTTCATTTGTGTAATGTAAAGGAGGTTGCCCCCTCGAAGAGGCTTATTTCTAAGGCGTTGATCTATCTTTTCTATCTTTTTGTGAGTTGGTTTCATAACAAGGCATGCTCTTGAAAGTAAACTAACAAGCTAGCAAAACTTTTTCCTTCCACAAAATATAGGGTACCATCGAAGGGATCAATATGATTGACAACAAAAAGGTGGCTAAGTACATTGGAACTAAGCAATAGTTGTCACATAGACTGAATTTGATCCATAGCCCCATAGAATATTTTAGAGCCACAATAACTAAACATGTAAATGATTTCTTTAGTGGTTCCAAAGGAGTAGCAGGAGTAGCTATGGTGAAGTGGAATCTGTCCTCCAAGCCAAAGAAAAATCAATAGTTCTCACAAATAAAGCATTGTGAACTTTTTAATGGATTTGAACTTGCAAGTAACACACTCATTAGATTGGTTATGCTTACACAATTGTGTTTATGCATCTCAATCAGATCGTTGTTACATGATTTGGTAGAGAACGTGCTTTCAGCAAACTACCTTTATCCATAGAACACTTTGTCCATCCTAACCTTAGGGAGTTCATTATGGTGATCTCTAGCCATCTTAGATGCCATTAAATAGATTGGTGTGGATCTGCCTTCTTTTTATAGTTAGAAATGTTGGGGTATGTAGGGTTTATGGTGCCAATTAATTCCAATGACAGTGTATGCATGGATGTAAAGAGGGCCATTTTGGCCCCTCTTATGGACAATATTATAATGAAAACTTGTTCATTTTTGCCATGTTCACTATTGGAGCCATTTTCTGTGGCCCTGCGTTTTTGTCTGCAGGGGATGAATGTTGACCATTTCCTACATATTGCTATTTTAGTGGCTCTGAATCTTTGTTCTTTTACACTTTTGGTCTATGCTCTCAATAACAAATTACCAATTTAATTGAAAATTTGAGTTGAATTTTCATCAAGGAGGTAGTCCATTCAGGCTTTTACACTTGTTGTGTTTTGTTAGGTCTGTTAGTTTTAATTTTTTCTAGTAGATTTGGGTTTTCAGATGATATGTATATTTTTTGTGGCAATTTTGCATTCAAATATTTTGATTTCTTTTACTCGTACTTCTAGTATTGGTTAATTTTTCAGTGATTTTACTATATTGTAAATAATGAAGTTGATTGACTTGTTTCAGATTTTTGCTCAACAAAAACTAGGGTGTTTTTGTGTGTACTATTTGGAAAGATGCAAGATTTTTCTAGAGGAAAAAACTGTAATTTTCATTCATTTGTAATGGTTCAAAGTTACTTTCTGTAGACACATTTCTGTTGTGTTTTCTTGATGTTTATGATTATTAGTTCAGTGATATTTTTTCATAGCTTCCAGAGAGGATTTTTATACATTGTTCAACCAAAAAAGACGAGTGAATAGACTCCTTTCATAATGCTGTGTGCAACCAAACAGCATATGGAAAGTTCAAAATGTATAGTAGAAAATGAAAGGGATGCAAGTAGTCAATTATCTTCCTTCCCGTGCAAGGAAATCCCTGCAATGTTTTATGTTTTAATTATAGGTATTATGTGCATTATCTGTTGTTTCATCATGAAGTATTGCTACAAACTCATGAAATGTAAACTAAAAATGTTGTCATTGTTTCACTTGTTTAAACCATTTGGTGTGTAGATGCATAACAAAAAATCCCATTTGCTTTCTCATGTAAGATTTCTACATTATAATAGACTATATATGTTCCTTCTAAAATGGATTTTGGTTACAATGTTGCACACAGTATGAAATAAAACAACTTAGGTTGTAAGCCAAAATGTTTTTGTGACAAGAAAAAGATACAATCCATCCAAAATCCACATCATAATGTGGTTACAACCAAAAAAATACGACACCCCTATTCTTTATGGCCCTGAGAATCTTGAGTGCCAAAACTCCCTGAGTTACCTTCTTGAGCTAGGTAGGTTGGCCTTCCTAAAAAGGGTTGATTAGAAAATGGTTGATTGCTGCCATATGATTGAGTCCAATTTGCAGCTTCCAACCATGGACGTATTGAGTACCCATACCTCACATTTGCACTAATGACCATTGCATTAAGTGGAGGCATGTAATGAGCATACATAGAATTGACACCTCCTCTGGTAGGAAAAAGGCAAGTGGGTAAACCCTCAGTTTGATATTGAGGAACTTGAATGTTTATAAGATATTGGGATAATGGTGTATTATCTGCAATGGAGTCCAATGAGTTTGAAATAATCATGGTTTCATCTGCTATGCTTGCATCATTGTCAACCATATTGATCATCCCTTGTTCCTTTTCAAGCATTCGTTGTGTCTTTCTTGATTCCTTTTCCTATCCTGCCATTTGTTTTTGTTGGTCCTTAACTTTCCTTGCTTTATCTCTTTCAAGCCTTTCATCTACTCGACGTTGCGCTGCAACAATCATTGCTGCTTTCTTCTCCTTGAACAGATCCTTATTTTTCTATTTTAATTCTTGCATTTCAAATTTCTTTCTTTTAGACTCAACTAACAGGTTTATATAGTCCTCTGAGGTGAGTAACTGTGAGCTTCAGCCCAAACGAAGACTACCCGGTGTACCTTGCTTTTTTTCATTGATACTCTCTCTACTGGTAGCTTTAGGAACTGACCAAGTATCTTCTCTACCCCTCCCACCTGCATGTCATTTCTTGGTACTTTCCTTTCAGTATCTGATGGAATTGATTGACCTATATCATTATCTTCATTGGATGCCTCATTATGTACTTCATCTTCTTCCATTGATCTATTTTCCACAAAAATTGTTCAATTCTACTGGTTGTGAGGGCATGTTCATTCTTTGTTCATTGGTTGTTGAGACACTATGTGCATTCATATTAATCATTGCTTCTTCTAGCCATGACAGTGGGGTCACTTGGCTTGGCAATGTCAATTGGTCATTGCCAACTACATGTTCAACAATGTCATTAACAATATCAACAGCAGGAGTTTCATGTTCTTGAGTTGGTGGAACGATCTCCATGTTACTGCGAATTTGTTCATGGTTATACTGTGTTTCACATACAGTTTCATCATATTCATCATATAAGTGTCCTTGAGATAGGGAAATCATATTACCAGCTGCAACCACATCATCTTGGTCATCTACTTCGTGCACTTCAACACCTGTTTGGGCATTCCCTTCTTCCGGACCATCCACATGAAATGCCTGGCTACAACCAGTATCATTCATAAGAGAATCATAGTTCAGTGGCCAGATTCCTATCCTCCTAAAGCCAACCTTGATATTTGATGGTGTTAGAGCCCTTTTAAAAGCTTTACTTGCAAGCTCTGCTAGCTCGAACCTTTTCACCTCAACCCCTGGATTCTTTGCCATCCATGTAGCACACTCCGACTTGAAATAGTTCTTGAAAGGGCCAAACACACTAACATCAAGGTGTTGCAGTCTGTGAGTGGTATGAGAGGGCAATGTCAACAAGTCAATGCCTAAATTGTTTGCTTCCTCAATTTTTTGTACAACCATGTGGCTCCCATGGCCATATAATATCAATGGGTGTCTATTACTAGGTGATACGCCACTTGGTACCAATGCAGCAAAGTGAAAAAGCCAACTTAAAAATAGTTCTTTAGTCATCCATGCATGGGGATGTGCAGCCATGCATGCACCTGGTTCACAGTTCTGTATATAGTTTTTCAGTTGATTTTTTCCTTTGAATAGATAAAATCCTGGGATTGAAGTACCAATTGCATTGACACAACATAAAATAGTTATCCACTCCCTACTCTTAGGCAAAATCTTTGGCACATTTCGGCTTCCTCTATTGGAAATTACTTGCATGCCACAATTCCTCCCTGCCTGTAAACTTGTTTCATCACATTTCCATATATGGTCTGCTCCATAAGAATGTTTATTGTAAGCACTAGAAAGTGTGTCATAGAACTTATACACAACTGCAGGGCACAAATTTAATGCTCTATCTCTATCAAGACCCTCAGCAGTATGCAATACAAGTTTTGGATGCCTTTTTTTAAACCCAAACCACCATGATTTACTAGGAAATCCATCTTTGAATGAGTTTGGCCTCCCTTGATAGATTTGAGCAACTGCGAATTTGACTTGTATCAACTCTAGCCCATTTCCCAATTGGGCCATCTCTTTACACCACTCAACCACCTCAGCCTCCTCCTCCTCAGTGATAACTGTAAGAGGCCCTCTACATTTTGTACGAGTCAGTCCATTTATCCAATGATGTCTTGATGAGGGAGGAATACCATGTTTCTTTGGAGATGCTTGAACTAAGTGTCCATTAAACTCTATGTCATCAATTGCAACTAACACTTCTTCTTTTTTCCATCCTCTTATAATACTAATATTTTTAGTTGAGCTTGCCCCTTGGATCGTTGTTGACGGTGGTTCTGTGGATGATGTTGTGATAACATCAGCTTCGTCGCATGGTCATCCTCAACAATGTTCCTTGGGGCATTTTTGACATTGGCATCACCTGTCCTGTCCTCATCAGACGATGTGCATCGCAGTTGTGCACCCCTTGTCACTCTCCTGCCACTTCTCCTTGTACGCGCAACATAAATACCTTTTCCATAGATGCAACAACCTGTAAAATTATTGCATGCATTTAAATAAGAATATTTGTGAATTATGCTTTCATATAAGGCAAAAATACTTCTGCTTTAATACAGGAAATTATCAATAGGTATGTTAGTATCCCTGAAAAATCAAATATACAGAATCATTTTGTTGTATGTCTTCAAAATTATCAGTGATTTTTGTTTTGATAACTTTTATTTACACTTAAAGTACCATGACTGTATTGATTGTTTTTGTTATGCATTTACCAACAGTGCCTCTTGTTCGGTTTGACTACTTAAAATATTGTTTTGTTGTTTTGATAACTTATCTTTACAGTTAACATACCACAAGAAGATCTGGTAGTTACTATTGCTTGAATTAATTTGTTTAGAATCCTCCTTGTTATCGCAATTGAATTCATTCACGGCCCCCGTTGTCTCACCAGGTGGACTTGCATAATGCCTTCTAGGTCTTTCCTAGGTCTGTTCTTCGGTAATGAGGGTGAAGTTAGATAGAAATATAAGTTTTTGTTTGGTGGAGGGTGCATGCATGTGTCACCTTCAGTGAACTAGAGTGTTTCTTTTGTAGGTCTTCATATCAGCCTCCCATTCAATTAAACATCTAGTTAAGTTCTAAGTTCAATTTAGTTCTAGTTCCTCCCACTACAACCTTACCTCTTAACATTCATTATCTAATTTTTTTATTTTTTTTTCTGTAAGGATGCACTTCTCCAGAAATGGATCTCTAGCTATCAAGGAGTTATCATTGGCCAAACCAAGCATGGTATTTAATTTGACCAAGGCTCCAACTTGAGACCCCCTAAAGCACTCTTGATCGCAACTTGGCACCATAACAATTTTTTTCCTCATGTTACTTACAGTTGAAGTTTTTAGTCATGTAAACATTCATCTCAACTACAACTCTTATTTGTATCTTGTCTACATATATAAGAGAGGCCATGCCTTTTTCTTAAATCAGGAAAGCATATTATCAATTTGTAAAGTTTTGCATAATTATTGACCTCATATATCAAATTAGATAAAGTGAATAGGAGTAATGAGGGTGCAGTTGGATAGAAATATAGGTTGTTGTTTGGTAGAGGGTGCATGTATGTGTCACCTTCAGTGAACTAGAGTGTTTCTTTTGTAGCCTCCTATTCAGTTAAACATCTTGTTAAGTTCTAAGTTCAATTCAGTTCTAGTTCCTCCCACTACAACTTTTTTTTTTTTTTTCTGCTATAAGGATGCACTTCTCCAAAAATGGATCTTTGGCTGTCAAGGAGTTATCATTGGCCAAACCAAGCATGGTATTTAATTTGACCAAGGCTCCAACTTAAGACCCCCTAAAGCACTCTTGATCACAACTTGGCACCATAACAAATTTTTTCCTCATGTCAGTTACAGTTGAAGTTTCTAGTCATGTAAACATTCATTTCAACTACAACTCTTATTTGTATCTTATCTACATATATAAGAGAGGCCATGCCTTTTTCTTAAATCAGGAAAGCATATTATCAACCTGTAAAGTTTTGAGTAATTATTGACCTCATATATCAAATTAGATAAAGTGAATAGGAGTAATGAGGGTGTAGTTGGATAGAAATATAGGTTGTTGCTTGGTAGAGAGTGCATGCAAGTGTCATCTCCAGTGAACTAGACTGTTGCTTTTGTAGGTCTTTGGATCAGCCTCCCATTCAGTTAAACATCTAGTTAAGTTCTAAGTTCAATTCAGTTCTACTTCCTCCCACTAGTTCTAGTTCTAGTTCATCAAAACTTGCATCATAAGATCCTTGTTGAATAACATGTAAAATATGGACATGTATTCAACCCATTCAATCTAGCTGACAAATTTTCATTACATGGATAACTAGCCTCAGTACCTGTTTCCATTTCTTCTTTTCAATGTTGATCATCCTTTTCTTGTTTAATAACACATTTAGACTTTAGCATAATAGGAAAGAAGGCTATCTATAGCAGGTGGTTTTGGGGTATAGAAAGTGATTGGTCAACAAGTTTACAAAGCGTCAACTTTTTTGGTTCTATGTTTGCTTTTCTTCAATTCTTCAAAAATCTTCCTTGCCACATGTAGCTTTTTCCACATTTGCAATAGTTTGAGGATGTTTGTGCCTTCTTTGTGGTCCTTCATTCTGATAGTTTTTCCCTTGTGTACAACAACATTCCAATAGGTCCCTTCCACTACTTCTTGTTCATTTGTTTATGCTATTTTCTTCCTTTTACATTGTTTTGTTTTCTTTCTGATCATATTTCAAGAATGATCTAAACCCCCTTTTCCTTTTCTCCTTTCAACTTTTTCTTCACTTTATTTTGCACCTCTTGTTTATGCTACCATTAGTCTTGATAATGTTTATTGGTGGCCTCATACAAGGTTTTCGGTTCCAACAGCCGAAGTTGTATTGCAATAGCTGACCACTAATTAAGCAACTCATCTGAAGCTTCTGATCTATTTTACAGCCAACACAAGGACAATAAATCTATGCTTATCTTCCAATTGGGTCATAGTTTTTGTTTCTTATTATAAAATTTCATTAAGCTTTTGTTAAAAATTATTTCAGAAAGAAAATGCCTTGAGAAATTATGGGTAAACAGATTTCAATTGAGTTGATCATCATGTTCCTACATATTTTTGCATGTTGTCTTATGATAAGTTGTTATTTTAGCCTTCATGTCACTAGAGAAATGTCCAGGCAACCAAACTTCTGCTGCAATACCTAAGGTGCTACCATGAAAAGTTGGGGGCTTTTCATGTTATTTTGATTTTCAACTTCCTCTATATATGTAAATGAGGTGAACCACATGCTCATCTTTTCTTAATGGATCTTGCATGTACATTTTTGTGCTTACATTGACTCCAGGAAGGATGATAGCTCTTAGTCCAATCTTCACGTTGATATTGGTGAATATTTTGCTAGCATACTTAGATTTTGCTGCATTTTGTTTGAATCCCTATGATCATTCTTTGTCAAACTCTCATTTTTTATTAATCCCTTCAATATGTTATGTTACCTATGTGGTTCTTCAAGGTTTCTTTTTCCAAATCCCCATTTAACATCTTCCTCTTTTTTCACTCAACTTTTTATTATTGCATGTTGCTTTTGTAATTTAAACACGAGATTCTTGATGTGCTCAAGGCATCAAGCGACACCCTGTTTCTCTTCATCCACTGACTAGAGTTGTTCCCTTTTTTAATGGGTCTCATCTACAAGTTCTTTGTTCTTATCTACCAACTTTAAATTATTAATATAGTCCCATTAGCTTTCTATAGTGTTAGTCTTTAATATTTATCTATCCTTTAACATAAGGATTATGGACCTAAGAGAGAACTCAGAATAACCTAGTCCGGTGTGTTAATTCATAAATCATATAAAAAATGATAAATTTCTAATGTTAATTTAACAAAGATGCATGGAATTTCTAACCTCATTTATGCTATGTACTCTGATATTTGGAGTGGTATCCTATAAATGCATTTTTTACATTCAGCAGAGATAGAAATGTATTTGAAACTTTGTCTCTAGGTTTGTTTGTTCATTGTGGATAGGATATCTAAATTGTTCAGATATGAATGAGAAGCCTTTACCTGGGTAATGGGTCCAAACCTCTCAATGACATTAAAGGCTTAAATCAGGAAAAACAAGCTCTATATGGATGTATCTTCAACCATCTATCTTGTGGAATATCTTTACTTCAAAGGTGGGCTTAGTTGAAATCCATGTACATGAATTGCAGTTCCATCTTCACGTCAATGTGGGTGAATATTTTGTAGGCATACTTCTTACATTTTGCCACATTTTGTTTGAATCCCTACATCATTCCTTGTCAAACTCCCATCTTGTCTTGATCCCTTCAATGTGTTATGTTACCTAAGTGGTTCTTGAGGCTTTCTTTATCCAAATCCTCATTCAACATGTTCCTCTCTTTTCACTCAACTTTTTATCGTTACATGTTGCTTCTGTATTTAAACATGAGATTCTTGATGTGCTAAAGGCACCAAGCGACACTCTGTTTCTCTTCATGTACTAACTAGAGTCATTTTCTTCATTAGTTTGTCTCATCTACCAGTTTTTCTTTTTTAATTTATCAACTTGATACTATTAATATCGTCCCATTAGCTTTCTATATAGTTAGTCTTTATCCATCCCTTAAAATAAGAATTATGGACCTAAGAGAGAATGCCCTAGCCTGTTTGTTGATTTTCATGAAACTGAAACTATAAGAACTGAAACTGTAACTGAAACTGAATCTGTAAGAACTGAAACTGTAAGAACCGTGAGAAATGAAAATAGAATTGTAAGAAAAATGTGTTGTAATTGATATAACTAACTTGGATATACTGCCAACTGTTCTGTGATATTTTGTCTTCAAGGTTGGTGAATAGTTTTAAATCATAACATGCAACTTCAAAAGTGGTTGAACTTCTTTTATAGTTTTTGGCACTTGAATTTAATTGGTGGTAAAGATGGACATGGATTGCAATGGCTTCATTTTGAATGTGTGATCTAGATTTAATTTGATGTGATCCAATGGTTGGGAATTTGTTATTTGTTGATCCATGTGCTTTGATTTGTTTTAATGAGAAATAGAATGGGTTGGGTGTCAATTGTTGAACAAAGTGGGTTTAAATGTTATTGGGTTGGGTGTCATTTATTGAACATAGGGGGTTTAAATGTTGAATAACACAACATTCATGTTATTGGGTTGGGTGTCATTTATTGAACATAGGGGGTTTAAATGTTGAATAATATAATAGTTATGACTGACATACATTCACTTTTATTATGTGTAGGTATGGGTTTAAATGTTATTGGATTGGGTGTCATTTATTGAACATAGGGGGTTTAAATATTGAATAACATAGCAGTTATGTCTGACATACATTCACTTTTATTATGTCCAGGTATGGATATTTATTTGGGATACAAAGCTTCAGCTCTGATGAGTGGGAGTTGAAGTGAGTGCGACTTTGTACTTCTGGAATAGACCATTTTGGAAGCATTTATGGTTTTATCTGTTTTCTAGTTGGGTCAATATGGTTTGCACTCTTAAGTATTAAGATACTATTTATGGACAGTTGTGGGCCCAGTGAATGTTTTGGGAAATTTTAGACATAAATTAATACTTATTTGCACTTAATGTTATTTATCTTTGTTTAAATATTGATTGCAAAAGTCTCAATTTCTGGTGGTTTGGTGAGACGAGTACTATATCAATCATTGGTCCCTGCACAACATTAGACATCTCTCCCATATAAACCCGAAAATTTACTAATAAATACATGCCACCCAAAGTTCATATATATATATATATATATATATATATATATATATATATATATATATATATATATATCCCATTTCTGCCGGATAACTAACTTACTTCTAATGTAACATAATAATTTCTTCATATGCGCATCTGTCTATAGTACTATTTTTAAAAATGAATAACCGTTCCTCAACTAATTGGAGCACTCAGTCCTTTGCTAATTTCCTAGAGCAAAAATGGTTGAAATGGAAAAATGAAGCCCGTTCGTTCATCATGCGATTGTGCCTCTCTTTGTTTGTGCTTAAAAGCTAGCATTGTTAGATTACTTAATGCGATCAGAAGATGAATCTTAGCCTCTTTTCTTCCTGCTAGTGACACCTCCAGTGAAGTCCTAACAATCAATGCTGCAAAATAAGAACAGAGGAAATTAATTTTGTAACAAATGCATGTCATTTTCAAATAATTTTTACACCAAATTTGTAAGGCATGGTCAAAGTTTCAGCATAATTAAAATTCCATTTAAGTTAAAATTTAGTGGGAAGAATCTTACCTCATTTGAAATTGATTTACATATTCGAAAAATAACATTTTGAATAAATCTAAACTTTGACACACTTAAATTGTCAAATTCCAATTACCTCTTGATTAGGCTGCTCAACAGATAGAACATCAGACATCTAAGCTCCAAATACTTATGAAATGAAGCTAAATCAATTTAAATGAAGCCCAAATAACCAATGGAGACAGAGGTTGACTTTAATGCTAGAGTCGAGGGGGCATTTAATGCTTTTGGCATGCCAAGAAGTTACTACGACTTGGAAGATGCAGCGACCACTGCCATTGGCTACATCCTTTCCCAGTTACTGGCCAATGGCTTCCCTTCACTGATAATAGGCTTGCTATAAATGTTAGAACTGTATTAGATATTGAGGTATACCAAAATTTATGGGAAATCTATGTGTTATTGAAGGATCTGTGCTAAATATTTTTGGGGAAATAGTTTATAATTATGAATGACAGGTCAAAACCCATGACAACTTTCCCAAGAACCTAGCCCATTTGCAAATTTTGAATAAAGCTCAATCACTCTCAAATTCCAGAGAGTTCTCTAAAAACCTCATACTAACGGTTATGGTAGGTCGTAATTAAACATTTCTGCAAATTCGAATTTTCTATTTTACATACCATGTAAAACTATCAACCGTATATTGATCCACTGAAATTTAATCTAAATATTATTGAAAGTTTAGTTGATTTTAAATTTTTTGTAGTAATATAAATTAAATGACTAGTAAATTTAACAACTAATCACGATAAAATATTAAAATACTTATTAATAAACAATCACTATAAAACATTAAAATGTTTATTTTTATTATATATCTCATTATATTTTAAAAAATAATAAAAATTTACAAAATTGTAATTTTATTTTAAATTAATTTATTATTAATTATAAAAACAATTGATATATTTTTGAAAAATTATAAAACTTCACAAAATTATAATTTTATTTTAAATTAATTTATTATTAATTATAAAAACAATTAATATAATATAACTTATGAATATCACATACTTAAAATAAAAATAAATCTTAATACTTAATACTACACGAATACTCTAACACATTTTATATTATTCATAATTATTCAAATAATTTTTAAAATATTTTATTTATTTTTATACTATTCAATTCATCAAAATAAAAAATATATATAAATAAAAGAGTACACAATTTTGTAGAAAATTTTCGTCCACCGCTATTGAAAGAAGACATATTCCTTGAACGCAATTCTTTAGTGCAGGGTTTATTCGCTCATCTAGTGCATTGTTTCAGTGTTCATCTAGTACATTGTTTCAGCATTCAAATTGCGTGGATTTATATAAATGTTAAATAAAATTATTGATTATGTAATTGAGTTGAGTATTCATTTAGTGTATCGTTTTAGTTTTTGAATTGGACTTATATAAATGTTAAATAAAATTACTCATTATGTAATTGAATCAAGAGGTTTATTCTACAATTCAATATGAGGAGATATGAGGGGATATGTAAATTTATCTATTTAGTCTCTTTTTAAAATAAAATTAAAAATTAAAAATTATGTTTTAAATAGAAAAATAATATCCCCTATAATAAAGAAATAATGAATAAATAAAAAAATGTTTAAATATTATATATATTTTTAAATATTTTAAAAAATATATGAAGATCTATATTAACTAATTTATATATGTAGATTAACAATAAAATATTTTAATGTTCAATATGAGTTATCAATAAAATATTTTAATAAAAATTATTTTATAATTAAACATTTTATTTAATTTTATATTTATTTTATTTAGCAATCAAAAATAAATTTAAATACATTAATATTTACATGATTATGAACCGGTGCTGGACCAAAGATGGAGGTTTAGGGTTTGGGTTAGACTTGCAACGGCAGACCTGCACAGACCACGACGACTCTGTCATAGCTCTCTAGTAACAAAAACGACAAGGAATAGTGCACAAATCATGGACATCACCCAGGGGGAGGATACGACGCCTCCCCCCAACGGTCCATAAAACATTCAGATTCACATGGAAGATACTAGGAAAAAATCCCAGGAAGGAACGAGAATGGGACCTGGTATACAGATAGACAATACAGACAGAAATGCGGCTCCCAAAGCAACATCGGCTACCTGTAAGTCTGTTGCAACTGGAAAACCTAAGATTGAGCTCCCAAGTCAAAGAATCAATACTCAGATCCAGTACATGAAGGATCATGCCTTAATAGGGAAATTTATAGGCTTCTGGCCTACAGAGAAAGCTTTGCATGGATGGATCGCAGCCAAATGGAAACGAAAAGGTCACATTACCCTACAGTTGGGGCCTAAGGGCTTCTTTATGGTAGTTTTCAACTGTATAGAAGATCGAAACAGAGTCCTTGATGGAGGACCATACTTTTTTAATGCAGTTGGTCTGTATCTGAGAGATTGGATTGAAAGATTCAACCCAGACAAAGAAGATCTAAGCTGGGCACCAGTATGGATCTGCCTCTATTTCCTTCCATTGGAATACTGGGATGAATATTCACTGTAAGATATTGGTAATGGACTAAGGTAATTCATCAAAATTGCGGAGGAGAAAAAACTCAGAAGATATACTTCCTATGCCCGCATTTGTGTTTATATGCACCTAAGCAAGGCTCTTCCAGATGCGGTAAGTTTATATCATGACGATTTTGAATGGATTCAGTTAATAGATTATGAACATGTCACATTTCGATGCAGAAAATGCCATGCCCTTGGCCATCTCTTTCGTGACTGCCCATCAAATCTGAAAACCTTGACCTCTACCTCCTCAGATAAACCTAACTCTGACGAATTTACCAAGGTCAGCAACCGCAAAAAGAACCACAAAAAACCCGTTTCAAACCCTAAAGAACCTTCCGCCAATACTTCCATGCCATCCACCAGCAATAGCTTTGAGACATTAGCCCAACCAGATCTGAATGACTTTGAGAATCCATCACACTCTGAGGAGACGCCCAAGATGACATCACAATTCATTCCCACTGGCTCAAAGAAGCCCCAGAAGCCTAGGAAATCTATAGATCCCACCACCTCCTCACCTAGTATGACTCTAAAATGGAAATCTCAGGGCATGGAAGTCGACAATGTGCAGCAAGAAACAACGACTATAATAGAAATAACAGAGGAAAGGAGTGAAGCCCAGCACATGGAAGAGGAGCCTGAAAGCATAGATCTTGGAGATCTGGACAGACTTGGATTAGAACAAGCTTGCAAGAAAAAAGAATATGACAAGATCCCAGAAAGACAACTGGAAAACTTGGAAGTCATCCTTTCCAGAGCACAACAACAAAGAACCCTGGGTGTAGAAATTTTGAGTAATATGAAACTTATTCACAGAGATTATCCTGATTATACACTATTTGCAGAATGCATGCATAATACATAACCTCCTCTTCTATTGATCATCAATTTGCAGTATTCAGAAACAATCGCATGCGCACATTGAAGCATCAATCACACATATCAACACAGTTTATCATGGGGAAAGCATACAGTTGAAAACCCCCAATTATCTGTATATTATATTGATTGAGAACATGTAACAATACATAGTACAATACTCCTCGCAAGTACTCAGTACTATCTCCACCTGTTACACACAAACTAGCTCAGATTTGAATCAATCACAGGTTCAAATCTCTTCCGCTTCTTGCCTGCCTCCACTGCGCAATCCTGCATGAGAATAGATGAGAATGGCTGATCCAAACTCGTATTTCCCTTGGCTGAACCACGCAATCCTCATTGGCAATACTCAATCCATTGATTGTGCAAATATCATGCACAACTATAGTCACAACTGACAACAGCCTTGCCCTTTCACTCACCTCTAACACTTGTCTCCACTGAACTGTCCATGCACTGAGTTAACTGATGTATTATTTAGTTGATTTATGAGTTAATAATTAGTGAATTAATTAATAATTAATTCACATCACTCATCATTAGTGTATTCTCCAGTTAGACTAAATACAACTAGTTCAACTAAGTCAAACTGAACACAACTCAATCAACTCCTCAATCAACTCAACCAAACTCAATCACTTGAGTTCTAACTGAAGTCCATCATGCAATAGCTCAACTGACCCACAATAAAAGCGTATTTCCTTCTGACAGTTGCATGTGCCACATCTGTAGCTCGAACTGAAGTGCTCCAAGAGGATAAGATAATGTTTATAGTCCAAATATTATTAAGAGCTAATAATATTCGACTGTTCTATTTTTAGCCTGACAGTCTAAAAATAGACTCCGCCCATATGTCTAAAAATAGAAGTCCATTTATTTTTACCAACATGACCAATCATCCACAAATAGCATCATGCAACTCATAGACCATGATCCATATGTCTAAAAATAGACATTGCGCCAAAAATAGCCGGCGGGCCCACTTAGTGAAGGCGACTCCTTTCCACTAAGCTCCATCATCTTGTTGCATTTTCAACACTCCTTCTCAACAAGATATGGATTATCTGCAACTGCTATCCTGCAACTCTAGAATGTTCTGCATGCAACACATTTGCCCGGTACACTTGCTCTAACAACACTTGGAACAAAAACATTCCCAACTGACCACTCTGTTGGGCTAGGAACATACTCTGATGCTGAATCTCTACCTGTTGCTGACAAGTGCTCCCTCTCTGACATATGCGCTACTGCAACATCTTGATGCATCTCGCACCATTGCACATTTCTTTGTGCCACCTAGCACTGTGCAAAACACTTGTGCCTCTCGCATTGTTGTAGCCTGCTAGCTATGCGTTGTCCTGGGATTCCATGCACTATCGCTCTCTCTGCCACTCCATCCACATTTATCTTTACCCAATCAGTTAGTTCCTGCTACTCCATATCGGGGCTCTCGTAGCAAGGTCTCATCCAAGAGGTTGGGTACCTCAAGGATCCTGCCCCCCCACCTTGTGGCGATCACTTTATATCGCCCCACCTCCTACCTGGAGGTATGGCTGCATGTGATCCCTCAGCCCACCTGGCTCGAAGTTTCCCCCTACTGGAGGTCTCTGCATGAGTAGATATCTCTACTCGACCTCCTCTCAGCTTCCCTTTTTGTGGTTGCTCCACAACCTCCTGAAGCTGCTGCATCAATCGTGGCTCATCCACAATCGTCTGAGACTTCTTCTGGCTCTGCATGTTGAGAGGTAATATACGCTCCCTCTCAACCACCAAGTCTCCATCAGCTTCTTCGCTGCTCAAGGCTTTGCATGCATCTTGAACCTCAAGAGCATACAGGTTCTTGACCCGTGAACCAATCTGCTTCACCTGTCTAGTGATGATGTGTCTAAGGAAAACCTTTCCCTTACTGAAGACTACATCATAGCCTCCGTCTTCCAGCATCGCGATCGACACCAAGTTTCTCTTCAGTCCTGGTACATACTTGACATCAGTCAAGGTAAGGCGAGCTCCATGCTCCCTATGAAAAATAATCATGCCTACACCTAAGACACTATACTTCTCATCCTTACCCATCACTACGAGTATCTGGATATCTTTCTCCTCCAAAGTACTGAACAAACTCTTGTCACCGGTCATGTGGAAAGAAGCTCCACTATCAAGAAACCAACCGCTTCCCACCATGGATGAAACCATGCATGCGAAGAGTGTGAAATCCAACTCAAATTGTGAAGCAAGTGCCTCACCTTCAGATCCTTCCCCGGATCCCTTCTTGGATTTCCTCCGTGGACAATTTGCAGCATAATGGCCCACCTCATGACAACGAAAGCATCACATTTTCGATTTGTCAACCTTCTTCCCATCATTGGAAGAACTGGATTCGAAAAGAGAACCCTTCTCCTTCCCCTTCTTTGCTTTGGCAGCCAACGCGCAATTTTCTTCATCAGATGCCTTTGATGAAGATTCATCCCTGGTATTTCGCCTGATCTCCTCTTGCACAAGATCTGACCAAAGTCTCTCCCATCCTAGCAATTTCTCTCGACCATTGACAGAGTCCTGATAGGAATGCCAACTCTTTGGAAGACCAAAGAGAGCCAAGCTCACCAAGTCCTCATCATCAACAGTCACCCCCACACTTCCCAGCTCATCCCGGCATTGGGTGAACTTCGTGAGATGCTTGGGCATACTGTCTCCATTCTTACACTTAATGTTTCTAAGTTTATCCTTGAGCGCCAACTTCCTCTCGTCGCTCTTGCTTTGGAATAAATCTTCTAACGCTTTCCACATCAAGTATGGAGAAGCCTTTCCATGCAGGCTGGATACAATGTGATCCTTCACGCCCTCCAACAAAATCCTTCGACACTTTGTTGTCTTCTTTTTCCAAACCTCAACGTGAGCAGCATCAATAGGGTTTGGGACCTCAGCCTCTATGAACTCCTTCAGCCCATTGTCATCTAACATCGTCTCCATCCTGTCTTTCCATGCAATATAGTTCGAGCTTCCTTCAATATCATACTCCAATCGCAATCCGTAGAAAGAAATTTCATCTTTGACACCAAGAAAACACTGTTGCAAATTCGAATTCCACAAGCTCAAAACTCAACTGCTTCTGATCTAAAATTCGTGACAACAAAGTATTTCTCGTACAGAGATTGACTGTATGGGCTTTTACCGGATATCTCATCTTCCAAAAGAAGGATGAATCCAGAAGCTACCTGGCCCGATTACAGACTCTCCCTGAAGAAATAAAATGTAATCACTTTCTGAATAATAGATCTGATGATCAACTTCGCTCTGATACCATGTAGAAATTTTGAATAATATGACACTTATTCACTGAGATTATCCTGATTATACACTATTTGTGGAATGCATGCATAATACATAACCTCCTCTACTATTGATCATCAATTTGCAGTATTCAGAAACAATGGCATGCGCACATTGAAGCATCAATCACACATATCAACACAGTATATCACGGGGAAAGCATACAACTGAAAACCCCCAACTATCTATATATTATATTGATTGAGAACATGTAACAATACATAGTACAATACTCCTCGCAATTACTCAGTACTATCTTGAAAACATGTAACAATACATAGTACAATACTCCTCGCAAGTACTCAGTACTATCTCCACATGTTACACACAAACTAGCTCAGATCTGAATCAATCACAGGTTCAAATCTCCTCCGCTGCTTGCTTGCCTCCACTGCACAATCCTGCATGAGAATAGATGAGAATGGCTTATCCAAACTCGTATTTCCCTTGGCTGAACCACGCAATCCTCATTGGAAATACTCAATCCATTGATTGTGCAAATCTCATGCACAACTATAGTTACAACTGACAGCTGTCTTGCCCTTTCACTCACCTCTAACACTTGTCTCCACTGAATTATCCATGCACTAAGTTAACTGATGTATTCTTTAGTTGATTTATGAGTTAATAATTAGTGAATTAATTAATAATTAATTCACATCACTCATCACTAGTGTATTCTGCAGTTAGACTAAATACAACTAGTTCAACTAAGTCAAACTGAACACAACTCCATCAACTCCTCAATCAACTCCACCAAACTCAATCACTTGAGTTCTAACTGAAGTCTATCGTGCAATAGCTCAACTAACCCACAAGAAAAGCGTATTTCCTTCTGACAGTTGCATGTGCCACATCCTTAGCTCGAACTTAAGTGCTCCAAGAGGATAAGATAATTTTTATAGTCCAAATATTATTAAGAGCTAATAATATTCGACTGATCTATTTTTAGCCTGGCAATCTAAAAATAGACTCCACCCGTATGTCTAAAAATAGAAGTCCATCTATTTTTGCCAACATGACCAATCATCCACAAATAACATCCTGCAACTCATAAACCATGGTCCATATGTCTAAAAATAGACATAGTCTAAAAATAGACTTTGCGCCAAAAATAACCTGCGGGCCCACTTAGTGAAGGCGACTTCTTTCCACTAAGCTCCATCATCTTGTTGCATTTTCAACACTAGGCATTCAGCCTGGAAGTCAATGGGATGGCAAAAACATTCCTAAAGATAATAAAAAAAGAGGGAGGAAAACGAATCTTCAAAGAACCATCCACATTGGGGAAATGCTGGTGGAATTGGGAAGATACTCCAAGCTTACAAAGTATTACAATACTCTACCCAATAATGAATCATGAAGCTCACTTCATGGAATATTAGAGGGCTAAATAGCCCCGGGAAATACAGCTTGATAAAAAACATGATTCAGCAGGAGAAACCCCAAGTCTTCTTCATGCAAAAAACTAAATGCAACTCTACAACACTGGGTCTAACCCTTATAAAAGCATGGTCAAGTAGTCAAGCAGTAGTAGTGGATGCCTTAGGAGCTTCAGGAGGTCTTGCAATAGTCTAGGACGAATGAGCTATCACGCTTACCAACATTCATGCGAGTAAGCACTTCATTCAAGCCTCCTTTCATATAATAGGGACAAATGTGCATGGTCACCTGACCAATGTCTACTTCCCGCAAGAGGCAATGCATAAGATAGACATATTGTATACTTTATCTTTGATCAACTCCAACAGAACACATCCATTTTGGATTACAGGAGGAGACTTCAATATGATTACAAAGCTGGAAGAAAAAAGAGGAGGCGAGACCAAACTAGATAATGAAAGCATTCATTTAAAAAATTTCATCCAAAACAACTGGCTCATAGATATGACATTCAACAATGGAATCTACACTTGGAATAACAAACGAGCAAGTACACATCAAATTGCCTCTCAATTGGATAGATTTTTGCTTTCCGACAATGCAATCCATCTTGGAGGAGACTTCTCGGCTTCGATCTTACCTCTCACAGGCTCAAATCAATGGCCAATATCACTCCAATCGCAAATATCGTGAGGCATTACACGATGGCCTTTCTGCTTTGAAGCATTCTGGTTGACGCATCCAAACTTCATCAACCTGATAAATGCGGTTTGGAGGAGTTTCAAACCTACGGATGGCTCAAAAATATATCAATTCCAACAAAAGCTCAAAAATCTCAAAAAAAACATCAAGCAATGGAATCAACTTACCTTTGGCAATATCTTCCAAGCACAAAATGCTCTAGATCAAGAAATGAAAAGACTACAACAGATGATCATCACGGAGGGAAGATCCGAAGCACTCCCAGAATAGGAAAAACACCTTCAGACACAAATATCAAAAAGAGCAAAGCAAGAAGAAATACTTTGGAAACAAAAATCAAGAGTTAGATGGCTTAAGGAGGGCGAAAGAAACACAAAAATTTTTCATCGCACCACTATCCAGAGAAAATGCACAACATCACTCACATCCAGAATTGGTAAGGAGAATGATTGGAAAAACATGAGGATGTAGAACAAGAGCTTTTTACTTATTTCAAGCAGGTACACCAAGAACGTCAAGCGGATAGACAACCAGCCATAGAGAAGATCACCAAGAATATCCCAAAAATCATAACAGAGGAACACAATCAGCTCCTCCAGAGGCCAATATCTTTACAGGAAGTGGAGAATGCAATGCGACAACTCAAAGAAGGAAAGGTGCCTGGCCTTAGATTTCACATCCAATTTCTTTCACAACTTCTGGGATTTAATTAAAGAGGAGGTCTGGCAGGTTATTGAGGAATCCGGGACTATTAGATAGAATCCAGGATTTGATTTTCTTCTTATTGCTAAATTATTTTATAATCAAATAATTTTTAATTTATTTATTAAATTTTATTGTTGAATTATTTTATAATCAAATAATTTATATTTTTTTATTGATTCCTTGAGTTTCAAAATCTAGAATATAAATTACTTTTAATTCTATTTTATATATTTATTTATGCATTTAATTAAAAATTTGTAATTTATAAATAATTAATTATATAATTAAATTAGTAGAGAAGGAATTGAAATTTTATTTAAAAAATAAATTACTAATTTTAATTTTAGATTAAATTAGCTCTGAGGGTTTATATATATATATATATATATATATATATATATATATATACATTTTCGCTCAACAAAGCAGAGGAGGATAATGTCTCTGTAGGGTTTTCACTTTGCCAGAAACTCTGCTTGTAAATGTTTCTCAGAAGAGAAAATCGTTATGCAAACAGTAGAAATCGAGTATGCAAAATTTAAAGGAAATCAAAGGTCCCATTTGTTTGGAGTTTTCTATAAAAATTGTGAAGATGCCATTTTTTGGAATTTTCCTTTATAAATTGTCTAAGCAATAGTCCACATACCATTCCTTATTTGTAATAACAGTATGTCTACGCAATAGTCATGGAGCCGCTGGAAATAGTAAGAAATTCCTATTATAATTGTTTCGACAGTACCCACGATAGAGGAGGATAACCACCCTATAGGAAACATGGAACCTAACCTTCGCTGGAAGTCGTCATTGCATCAGTTGGTAAATCTTTATTGGACAGAAGAAATATTTACATAGACAAAAGAAATAGACTATGCAAGGAAATCAAAGATCCTGTTGTTTTAGTTCCATTTTAATTGCAATCTCCCCCACTCAAGTTTTGAGAGAAATACTCCTCTCCCCAAATCTTTCATTTCTTTGCCGTGTACAAATTTCCACATAATATTTTGACCTACATAAATTCTCATAGAGCATGCAATTTTTCCATAATTTGCAGAAAGATAAGCATATACTTACCAACGTAACAAGTGGTAAACGAAGTCTCCTTGCTCCCTCTAGGATGGAGAAATAGTCTAACTTTACCTTCTAATGTGAGTTAATTTTCTTGCTTAGCAGTGGCCTTCTATATATTCATAGGATTGTTATCCTATTATAACAATGATGTATCTTGAATGGTTCCAGATTTAGGAACCCTCTTTACCAAGGATTTGTGATCCACACGCAAGATTCAATATTCGAGTGGAAGGTAACCTACCTCAGATTACATCATGCTTTCAGATTACATCATGCTTGGGGTCATATAAAGTGTGCAATTCAGCTAGAGTATTACCACAACTATGATATTTTGCTTGCGCTCACCTAAAGGGTGCAGTTGCCACTGAGACTAGGATTTCCCACGTTTTGGTCAACAAACCTCGATTTCTAATAACAACACTATCCATTCATCCCCATGGCATATAGGTTGAATAATGAAACGTGATTTATCTTTTGGTATCAACATCAAAATCAAGCTAGTACAAAATAGCATTATCATGTTCCCTTTCTAATTGCAAAACTAGCTTCAAAATTCAAACAACTATAGAATAAAACATGGCATATAGGTTGAATAATGAAACGTGATTTATCTTTTGGTATCAACATCAAAATCAAGCTAGTACAAAATAGCATTATCATGTTCCCTTTCTAATTGCAAAACTAGTTTCAAAATTCAAACAACTATAGAATAGTTTTATCGAAAACTCTTTCTTAATTGCTAAACCAACATTAAAAAAATATAAAAAAGCGTACAAAAAAGTGTTATCCGTTTCTCTTAGCTAATGCTATCAATGAATCATCAAATCACACCCACGAGTCAAAAGGGTGTTATCAAAAGAGTGTTATCAATTTCTCTTAGCTAATATTATCAATGAATCATCAAATCACACCCACAAGTTAATATCTTCTTGGTTGTTCATTCACAATAAAATAACAAAAAAAATATACAAGCCACTCACCAAAGAAACATCTTCCACTAAAACTCTGACAACTCACCAAAAAAACATCTTCCACCAAAGTTGTTATGTTTTATTCTTTTAAGGCGAATTATTACATTCAAACCTAACTGCAATAGTTGTGGTAACTATATTTTTAGTTTATAAAACTAAATAACAGCAATAACATTTATTCAAAATTTAAATAAAGGAAACAACATTTACTTGAATAAACATAAAAATTAAATTGTTATTAAATTGGTGATTTACACAATGTGAAATATATGAAACTAGAGAAATCCAAAGTTGAAATGCCCAAATTAAATTGTTGTCATATTTTTTATATTTTGTTATTAAATTGGTGATTTACACAATGTGAAATATATGAAACTAGAGAAATCCAAAGTTTGAAATCCCCTGTTTTGGGCACCTGGCTGTAATACTATTTTTTAAATAAATCTTCAACTAATTAGAGCACGCAGCCCTCTGCTAGCAAAAATGGTTGAAATGGAAAAATGAAGCCCGTTCGTTCATTTTGCGGTTGTGCCTCTCTTTGTCTGTGCTTGAAAGCTGGTATTGTTAGAGTACTTATGGCAATCAGAAGACGAACCTTAACCTCTTTTCTTCCTGCCGGTGACGCCCACAGTGGAGTCCGAATAATCAACGCTGTAAAATAAGAACAGAGGAAATTAATTTTCAAATAATGTTTACACCAAATTTGTAATGCATGGACAAAGTTTACAAAAGGATCTTACCTCATTTGAAATTGATTTACATATTCGAAAATAAGTTTTGAATAAATTTATACATCGACACTCTTAAATCGTCAAATTCCCAAACCAAAAATTTACCGTATTACCTCTTAATTTAAATGAAGCCCAAATAATCAATGGAGACAGAGGTTGAGTTTGCTGCTAGAGTCGAGGGGGGCATTTATTGTTTTGGGCATGCGACGAATTTACTACGACTTGGAAGATGCAGGGGCCGCTGCCCATGGCTGCATCCTTTCCCAATTACTGGCCAGTGGCTTCCCTTGATAATAGGCTTGCTATAAATGTTAGAATTCTATTAGATATTGAGGTATACCAAAATTTATGGGAAATCTATGTGGTACTGAAGGATTTGTGGGAAACAGTTTATAATTTTCAGTGACAGGTCAAAACCTATGGCAACTTTCCGAAGAACCTAGCCCACTTGTGAATTTTGAATAAAGCTCACTCTCAAATTCTAGACAGTTCTCTAAAAACCTCATAGTGGGTATGGTAGGTCGTAATTAAAGATTTCGCCAAATTCGAATTTTCTATTTTGCATACCATGTAAAACTATCAACCGTATATTGATACACTGAAACTTACCTCATAGTGGGTATGGTAGGTCGTAATTAAAGACTTCTCCAAATTCGAATTTTCTATTTTGCATACCATGTAAAACTATCAACCGTATATTGATACGCTGAAACTTAAGAAGTGTATAATTTCCACACAATTTGCATTGAAAGTTAAAAAAAATCATAAAATTAAAAAAAATATAATTCTATTTTAAATTAATTTATTATTAATTATGAAAACATTAATATACTTTAATTGTGACAATTCATTCTCACTTTTTCATGGAAATTTTTAACTTGTAAATAACTTTTTATACAATACAAT
Organism: Pinus tabuliformis; assembly: GCA_031772625.1. Lineage (NCBI taxonomy): Eukaryota > Viridiplantae > Streptophyta > Pinopsida > Pinales > Pinaceae > Pinus > Pinus tabuliformis. The sequence continues at coordinate 686,844,849 of CM062806.1, forward strand.
AAGCCAATATTATGGCTTATCAATACCACTTACACAAAGTAAGACATTTTGAAATAACATTTTTTTATTAACTAATTTAAAATTAATTAATTAAAATAACATAATTAATTTAGAGATAAATCTTAATCCTTAATACTACATGAATATTCTGACACATTTCATACTATTCATAGATATTCAAATCTTTTTTTTTTTTTAAATATTTATTTTTATACTATTCATCTCATCAAAATAAAAAATATATATAAATAAAAGAGTACACAATTTTGTATGGAAGAAAAATTTCTTCAGCTGCTATTTAGAAAGAAGACATACTTCTTAAGGTAATTCTTTAGTGCAGGGTTTACTCACTCATCTAGTGCATTGTTTCAGCATTCATCTAGTACAATGTTTCAGTTTCAAATTGCATGGATTTATATAAATATTAAATAAAATTATTGATTATGTAATTGAGTTGAGAGGTTTATTTACAACCCATTGCACTCTTTCAGCTTTCTAATTGTGTGGAGCAATATAAATGTTAAATAAAATTATTGATTATATAATTGAGCTAAGAGCCTCATTCTACAACCCATCATGAAGGGATGTGTAAGTTTGTCTATGTACCAGTCTCTCTTTAAAATAAAATTAAAAATTAAAAATTATGTTCTAAATAGAAAAATAATGTCCATCATAATAAAAAAAAGGAATAGAAATAAAAGTCTCTCTTTAAAATAAAATTAAAAATTAAAAATTATGTTCTAAATAGAAAAATAATGTCCATCATAATAAAAAAAAAAATAGAAATAAAAGTCTCTCTTTAAAATAAAATTAAAAATTAAAAATTATGTTCTAAATAGAAAAATAATGTCCATCATAATATAATGTCCATCATAATAAAAAAAGGAATAGAAATAAAAGTCTCTCTTTAAAATAAAATTAAAAATTAAAAATTACATTCTAAATAGAAAAATAATGTCCATCATAATAATAAAAAAAGGAATAGAAATAAAAAAATGTATGAATAAGATGTTTAAATCTTATACTTTTTAAAAAATATTTGAAAATCTATGTTAACTAATTTATGTATGTGAATTATCAACAAAATATATTAATGTTCAATGTAAATTATCAATAAAATATTTTAATAAAAATTAATAAAAACTATTTTATAGTTAAAATCTTTATTTGGTTATATATATATAAATTTAGCAATAAAAAATAGAATTTAAATAATAAAAAATAACACTTAAAAAAATAGAATTTAAATAATAAAAAATAACACATTAATTTTAGCTCTCAAGAAATTTGATCCCTCTAAATTCACAATAAATTAGTACTTAAAATAAATTTAAATAAATAAACAAAATTAAAAACTAAACTCAAAATAAATGGTAATTCAAATAAATATATACCAGTTAATAAACGGAATTAAAAACTAATGTCCCATTCTTTACATAATTCATTCCATACATAACGCAACCAGGTAATCTTTCGTCTTGAACACGCATACTGACTCGACTGCGACCATCAAATATTTGTCTTAAACAACCATTCTGCAATCTCCAGGAATCTTGGAAGGGGATTAGAAACTAGCACTTACCTGGAAGTATGAAGAAATTCCTCTCTAGCATCAAATGGACAGGTTAATAGCTTGTAGGTACTCTATTGCGCCAGAGTCTCCGCTGGTATAACCATTTTCGCAGCATATGGTGTAACCGTTTATTGTCAATTTGATACCACCGTCTTTCTGAAGTTGCCAGGTACTATGGCACTTCAAGATGCCATCTTCCCAGCCTGGGCACCCTTTCACCCTTATTTCTTCAAGAATTCTAGTCTGCCTCTGTAATGCTTCGGTGATATCATTTAACTGATTGCAGTATTTCATCTGCAAACACTTCAACATTGGCAATGCACCATCGTGCAAGGGAGGAAGGTTTTCCAAACTGTCAAAACGTTTGATGACCAAGTTCTCAAGCTTGGGAAATGCCCCATCTGCACCAAACTCCTTTGGAAAGACAACGCACTTTTCGTTGCTTGACAACTTTAGCTTTCTCAAATTAGGAATAGTTTCGAGGCCTTTATATTCTTCTGTCTGGTTGTTATCCCCATGTAACTCCAGCTCCATGAGGTTCTGAAGCCCAAAGATCCAATCTTGCACCACGCACCTCTTTAGATGAAGAATTTCAAGGCGTTCCATGACTTTTATGTCCTCAGGAAGACGGAGACGGCAACGAGAATCTTGAGAAGAAGCAGCATATTTGAAGGAAAAGGCCCGCATACTTTTCATGTCTTCAAAAGTCCCCTTCTCAAGTTGAATAAAACCTTCTGATGAAGAAGCTTCAAGTGTTAATGATAAGTGCTGCAAAAGGGTCATTCTTTTTAGATCCTTCAATTGCAAGGCCTTTGCATTTGCTGCCTTTCCCCTCTTCCACACAGCGCTCGATTGGAAGGCCTTTGAATCGGCGTCCTTTTTGCTTTTGAATACAAGCCCTTTCAATGTGTGTAAATTGATGAGCTTCGATATCCCGACAGGCAGCAACTCCAAGTTGTGGGAACCCTTCACATTTAGATGTAGCATAGATCTATGTTCACCTATCCTGATTGCAGCTCACATAGATCTTCCCACTGACTAACATCCAAAAATTGGAGTCTTCGCAGTTCAGCCAACGACTTACGAAGCTTTTTAATCTTTGTCTGGGAGAGATCCAAAAACTTTAAATGTTTTAAACACCCCCACAGATTCGGGCAAAGAATGAATGGGTGTGTGGCTTAAATCTAATACAGCAGATATTTCATATCATGAAACACACTTTTTGAAATTGATTGAAGATTGAGATTATTCCCTAGCATTAGGGTCCGGAGCCTTGGACACCTGATGTTTTCGCCGATTGTTGTTATATTGTTTTCAATAAAAGAAACTCTACGGAGGTCACGGCACTTACCCGCTGGAAATTCTTTCAATTCTTTTCCTGGCATCAAAAAGCATCTGGTTTTTTTGTGGAACTCTGAAACAGCTAAATCATGCAGTAAGTCATGTATTTTGCAGTACTTTACCCGTCCATCCCCACCAACCTTGTTAACTTCCAGCAGACATCGATCAATAAGTTCATCAATGTAGGAGAGCCCTACAGCGTATGGGTTTTCTGCTGTTTGTGGGGTAAATCCTTCATCAATCCAAGCATGCACCAAATACTCAGATTTTAATCGACTATCCTTGAGAAAACAAGAGCAGTAATCAAAGCAAAGCTTCAAATGATAAGGCAAAGCCTCGTAACTTAGCCTGAGAGGAGGTCTAACCTGGTGACTCATCGCTTCTGCTTCATTTAGACCATTTAAGACCGATTCCCAGTCATTTGGAATCCTCCTTAATCTTGCCATAGACGCTGCAATTGTTTTAACAGTCAAGGGCAGTCGTCCACTTTTCTCTACAATATTCTCAGCTATCCTCTTAAGGTCTTTTGGAAGACCACAATTTATATCCACACGTTCAGGGAAAGCATGAATACAGAACAACTTCATACTGTTTTTGGGACATGCAATTCAATGAGTAGATGTAAGGAGGTGGGGTACTGTTTACCACTCTTTGATCACGGGTGGTTACTATAATCTTTGTTCTCTTTAGCGATGACAATCCAATTTTATGGAAATCATGTTTGTCCCATAAATCATCGAGAACAAATAGAGATCTGTTTTTTTCCAAGTCTTCCATAATTTTGCTTCTAATCTCGGTGTTGCTGAGATTTTGATTTTGAACACTATTCTCATCACTCGTAGCATTTTGGACATTTGATTTTCACCAACACTTCCTCCCGATCTGAAGTAGCAAATGTTTCACATCTAAATTTTCCGATGCTGTTTGCCAAATCCGACGTTCGAAGCTTTCCTGCACACTCTGTACCAGAAGAATTTTTCCCACCCCTCCCATGCCAACAACAGCAATCAGTTGAGGGCCATTTTCCGTCAATATAAGTTTAGTAATCTCAGCAATGTCATATTCCCTCCCAACCATCTGCGATTCTTGAGCAGTAAATCTTTCCCTCTTATCTTCTAAGCTACGGGCACTGAATGCATTTACTTGCAGGACCGACACGAGATGTTTCAAATATTTTGCACTTCCATGTATTTCGTTTATTCCCTCTCTTAATGTCCTCATCCACCGCCCCATCTTGTAACGGAAAATGAGTCTATCGAATTTGCAGAATATCAAATTACCAAACTTGCTAATTTCCTGACAATCCTCCACTATGTCCATAGCATCAATCACAAAATCCTCAAGTTTTTGCAGCCAATTGGACATTGAACGCGAGTTGCTATTCTGTCCGACTTCGTCCAACAATAATTTAACAGAAAAAAGATCATCACAAAGAAATTCAAAATCTTTTTTGAAACTAGTGATAAGCGATACCTCTTTCAAGACTTTCTCAGCGAGCATTGAAGTGAATGTTTCTATCAGCGCGCTAACAACAGGTGGTTCTGACATCTTTCTTTCTTCTTTTGATTCCTCGGCACCTGATCTGCCTCTCGGCACTTACTCCTTTTCACCTCTGAGTCTCCTTTTCGGCACTTCTTTACACCTCTGAGTCTCCGCACTTAACTGACCGCAATGTGTGTTCAATGAAGCCTGCATGCACCTAGGTCCATCCCAGTTAGCAAGCTGTGGGAGCAGGGAACAAGGTAATGTAAGGCTTGACAAGTTGAGGAATTAACCTACTTTATTGAAACGGCAGAGCAATTCAACATATGCGATAAAAGATGGACTTGATTGCCAGGAACTTTTGATTGCCAGGAACTTTTCTGTATGTGTGGTAGAAGTGAAGATAACGTGGCGTCTGGTCAAATGTTTTTGTCCTTGTGTTACTGGTTACTGGTTCACATGCATGATGGTCATGCACGGTATGGCAAAGATCAGGTAGTGGCAGCTGTCGGAAAAGGCTCTTTTCCGACTGACGTGTTCGTCGACTACTCCGTCTCTCTACCGATTTCCCAAATCGATTTCTGCATCTTTCATTTTCCTAGTTTTGTATCTCCCATCAGCGTTTCGTTTGAAGGAGGATGGAGTTTGCCAAAACTGCCCGTTGTGATTTTCTCGCTATATATCTCATGTTATCACAATCACTTCAAGATTTATAATTGAATAACAAAATCAAATAAATTTAATATTATTTTTAAATATTTAAATTTAACGTAGAATATTAAATTAAATTACTCACTGAATCTAAACTCTATGGAATAATCATAATCATGAAACTTCTGGTCATTTTTCGTTGGTGATGTTGATTTGAGCTGTTGAATGATTATATGATTAATTAACATTAACCTCGCTTTTAATTCAATGTTTTTCGTTAACATAACCATTCCATATATAACATATGGCATGTATTACATTTTGTAATTTAATATGTCAATATTTTAAAGAATAAACTTAAATGGTAAAAAATATATTTTATTGGGAATAAAAGTTATAATAATTTTATTTTAAGTGTTAAATAAAATTTTTATATTATTTATATAAATTAGGTGTATTTTAAGATTAATACAATAAAGAAAGGAAAATTGATACGTAATATGATATAGTAATTAAATTTTTTTATTAAAAATAATAATGTTATATATATATATATATAAATATATATATTTATAAATATATATATATATATATATATATTTCAAAGTGAATTTAAATTTATATTAAAATTATTTGAATTTAATTAACCTATTTTGAAATCATATTAATAAAATTGTTTAAAAAAATTATTAAAACATATTATCATATCTTCTTAAAAAATTATAAAAGATATTAAAATCATATTAAAGGGAAAATAACAACAACAACAAAAAGGTTAAGATGAAGTTAGGGCAACGAAACCACAAAAGACATTAAGATGAAGTTGTCCCAACAAAATATTAATAATGAAGAAGCCACAAACTTGAAATCCTTAATAATAACAAATAGAGTAGTCTAACTAGGCCACAATTTTACTCAAAAAATAGTGGAAATTCCAACAAGATTTTGATTAAAATCCAGCGAAATTTTGGGGAAATCTAGGTTACAGTTGTCAAGATTCATGATTTTGGGTGCCCTGAGGGTTTTTGATGGTGTTGAATCAACTTCCACCATCAAAAAAGTATTTAAACAACCTAACGGTTGGATTTTGTGAAAGAAAAAATGGTTGGATTATGTCGAAAATTTGTTTTCCAAGCAAAATTGTGATTTAGTTCCCAGATAGTAAGTGCTTTATTCAAGATATAATCGATCAAGGAAATGACAATGTTCCTTTAATCATTTAATCGAGGGATAAGACTAGGTTGTATATTTGATTGTATTGTCATGAATTAAACATATCAGATTAAAAATGATTGGGATATTATCTCACTTGTCTTTGTAGACCTAATCTTCTTTCCTCTAACTCAATGTCTCGAGAAATAATGGCCCAATTCCTAGCACATTATTCATTGGAAAGTGAATTTTTCAAAATAAAATCAAGCAAAGAATGAGCAATGTTAGTTTGATCATGGATCCAAAAGACAAGGTTAGGTTGTTCTGGAGACTGAATTGTCATGGAACTAATGAGATTTCAAAATATTGAGGGAACTAATGAGATTTCAAAAGATTGAGGGAACGAATCATTCTCTAGTATGGTCGCCAAAAAAGATGTTGATGTTATTATAACATTAAAAAATCAACTCCCTCAAATATTCTTCTCACAACGGGATAATGAGACACGCTAGCTCATATATGAAGGGGTATGGGATTATTTTATGTATTTTATGAGTTTTTTGGATTTTTATCAAGTGTAGAAAAACAAAGTAGCAATTAAAATAGTTGTATATATATTAAGTACAATAATTATAATTGAAATAAAAAAAAAAATATGCAACATATAAATAGAAAATTCAAAATGAAAGAGTAGACAAAAGTAACGAACTAATCAAAGCCCAAGGTCTTGTACAACATAAGTTGTTATAATTACAAACAAGGCAGTATGCTAATCAGGATTAGGGCAACAACCTTGTAACATGTAGAGCATAAACTACCAAACAAAAATTAAGTAAACTATTGAGAAATAGTATAAAACAAATTAGACATAGAGAGGTATACAAACATGTATTTAATGAATCAATGACCGATTTTTATTGAAATGAGACAAAGTACTGCCAAAATTCTAAAATTCAATCCTTTGTGAAGACTTTTGACTAACCCAATCATAGACTATTGCAATGTAAATCTATCATATATAATAATTCGAGCAAGAAACAAGAGTAGCAACAAAATGAAATCCTTCAAGCGAGTAAGATGTGGGCAACTTGTTTTTCCGCAAATAACTAGTTGTTAGCACTGGCAGTATATTAGCTTTACCTTCAAACAACAATAAAAATAATCAGAAAGACACAATATACCTAAATAATAATTAGTAATTTCAAAGGAGTCACCTAGCTTGTTGCCCGTAGATGATATAGATTTGTTGTCACCATCAGGATTAGCTTCAGAGTTTGTGAGAAACTATAAAAAATAGTGGGTAGAAGTTATAGCATACCTCTCCCTCAACAGCTCTCCTTTTGCCTTCATAGATTTATCCTCTTTTAAGAAGGCTTCAAGCAGTTTTGGTAGTTTTTCTTTAGGCTTAAAATGACTATTTTCTTTATTTTTTCTAATCAAAGTTGATTAGATAAATAAGAGGAGAAAATTTTAAAGGTTGTTAAAATAATTAAATTAAGACTAGACTCTAATAGGTGGGACCCTCTATAATCCATTCAATCAAGTTCCCTCTTTATTTTAACATAAATAGTCATTATGTGTCATTTATCTATTGACCTTTTTCATTTCAAAGTAAATTGTTGGTTGTAACATATAACACAAATAAGAATTAACCATCACAAATAAACAACCACTGCATATAATTCATCATTAAAGTAAACATCACATAAACTAAAAAAAAATGACTCCTTGTACCTCCATGCTCTTTGCTACACCATAAAACTCGTATCCAAGTGGTACCACAAAATACAAAGCGTAATATGCACATAAATATAACCATTCTCCTCAAATTGATAAGTTGTCAAAATGATAAGCATAGTATCTGATGATCAGTTTAGACGAATAACTTCACCTCATAAACATATTAACACAACTACTAGCTAAGTAAGGTAACTTGTGTTGTAGCATAAGTGATGTGCATAAAAAAAAACCCTAATCATTTCCTTTTCCCATGAGAAGGAGATGATTCTGCTTATTTCTCCTCTTGTTGTGGGTGTGAAGTGACTGAGTGAGATAGTGTGTGAGAAGAAGCATAGGGGGCTTATGTGTTTTGTTCTTGTTCACAGGTAACTGGCATGGGAATGACTGGCGATTTTGATGGCTGAGCAATAGGACCAACCATTATTACAAGTTGCCTAGAATGAATGACTAAATGAATGACTAATTCTGCATAAATGAATGACTAATTACACACATGCATTAATGATTCAATGCCATTTGTTATTTCAAGAATGAAACACTGAGCTTGAAGAAAAAATAGAGGGAAAAAGCAATCAAATAAGGACAACAAAAAAATTTGTATGCAAAAAGATGAATCCAGGCAACAACATGAACTTTTAAACAAATTTGATGGTCAATTCGAGGTAGATGCCTTTTCTCCTTTTTTATTTTACAAAAAAAACAAATGCCAACATATATATGAAATCATTAGTCTTTGTAATAAAAAATAAAAGTAAGAGAAACAACATGAAGGGTCCATACCTTTTTTATTTTACGATTTTTAGAACAAACTTGTAATGGAGGAGATGAAAATGAAGTGACACATCATAATTGAAAGATCCCAACAACAAAATTATACAATTTTCAACACAAGGTTGAATCAAGAACCCTAATGTAATGGTCCATTATGATTTGACAGTAAAACGCTTACAGGTTGCCTCATAGGTAATTGTAATACGACAGGGGATAAAATAGACTCAAAGAATGTTTAACAAAACCAGGCCATAGTGGCTCAAGAAACATATAAACCCTCAAAGTTGTGGGTTTGTTTATTCAGTTGGAATGTGCATTCAAATTTTCCAATGACCACACCAAATGAAAATCTGAGCATTTCCCTGTGCATGGCCTTCACATGGGTTTTGTGCTCAGGACCCTGAGGCCCTAGAGTCCCTGCATGCGGTTAATTAGAGTAAACAAAGAACAATACACTCGATGAGGATTAATAAAAATAAACACATTTTTAGCCATAAACACAAATCGTAACGACGTAAAATATAGAGAGATGTCTTAACAGTTCTTTAGGAGGGAAAATAATAACATTTTTGTTCAGGCTGGTATATTGTAAGTAGGGGTTAATCCCTACTTGTTAAATAAAAACCACATTCACATAAACTACCATGACCATTATGGTAACACCTAAGTAAATGTCAGACCAATTAGCCCAAGGCTTGAAAGCCTCAAAGGCTCCAAGTCTCTAATGCACAGGGACTAAGCTTATGAAACCATGCAAATATTTTCTAACTGAATCCTAAGAGACACACAACCCAACAAATGAATTCTATAATCACCCAAGAAAGACTAACAAGCATACATAGTTCGCAAATAGTCAAGGGGAAGAGGTTGAAAGAGGAAGGAAGAAAAATCGGTGTGCTTCACATGAAAACAATGGTGGTGTGTAGATACATACTTGGTGCAATGTGTAAAGAAGAAACTGAGGTTATACACTCAATTCCACATCGCGTTATTGAACTATTGAAGCAATGAAATGTTCTACTAGCATCTCATGATACCAACCTCGTGGGGTAACGAGATTTGAAGCATAATGAGTCAAGGCATTGGAAGGTTTTCAAAATTCCAAGCATCGAGAAAAGAACTAAAGGGTGGCAGAGTGAATGCAGGAGAAGACCAAGGTAAATATTGAGTTTAAAAAGTATAACATTTACGTGTCGAGGAGCTGACTTGGGTCTACAATGTGCCACAGAAGAGCTGCCAACTAATGAACTGATCAATCAAACCAATTAGAATGAGCCATATCACTTGCCCCATCACTCTATCAACGTAAATAAAAACACTGCATTAAGGCACGAATGGGCATTGTATTAGAATGTGTAACATTTAATTAAATTGAAAGTTTGTTGCTGCAAATTGTTGCAATACTAATCTATGGAGTTCTGATACATTGATTCTGAAAAACAAATCACTAAAATGTCATTCAAACATATGTCAATCAGAGGTTGAAATATTTGATAATTGGCATGCAAGATATATAACATCGGAAATCCAATTTCTGTATGGCACACATAATTTACACACAACTTTACAACATACTCACATACCAATTACCATAATGTTCACAATGCATAAATTTATAATCTTCTATAAAATGTTCATTCTCATGCTCTTAAACAACAACTTCAACCACCCTTCAATCATACCATAATCCATATGATCACATATATATCCAAGCCATAATACATAGCTTTCATGCCATACAATTAATCATAATCAATTATTTCTTGAATAACATTATTTGAGAGGTATATCTTTAAGAGAGGTCCCACCTATTAGGCCTTTTAACAAGACACGTTATTTAAGGGGAGGATTATTTTAGGCATCACAATGGTTTGTGAATTTTGTTAGTATTGACCATTGTCAACAAATTACAATATTAATTTGACAATTTTTTCCAGTATTTAAAAAAATACTAAGACATTACCAAAATCAAAATATTGATTTCAAAATTTGTAAACTTTTGTAATTGATTTAAATGTATATTTCATTGATAATGAAGTTTCCATAAAGAAGAGGGAAATTGTTAGGAAATTTTGTTAAATCTTAACTGATAATAATTTGTTAATGAGCAAAAATAAAACATTTGAAAGATTCGTTGTTGGTGGTCTTTTAACACCATCCAAAAATCGGAAAGAATAATATGGCAACTCTACAAGAATTTAGAAAAAAAAAAATTCACAGGTTTGGAGGACCTTAGACTCTCTTAATAACGTCAAGTTATGTTAATATTGTGTTTTTATTTCCTTATTAGCCTTCTTTGCTCTTGTGCCTCACATAAGTGGTTTGTACAATAGTGGATGCTCTAAATCTACCAACCCTGGCACATGCCTTATGATTGTCATAGAAGGGGGACCGCATATATGCAATAAACAACATGTTTCTTCTTCTATTTGGTACAACCCTAAGAACACTTATGCATCTTACATTACTCAATACCTGCAAGTAGCAACAATCAACATAATCTATATAAGCATTTAATCCATCAAACAACAACTTAAATCGTTATCATACAATTACTTGTAGTAAGTCTCCCATATTGACTATTAATTAATTGGTTATAGCAAGCACGATAATCCGTCTTCCATCTTACAACCAAAAATAAAACCCTTTTACTCGGCCCTGGTAAAGGAGGTTGAGGAATGTAGAGTGTGTCTGAGGGGTCATTCCCATTGTATGAAATGGTTGTGGACAAGGACGATAATAGTTCATCTACAATGGCCTGCTTGTTGCAACCCATTCAATATCACACCATTTTGGATCTCTTGTATTTAGCCCCAGGATTCTACCGATTAATGACATAAATGACATCATGGATAAACTCGTATTTAGGAACTCAACAACAATCCAACCATGGGTTCATTTTATTTCAAAAATCTTGCGGGAAACCCCTTAGTTCGAAATCTTGGGCAGACTGATAGCATTTGAAATTTTCACACGAAGCTAGCATTGAATGTTATAATGGAGTTGTCTTATCCTCCAACACTTGTGATCACATCTAAAGTCAAAGTTGTAAAGTAAAGCAAGCTACCAAAAAATCTGGAGCAGAGCGACCGATGAATCGAGGGACCTTAGAGTTGTCAACCATGATCATGGTCATGTATGTATGGTGGGCATGCCATGAGGTACTATCATGGTATTGTTGGGATATCTATTGGTGTATTAAATAACCAATAACACAATATTATTGCTCGTTGGTTTGGAAAATTGAAAATCTAGTTTATTGACTTGACTTGAGTGAGGTAGAGGAGCAAAGAAGGTTACTAAGGAAAATAAATTGCAATAGAACTTGACGTTATCAAGAGAGTCTAAGCTCCTCCAAATCTATGAATTATTTTTCTTTCTAAATTCTTATAGAGATGTCATATTCTTCTTTCTGATTTTTGGATGGGGTTAAAAGGCCACCAATAGTGATTTTTTCAAATGTTTTATTTTGGCTCACCAACAACTTATTATCGGTTAAGTTTTAATAAAATTTCCTAACAATTTCTCATTTTTAATTGTCATGTTTATGTCAACTTCATTATCAATGAAATATACATTTAAATCAATTACAAAAGTTTACAAATTTTAATTTTGGTAATGTTTTAGTGTTCTTTTAAATACTAAAAAAATTTCTCACATCAATATTGGAACTCATCATTATTAGCGAAGATTTAAATTTTATTTATTACTAATATTTACTAAAATTATTAGAAAAATAAATTCCATTTCTAAAAATCCAATAAAAAATAAAATTATTTAATTTATTTTAATATTTTAATTGTGTAATTTAAAAAAAGTTATAACTTTTTTTAACAAAAGCAATCGAGATAATTTTCATTCTTTATAATAAAGATTTACAAAATATTATAAGCTCATGATGATGTGGTATAGCTTTGAATTTCAAAATGAAATTAGTGAAAAATACAAAAAATACAAAAAGAAAGAAAGAAGGTTTTGCAATAAATTAAAATACATAATAGTAATAACAAAAAATCACTTTAAAATATAATATGATTGTGAAAATTGAATAATTATCTATATCTATATCTATATATATATATATATATATATATATAATAACAAAAATACAAATAACTATGTAGATATATGTATTCACATTACAATATCTATTTAAAAATATTTTAATAATAATAATAAAAGGGAAGGTGTATATTTATATTTTTCTTTAATATTTTAATTTTTATATTGCATATGTTAATTTATTTCATTTAATGATAAATGGATTATATTAAGTTTGGACCCTCCTTTATAATTTAATTCATAGAAGGTGGTTTCTATCGTCAACCCTAAAACTTGTTAGAGAAAAAACACCAAACAAAACAATTAATCTATAATTTATGAATTTGTTTATTAATGGTTAAGAGCATGTGTTTCCTAGTAAGAGATCAAAGGTTCAAAGCGAGAGGGGATGCCTTCATAGACTTTAGCAATCAAATCTTTGTGCAAAGGTGCATCCCTTGTCCCAAAAACAAGGGGTCTCATACACTAATTTGGTGTCTAGCTTGTTTATGACCTTAAAATTAGATAACATATCATATCATTAAAATAATATAAAATTTATTATATAATTGTGAGATGAATAAAAAATAATATTAATTATCAAAATATACTATCTTTTATGGATTAAAAAAAATTAATTTAAAAAAAAAAAAATTTGGACTCACCCTTCTATTGCTTCATTAATTTGTTAATATTAAAGATTTCAAGTTTGTGTCTTCCTCATTATTAATATTTTATTAGCACAATTTTGTCTTAAAAGGTTTTTTTGTTATTTTCTTTTAATAAGAATTTAATAGATTGTTGAATTGAGGCTTCTGTGATCCATAATAGTTATAAGTAGAACTTCGGCGTAAATCACATAACTAAATATGATAATATATTTTAACAATTATTTTAAACAATTTTATTGATATAATTTCAAAATATGTTAATTAAACTCACTTAAATTTAATATAAATTTTAATTTACATTTAAATATATATATATATATATATATATATATATATATATATATATATATATTTTCTCTCCTTTTAATGTAATTATTATTTTATTATTATTAATATGAAATTATTTAACCTTACAATTTTTTTTTCCTATTATTTATATATATATATATATATATATATAGATTATACTGATTTTCTCCTTTTAATGTAATTATTATTTTATTATTATTAATATGAAATTATTTAACCTTACAATTTTTTTTTCCTATTAAATGAAAATAATATCGTCTTGTTTTAACTTTCGTATTTAAAATCTCTTTTTATTATATTAAATACCACTTTTTCTTTTCTTTAGTATATTAATCTTTAAAATACGCATATATTTCATATATTATTTTATATAAATAATATAATTTTTTTATTTAATACTTAAAATAAAATTATTATAGCTTTTATTTCAAATAAAATATATCTTTTACCACTAACTCGTATTCTTTAAAACACTGGCATATAATATAATATTGAATTATAAAATGTAATACATGCCATTTGTTATATATGTGATGGCGATGGTCATGTTGACGAGAGACATTGAATTAAAAGTGTTGTTGTAATCACTCAACAGCTAAATCAACAATATCAGCAAAGAAAAAAATATCACCAAAGAAAAATTAGCAAAAGTATCGTAGCTGTGCATATGATTATTCGAGAGAGTTTAAATTGAGTGACTAATCTAATTTAATATTAGACGTTAAATTGAAAATATGCGTCGCGTTGAAACTCACTCTTTATTCAGAAATAGCAGCTAGAGTTGATGCGTTTTTTTTTATTTGCATAAACGAGATATTGATAACGAGATATGCAGTGAGAAAATCACAATGTTGCAGTTTTGGTAAACTCCATCTTTCGTCACAACGTTGCAGTTTTGGCAAACTCCATCTTTCGTCAAATGCTGAGTGAGTTGGAGATACAAAACAAGGAAAATGAAAATGGAGATATCGATTTAGGAAATTGGAACAAAATTACAGAGCTTTGAGTGTATTGATTTCACTTGAGTGAGGCAGCTGAGCCTAAAAATTGACTTGAATGGGGCGGAGGGGTAAAGAACCTAGGAAAAAGTTTCTTCATATTGAATAAAATTGTAGTAGTATTCAGAAAATTTAAGGTCCTCCCAAACCTGATCTCTCTGTCTGCTTCCTACTCGCTGTCAGGCGGAAAGAGTCGATAGTGCGGACACAACCAACCTCCCTAGGAGCCTAAGACTCTCTAGTGACAAACAAGACAAACAAGAGCAATCCTTCTCTAAACATGCATTTACTATATAAGAAATCAAGTGTTTAGATCCTACCTGTAGTCCAACGCTGTTGTAGCAGTCCAGCCTCGCTGATCCGGATGAGCTCCTCCTTCACTTCGAAACCTGCATTCACTAACAATCAAACGATTAAATAGCACTTGATAATCTCATAAAATAAAACATATTTAACACATAGACCAAGGAGTACATGAAACAACTCATAAATAACAAGTTATTGAGAAGAATGGACTCATTTGCATTAATAGGAAACAAAAGGAACAATTACAACCTGAGCCTTGGTGTTGTGCAAGTCCCTCCCAGGGTCCATCAAGAGTTCTCCTTTACTTTGACAAAGCTCACCCACTTCCAAATAGAACAAGCAAAGATGACAATCTCTCCTCACAAGCTTCTAAATGGGAGTCCTAATTCCAGTAGCATCTATCCTTAGAAATGTTTAGCTTTCAACCTCCCCTCCTTCTAGCCCAATGCTTGTATTTATAGTGCTTAAGAGGAAGTTAATGAGGTCCACCATCAATGGGATAATCCCCTCTTTGGATGGGATAGCTCCCTTATTGATGGGATAAGTTCCTCTTTGGTAGGGATACATGAACCATCTGGAGGCGCTTGATACACGTCAAACAACCTTCTAGAATGCTCTAGAAGTGACCACAAGTAACTTTTTAAAGATGAAACTCGCGTCTTTTGACCTTTACAGGGGTACGCATCTGCCCCTTTACATATAGAGCGTACAAGTACGCATTTTTTGTGAACATTAGGTGCGTATACGCAGGAAAGGCCGAGACAGTCGGCTAGACACAGTATGGGCGCAACCATCTGTTTATGATTAGTCTACTTAGATAATGAATACAAAACTCCTCGCAGCCTGGATGGTGGAAACTAGATCCAGGGTCTTCATTTCTACTTCCCGAATTGGTACGATTCTAGCCATGCGAATAAATGAGTTGATGTCGAACATGGTAGAAACCACTTGATTACCAGTCGATGATGTAAATTGTTAACAAGTGTGAGAGAGACCACCAGTAATGTCAATGGTTCTCAAAGTACCCAGTACAATCCATGAGACGTGAATGAATGAGTTGATGTCGAACATTTCACGGAATCCTTCGATCGAAAGTCAATGATGTAAACTGACGTCAAAGGCGAGAAACCTGCCATTGATGCATGCAGACTTCAAGGTACTGATGATTTCTAAGTCATGTCTCTAGATAATGTGCTGATGTCGATAGAAAGCGACCCGTTCCAGGCAAGCCCACAACACGAAATCATTGTTCAAGTTGAAGAAATGTTGCTGTAAGGACTGACTCAGGGATGGTCAAATGGACGACAAGTATTTTACAGATGAAAGTTTATTTGCAGAGACCTCTTGAACACATAACGACACGACAGATGGTTTGGTTACGATTTGACCCAAAGTTAATACCCAGAAACGATTGAAGACTTTCAAAGTGGTTTGATCAACTTTTAAGGCAAAGGATTTCCCAACCCAGGTGAACGGAAAGTGTCGTGTTCAAGAGCGGTGATAAGGTTCTTCTGTAACAAAGGATAACAAATAGGTTCATTCTTCTCTCTTTTCCCCCACCATTTCTGGCAAGTACCTCTTTATTTTTAACAAGCTTGAGGAGGATAACATATGCTTGATTATAAGCTCATCCTTCGGATGAGTCCAACCTAGTTTTGATTCGAACCCTAGGAAGGAGTGGTTCATTCCTGTTTGTAATTGAACAGGTCCTTTACTGTAAAATTTTAACGAGCCCAGTATAGGAGAAACTCGGCGTTTTTCAATTTTAGAGAGTTTGAAAAACTTAAGAAGACTCCAGGTTGAACTTTTTCGTAAATTTGTGTCCCCCAAGCCCGAAAAAGTATAAAATAATACCTGAGAGAACCGCTTGATCTTTGTGACCAAGGAGTACTTTCATGATTAGTGTCTCTGACCTGAAAAGTAAAAAGCGATCAAGGACACATCGTTTTATTTCCATATCGAGTTTGAAACGACAAAAACCCGACCATCTTTTCCTGTTTTTACGGTCAGAAAAGAGCTATAAGGGGACTGTCTTTTAATTCCATTTTAACGAGTGTAAAAGAAACGCTCGGCAATCTTTTCATATTTTAGGAGTCAGAAAAGAGCTTAAAAGATGACTCTGATGTTTTGGTTCGTGAAAAATGATGATTTTACTCTAAAGTCCTTTTGTCCTGCATAAAAACGACACATTACTCATACCTGTTTAAGATGGGTAAAAATACATTGAAAAATGTCCTTTCATGGTGAAAAATAAACAAACTTAGCATTCATTCATCCAAAAAACCTATAAAAAGACTTTTTACCATGTCATTTTTACCATTTTACTGTTGAGGTTGAGAAAAGGGCTTTTGACAAGAAAACTTCCTGTGGTCATTGCGGAGAATCCGACCGTCAGAATCGAACGCCGTCTCATCAGGTATTCTACAACATCCTTCTCTTGCTTTCCATCTGTTTAAAATTCATTTTTAAGTTTTTATTTGATTTTTTGGGGGTCTTGGGGTTTCAAGATGCGCCCTTCGGGGTACGCAGGTCATGCACTGCTGACCTACGTACCCCGATATTTTCTCAATGGGGAAAATACCAGGTGTACGCACCCGGCCTTAAGGGAAGCTGCGTCCAGACGCTCTGTCCCTAAAAGCTGGGGTGCGTACCCCGCAAAACGCATTTTGAAACCCTCATTTCTCCAAAATGAACCAAAATTTTAAAATTTTATGGACTCTAACAGATGTTTTATGATGTGCAGGGAGCACATCATGCTTGATTGGCGTGAAAGAGAACATGAGGATGTTGATTTGGCCACAATAGGTCATCAACCTTCCATTGATGCGTTAAAAGCATGCGGACTATACAAATACTGGGCCATACCTGGCATGAGGGGCCAGGTGCCATTTCTTGAGTGGCTGGTTGAAAGGTGGAACATTCAGGAGCAATGTTTCTACATCGGAGAGCACCAGCTCGAGATAGAGCCCTCCGATATATATTTTCTCACTGGCTTGCCTAACAGGGGCGAGCAACTCTCTCTATTCGGGACTAGGCCGGGTGGCCAATCCCTTGCTAGTCTTCGGCTAGAGTGGTGCAACAATCAAAACCAGGAGAAGGGGATAGAAATCAAGTACATATCCCGACCTGAACTTATGGTGATAGCCTTTACTGTTACCAGACTTTGCGGGGTGACCGCTTTGCACCATGCCACCGGGTCCCAAATGCGGATGGCTATAGATTGCTTTCAAGGCACCATTTTCAACTGGTGCAATGCTGTGTTGGCCAATATGAAGGGCCAACTAACTAGGGCAAAGAGAGGACAACTGAAGACCTTTGGATATGGGCCTTTAGTCGTGAGCTTTGCCCTAGAGAGAGTTCCAATGCTGATCCCCCAACATCTTACAGTTCCAGTTGGGGCTCCTCGGAAGCCTAAGTTGACGAGATGGGTTGCGGTAATGGCCCGGCATCCTGACGAGGGAGCAGCAGTTGTTCGATTTCCTGATGGTTACTTTCGCTGGCTAGAGAGCCAGGTCTTTGCTATTCAGGACTTTCCTTATGCCGGAATGGATTTTTGGAATGATCCGGACATGGTTCTTCCACAGGGAGAACAGTGGGACGACAGAGGTATTTCATTTTTCACAAGTTTTTAAATTATGTATATTTTTTTGTTTTTATATATCGCCTCAAAACTGACAGCACAAATTTTCAAAATGCAGATGTAGGTCCACGGTGTCCAGCCAACCTCCGGGCTTTTGAGAGGAGAGTACCAGCTGTACCAGCGCCAACCCCACACGATGCAACCGCAGAGACCTTAGCCGAGCTGGAACAGGATCTAGAGCGTCTGACGACGGATATACCAGAGACCACCATAGATGACATTCCTATTCGACTTCAGCGCTATGTGGTCACAGTCCCAGGACCTTTTAGGAGGTTCTTGTGTAGGGTAGCGCGGGCAGTGGTCTCGTATAGAGAGCACCACCAGTGATTGGCTAGTCAATTTTGTAGACACATATGACATTTTTGGTTTTTTGTACTTATCATTTTTGCCGATCATAAGGTGTTTTTCAACCTATGATCGAAGACGATGTATATTTTTGACACACTCCTATCTATATATATATCATTATTACCGGCTCATCTTGTTTAACATATGTGATGAAATGTTTTTAAATTTACTTGCATGATTATTGTAAATGTCTGTCCAACATTCGAGAAGCAATTGCATCTGCTAATGTATTTAAAGACCTTGGAATATGCTGATATTCAATGTAATCAAATTCACGTTCCAAGAGGCGCACTCTCAAAAACAACCTTAATAACACAGGATTTCTAATGGCATATACTCTATTAAGCTGTAATACAACGAGTTCAGAATCTAACCTCACTATCAAATGTCGAATTCCAAATGAAATAGATTCAGACAATAATTCGACCACTGCACTGTATTCTGCAATGTTGTTCGTTGTTTGACCGAGGCTCACCCCATGCATAGAAACTAACTCGTCAGAGGGCGAATAGATAACCCAAGCTGCGGAAGAGATATTCTGTGTACTACGACAAGCACCATCAGCAAATCCAATGTACGTTTGGAGAGGCGTCGACATCTGCAATATCAAGAGTAAAACCAAGATAAGCCAGAATAACGACGAAAAACACACTTTCTAAGCTAAGCACACTATCTAAACTAACAAACATACTAACTAGAAAGAAAACCTAACCTAACTAAAATTCTCCATACCCATGATTTAAGCATAATACCTCTTTAGGTAAAGTCCATTTCTGGGTTTACCCAAAGAGTCCCCATCAAAATCTACCAGCTCATAGGCCCCTTTTGCTAGCTTTCGCTTTACAATGTAGGGTCCATGCCACATAGGAACGAATTTTCCAGCACCTAGCTTATCGTTAGCTTGATCATATAATAGCACTAGGTCTCCCTCCGAAAAACTTCGAGGGGTCACATTTCTATCATACTGAGCTTTCATTCGCTTCGCGTGAGTCTCGATTGCCAATGCGGCATCACGTCGAGTCTCATCTAATTGAGCTAAGTATAATAAACGTTTCTCCTCTTCGGAAGTAGCTGGGAGTAATTTGACAGCCATTTGAAGTGATGGGATTTCGCATTCAATGGGTAACACAGCTTCCAAGCCATAAACTAGCTGGAAAGGAGTGAACCCTGTTGAAGTTTTCACTGAAGTTCGGTATGCCCATAGCGCTGAAAATAACATGTTGTGCCAATTTGACCGATGAATACCAATGATTCGTCAGATCATGATAACAAGAACTTTGTTGATAGACTCAACCAAACCGTTGGCTTGCGGATAATAAGGAGTAGAGCTATCGTGGCGCAAACCAAGCTGGCTTGTAAGCTCAGTCATCATGATGTTTCGAAAATGGCTCCCATGGTCAGTGATAATTTCTTGCAGGACACCAAACCTAGTTATAATGTGATTGAATATGAAAACTGCAGCTGTTTTTCCGCTTGCGTCGAATGTAGGTATCGCCTCGGCCCATTTAGTAAAATAATCAACCGCGAGGATGATATACACATGCCCCCCGGCCGAGTGAGGGTTACAAGTAATAAAATCGATACCCCATTTGGCGAAAGGACCAATGGTAATTATAGGATGGAGAGGAGCAGGTGGTGCGCGCATCTTGCGATCAAACACTTGACAGTTGTGGCACTTTCGGACCGCAGTGATGCAATATTTAAACATGGACGGCTAGAAATAGCCAGCGCGCAACACCTTCTGAGCTGTGGCATACCCAGACATATGACCGCCACATGCTCCAGAGTGACAATCATTCAAAACTCTCTCAGCCTCTTCGTGAGTTAAACAACGTCGAAAAACTAAGTCTGCCCCCCGGCGATAAAGTGTATCTCCAATAATTCTGTATTGCTGGGATTGAAACCGAATTTTTCGATGTTCCGACTTTGAAGCTTCAGGCCGAAAGGTTTGGGTTTGGAGATAGATGATTATATCCCCGTACCACGGATCTAAAGTACTAATAAGAAACAAAGATTCGTCCGTAATGGACTCCTCTGCCACGGTTTTTGCGTCAGCACGCGGGAAATCACACATCAATTCTGCAAAAACTAAGGATTTCTTAGACTTGGACTTCTCGAACTCCAAGTCGAACTCTTGCAGAATAACGATCCATTTAGAGTACTTGCCCCCTAGCAGTTGTTTAGTCAAAATATAAATCATAGGGTTGCAATCCGAAATAACTGTAGTTTTATGGAGAAGGATGTAGTGACGAAAACGCTGGACAGCTTGAAAGGCTGCCAGGGCCAATTTCTCCACATGCGAATATTTTAGCTCAGTGGGGTTTAATGTCCTACTAAGATAATATATCACATGTTCCGTTCCGAATTCATCTTCTTGAACTAACACCATTCCAATAGTGGAATGCGAAGCTGCGAGGTATAAGAAGTAGTCCTGGTTGTAGTTGGGAGGATGCAACAATGGTGCATTGGTCAACGCATGCTTAAGTGCATCAAAATATTGTTGGGCAATCTCGTCCCAAAAGAATTGAGCGTTCTGTTTCAACAACCGTGTAAAACCTTTAGTGACCTCGGCGTAGTTTGGAATGAATCGGCGTAAAAAGTTTTCTTTCCCTTGCAAACTTTGGAGTTGGTGCAAACTCGAAGGAGGAGGCAAATTGATGATACCCTCGACCTTCGAGGGATCGACACGAATGCCGGCTTTTGAAACAACAAATCCCAGCAATCGACCCGTGTCTATACAGAAGACACACTTGTGGGGATTCAACCGAATACGATAATGCCTACACCTCATAAAGATTGCTCGTAAGTGGACAAGGTGATCAGCTTGATGTAAAGAATGAGCAGGCAAATCATCGAGGTACGGTTGCACAATTTGCTTGATGTCATGAAATGCGTAAGACATTGCCCGTTGAAAAGTGGCGCCGACATTCTTAAGCCCAAAAGGTAATTTGCAGTAAGCAAATGTCCCCCATGGACAAATGAATGCCATTTTTTGTTGATCAGCAGGTAGAATATTGATTTGATTATAGCCCGAAAAACCATCCATAAAGTAAAACATTTCACTTCCGGCACAATCATCAATTATTTGATCGATATAAGGCGTAGGATAGTTGTCTTTTGGACAAGCTCAATTTATATCCCTATAGTCGATACATATTCTTATTGTTCCTTGTTTCTTGTTAACCGGAACAATATTTGATACCCAATCCATTAACGGGATTGGATAAATGAAACCTGCTTTCAACAGCTTCTGGACTTCTGCTTTAATCGCAGCCGCTTTCCGAGGGTGAATCTGACGCAACCGTTGCCGGACGGGTTTAGCGTCCGGGTAGGTCTTTATTTCATGAACAATAATGGTAGGATCGATTCCTGGCATTTCCTCATAAGACCAAGCAAACACATCGCGAAATTATTGGAATAGGGCCTTGTAAGTTTGAATTTCATCTTCTGTACATGAGGCACCTATATGAATGTTTTCCTCAATTCCGGGCTTCACTGAAATGTCAATGGGAATAGTGCGAGAAATATTCCCTAAATTCAACTCTGAATCAGAATGTTTCGTTGGATTCTGAGCGTCTTTGACATATTCAGCGGTAAAAATAGATGAAAAATCATTTTCAAAAGCATCATCCTCAGGTAAAAATGAAGATCTATGATGGAGATCTTCCCATGGTAGATCGTCTACACTTAGGATTTCGTGAAGTTGCTCGTCAGATGACACGACTTTGGGAAACGCTATTCGTTCTGAGGTTGATGTGAAAAGTGATTCTGCATTGACCACATTCATTTGGTCGATTTGGGTTGAACGCGAGTCGGTAAAAGACATGACGGCTTCATAAGCAATTTCATATGGACTCAAAGGCATAACATTACCGAATGAGTCTATCTCAGATTCAGATGGGACAATCCAAGGATCGTCGTAAATAATGGTGTCTGATGTAGTCATATGAATTGATGCAAATGAAGGGTCTGCGTTGATTGGAGGGAAAGGAAAAGTTCCCAATAAACCGGAATCTTTAACTAAACCTACGCCAACGTCCCTATAAGGGATTGTCGTCTTACCGACATGCTGGATACTCTCTGAAGAGGCTGGGTCAGATGAAAAGTATGTCAGCTGATCAATTGTCACGATCTTGCCGTTATGGGGAAACTTTATTACTCTGAAGACCGATGAAACGACCGCTGTCATAGCATATGATCAACTTCGACCCAAAATAAGGTTGTAGTCTAGAGGGGCATCAACCACCTCCACACCCAGGCTAACGGTTTTCCCTTCTACCCCTGTAGGCAATTCCTGTAGAATACCAAACGGACGGAACCCACGGCCATCAAAGGCCTTAAGGATGGTCGGGGATTGGTTCAGTGAAGGAGAACCAAGCGATCTCCAACACTGAATCGACATAATACACGTGGAAGCTCCCTCATCAATTACAGTCCGATGAATAGGCTTGTTTTTTACTATCACTGGAATCTGGAAAGCCATTTGATGGGGAAGGCGTGGTGTATTATTTTCTAGATTGAAGATTATCAGATTCGGGTCCTGAACATCAACAGCTCCGATAGCCGACAAAAGTAATTTTCGCTGTGTTGGGCATGATTGCAGCACTTCTAAAGCCGACATTGCTGAGGGTGAAACAACTAAGTCCTCAACAATGTTGTAATTCTGGGCCGCTCTCGCATGTGGATTGAAAGCAGACCTTCGAAGTACACCCTTGGCGGGCGGTTTGATTACTAAGTCCGGGTTAGGTTTTTAGATCTGTAGTGGATCGGAACCAGGAGATGAGGTTGATGGATTAGAATGAGAAGATTCTGCTTCCTTACCATCAACAAGATTCTTACTACCATAATCTTGCGATCGAGTCGCAATCCTCACATGAGACATCATCAAAATGGGTTCTTCACTGGCAGTCGAGGAAGAACCTATCATCTTACTCTCCTGCTTTGGAAATGGATCTTTCAACACAGCAGGAGTGGGAGAACCTTTGACGATTTTCACAACCTCGGCCCGATGAGGGCAATCTCTTGTAAAATGATCTTCTTCACAAATAAGACAAGGATATCGAGGTTTGCGCTTTTCGTCAATGGTTTCCGACTTTTCTGTTTTCTCCTTCCGAGCCTTGTCTGCTTTAGCCTTCTTCTTTCCTTTCTTCTTTCCACCGTTTTTTGATTTGGCCGTAGATGACTCTACAGCGTGAATATCGGCGGAAAGTTCAGGAGAAGACTCTCCTGTCGGGGAGTCGGGCAAGGTGATTATAGGAGTAGTAGAATTCTTGGAAGATTTCTTCTTGCTCTTTGTGTTCACCGTACCAATCATACCATCAACGGCATGAGATCCCGAAGGAGCAGCAGCAATTTGATTCAATTTTGGAAAATCTGGGATCTTCTCGTGTAACGTACCTGACTGAGTATAAACTAAGTCAAGGTACTGCGCCTGAGCAATGACTTGCTCCTCAGTAACTACTCCGGCCTTAGCTACATCTTCAGTAATCTTCGGTAATAATGATTTAACAAACCACTCAGCTAAGATTTGGTCCGGAATAAAAACTTTCACTAACCTTCTTCGACGTCTCCACTCATGAATGTGGTCAGAAATATACGTGGACGTCGATTGTTTTAGTGAAGTTAATAACTCCGTGCCGTTATCGTATCTGACCGGCAACTGAAAGTGAGTCAAGAACGAGGTAGCTAACTGGCTAAAATTGTAAAAAGAGGCCCATGGTAACTCAATGTACCACTTGGCCGCAAGACCAATGAGTGTACGCTGGAAGAGACGTAAGCGGATCGAATCATCCGAGATAGAATTTGAAGCACACCAGAGGTGGTAAGTCATCACATGATTGGACGGATCCTCTCCAGACTTACCTTCGAACTTGGGTATATCACTGGGCAACTTATTTGGCATTGGCGGCCAGAACGGAAGATATTGAATTGGATCGTTCGTTAGGCGCGTCAAGTCTGGTAAATCCAAAGTTGCGATAAACGGTAATTGCCGGTTAGGATCTCTAAAACTCTGGGTCACAAGACCAGTCCCAGGAGGAGGATATCCAGGATAACTAGGAACAGGAATTGCATTAGGGATATTATATCCTCCTGGAAAACTAGGATTAACCGGACCGTACTGGGGTTGTTGAGGTTGTTGATAAGTGTACCCAGGATACGGTTGATACTGGTAAACCGGTTTCTGGACAGCTTGCCCATATTGGTATTGTCCCTGGTACGGTTGATGAACAAATTGAGGTTGAGTAGTGACAACCGTACTTATACCAGGCTGACCTATAGGCATCTGGACTGTGGTTTGAATCGTAGATCCAGACAACGGTAAAGATGTCTGAGGAGTGGTTGCAGAGACAGTAGAAACCGGAGCTGTCGATACTCCAGAAGTAAGTGCGGCAGATGTTGCGGTAGTTGCAGCAACCGTTTGAGATGGAGTATTAGGTGCAATTGGCGGCCGACGTCTGCTCCAGGTACAGTGGGATCTTCCCTCCACCGTCACCTCGGTGGAATCCTAAAGATAATGGTCACTAAGGTTACCAACCGCAACAAATGCACCTGGGGGAACAGTCTACACTCCGACAGCACGCAAGGGCAGAGTATCAAGCTCAATCCCCTTGCCGGTTCCTTGACAATAATCCAATGTTTACCGACAAGTGACCCCTGGCTCCTCGACAATGGTTAATCCGAGGTTTACCGTTTGTAATACGTGCGTGTCTGGCGTCGTTCCCGACGAGGGAGGATTGATCCCCTCACTGGTTCGGACACGAGCTCGTGCTTCTCCTTTAAGAGGAGCTTTCCCAGAGTACAAATGAGACAATTGGATTTATTCTATCACAAGATAAGCTACTTGTTTGGTTTTGTTGTCTTGGAGAGTTAATTACTCTCCTACTCCAAGACACTAGCCTGATCTAAATTGGTGTTTCAGAGCCCTAGTAAATAAAAGTTACTAAGTTGATTTTACTTTAAGCGTTAATTTTATGGTTTTTCTTAAAGACAAAAGGTAGCGGAAATGAAACCAATGGTGTGTAGACTCGACTCAAACAACTACAAAGATGCACCTAAGATGATTTACGCTACTTTTCTCTTTCAATGAAACTCCTAACTAAGAGAGTTGGAAAATGAAAATTTTATAGAAAACAACTTTCTTAGTAAAGACAATCAAAGAAACAATTCTCTTTATCTTTCCAAGCATACAAACATGACCACTCCTTACGTGCACGAAAAATTATTTTTGTTTCAAAATACCTCAAAGCTACTTGAAACAAAACTTTTCAAAGGAGATGTTTTTGTATTTTTCTTATTTAATAAAGCATCAAAATCTATTTTAACGAAAATCAATCTCAAAATCTATAAAAGCTATGAAAAAATTGACTCACAAGCAAATCAAAAAGAAATTTACTCTAAGCAAAACTAACGAGGCAAAAGCCTACAAAGATGATTCTAGGTTGTTTTACTTGACCACAATCAAGCCAAGGACCAGCTAATGCAGAATCAAAAGACCAGTCAAAACAAAACTCAAATCTTTTTGTTCTTTTTGTAAAATGGAATTCAATACTCAATCAACAAACACTTTGAAATTTGCCAAAGAGACAACTCAAAGGTAAGTTGCTCTCACAGGTAGACTTTATGACAGATCCAACTCCTAAGAAGGCTGACAAAACCAGAGACATCTAAGGCTTGACAACTTCTACCGCCAAAGTCACTACAGGACCTACTCAAAAATCAAACCCTAGGGCTTAAACTTCTATGAAATCCACTAAAACACTCAATGCTATCGAAACAAGTTCAGGTGAAGATCTTTGACAAGAGACTAATGGATCTGGGCAGTAAAAACTAAGAAAAAGCAAAATCTAAGAGTAAAAATGTAGAAAATGGAAATTTCTTAATTTTTAGCAGGGTACGCAGGCAACCTGTTAAGACAGGTGCGGGCCCGCTCTGTGCACACAGAAACAGTGCGTACGGGTACGCACTGTGCAATACTCAGAGGGTGCGTACTACTGAAAAAACCAAGAAAAACTAAATTAAATCTAACTCTAAGCTAACCCACCCAAATACAAAGTCACAGAGCCAAAAACCAGAAAATAAATGACTTTTCTCAGATCAAAGTTGCATACAAAGGAAAAAACTTTCTCCTCAATGGATTCCCCAGTGGAGTCGCCATTTTGTCAGGCGGAAAGAGTCGATAGTGCAGACACAACCAACCTCCCTAGGAGCCTAAGACTCTCTAGTGACAAACAAGACAAACAAGAGCAATCCTTTTCTAAACATGCATTTACTATATAAGAAATCAAGTGTTTAGATCCTACCTGTAGTCCAAGCTGTTGTAGCAGTCCAGCCTCGCTGATCCGGATGAGCTCCTCCTTCACTTCGAAACCTGCATTCACTAACAATCAAACGATTAAATAGCACTTGATAATCTCATAAAATAAAACATATTTAACACATAGACCAAGGAGTACATGAAACAACTCATAAATAACAAGTTATTGAGAAGAATGGACTCATTTGCATTAATAGGAAACAAAAGGAACAATTACAACCTGAGCCTTGGTGTTGTGCAAGTCCCTCCCAGGGTCCATCAAGAGTTCTCCTTTACTTTGACAAAGCTCACCCACTTCCAAACAGAACAAGCAAAGATGACAATCTCTCCTCACAAGCTTCTAAATGGGAGTCCTAATTCCAGTAGCATCTACCCTTAGAAATGTTTAGCTTTCAACCTCCCCTCCTTCTGGCCCAATGCCTGTATTTATAGTGCTTAAGAGGAAGTTAATGAGGTCCACCATCAATGGGATAATCCCCTCTT
Source organism: Pinus tabuliformis (assembly GCA_031772625.1). Lineage (NCBI taxonomy): Eukaryota > Viridiplantae > Streptophyta > Pinopsida > Pinales > Pinaceae > Pinus > Pinus tabuliformis. The sequence goes on from CM062806.1 coordinate 686,872,669, forward strand.
TGGATGGGATAGCTCCCTTATTGATGGGATAAGTTCCTCTTTGGTAGGGATACATGAACCATCTGGAGGCGCTTCATACACGTCAAACAACCTTCTAGAATGCTCTAGAAGTGACCACAAGTAACTTTTTAAAGATGAAACTCGCGCCTTTTGACCTTTAGAGGGGTACGCACCTGCCCCTTTACATACAGAGCGTACAAGTACGCATTTTTTGTGAACATTAGGTGCGTATACGCAGGAAAGGCCGAGAGAATCTGCGTACCCAGAGATAAACACATTTACAAAGACTTTCTCTCTTTTTGGAGTTTGACATGGAGAGCAGAGGCATAAGACTTGCCCAAGAGGATAGCATGACTGTTGATAGAGCCATACTAACTGTAAATAGCCATGGTGACATTTTTTAGTGTAACACTCGCCATCTCTTTTTGTAAGATTTTTGAGATACACAGATCTAGATCTGCAAAACAATAAACAAGCTTGCAAGAGAAGGAAGGAAGCGAGCAAGAATTGAGAAAAGAATGAAAATTGATTCTACAATATTAGTTTTAGAATAAATACATAAAAGCAACTAAGTTAAGCTTAGTTGTACATGCAATAACTAAAGCTAACTAAAGCTAAGTGTGCTTTATCTTATGTTAATGTGTACATGTGCCACATGCAAGCAATAAGTTAACTGGAGCTAATCTAGGTGCATGTACACCAACACAGCTAGTCTAAGTGCATGTACACCAACACCCCCCCTTAAACATAACTTAGGTGAGTGTGATGCAAAATGAATGAGTCCCGGCAACACGGCCATTTTGGGTACCCATATACAATGCATAAAAAGGAGGAAAGAGGGAAAACCCAGTGGGAAGAAAACCCCCCCTCAAAATATAATGCAAAAGTAGAGAAAAGACAACTGCTAGGCAGTCGTGTCTTTCACCCCGAGACGATCTCGCAGGAATCGAAACTTTTGCTCAGTGAAAGTCTTGGTGAAGATGTCAGCAATCTACTCGGAACTAGGACAGTACTGAAGATCGATGATCCCATCATGAATGAGTTCTCTAATGAAGTGCATGTGGATCTCGATGTGTTTGGTACGCTGCCGCTGCACTGGATCTCTGCAAAACTTTAGCGTACTTTGATTATCGCACCAGATGACAGTTGGATGATGGACACTAATCCCAAGCTCAGATAGGAAATGTTGTAGCCAAATTGCCTGAATAGTGGCATTGACTGCTCCTCTATACTCGGCCTCTGCTGATGATAAAGCAATGGTAGCCTGCTTCTTACTTGACCAGCAAATTGGGCCGGATCCCAAACTAAGTACATAACCGGAAGTAGACTTGCGATCAATGGTGTCGCCAACCCAGTCTGAATCTGTGAACCCGATGAGATTCAAAGAACAATTGGCTACATAATGAATCCCATAGGTGATTGTCCCCTGGACATATCGAAGGATGCGCTTTGCAGCATTCCAGTGTAACTCATGTGGCTCCTGCATGTATCTGGAAACTGCTCCGACAGCATAGGAGAGATCAGGACGAGAGTGAGTGGGATAAAGAAGACTTCCCACAAGCTGGTGATACAATGTGCAATCAACCAATGGTGTGTCTTTTCCATTCTCAAGCTTTATCCCTGATAAGAAAGGTGTGGCTGCTGGCTTGCAGTCACTCATGTGAAATCGTGCCAAAAGATCTCTGGCATATTTTGGTTGAGAAATGGTAATGCCAGAATCACGCTGATGGATCTCTAGTCCAAGGAAGAAATTTAGCAAGCCCATGTCTGTCATAGAAAACCGCTTATGCAATGCAGTTTTGATGTTAGTAATGATAGAAGAGGAACTACCCGTTATCAAAAGATCATCTACGTAGAGTACTATGATCAACAAGGAGTCAATTTTCTTCAGAAAATAAACATTCGAATCATATTTGTAGCGTAAAAAATTTTGAGATAACAAATAAGAATCCATCTTTGCATACCATGCTCTAGGTGCCTGCTTGAGGCCATAGAGAGACTTCTTTAGTTTGCATACCAGAGATGAATTATGCATGTATTCCGGTGGCTGCTCCATGTAGATTTCCTCCTCGAGATCACCATGAAGAAAGGCATTCTTCACATCCATTTGATGCACCTCCCATCCTCTTGTTGCTGCAATGGAGAGAGCTAGCCGAATGGAATCCATTTTTGCCACTGGAGAAAAAGTCTCATCATAGTCAACACCATGTACTCGCTGAAAACCTTTTGCTACCAATCGTGCCTTATATCGACTAACTTGGCCATTTGATGCTTTCTTGGTCCGGTAAACCCACTTGCATCTCACAAGTTTGCGATTTGAAGGTAGCGGAACCAAATCCCAAGTCTGGTTCTCAATGAGAGAGTTATATTCCTCATCCATGGCGGCTTCCCATTCAGGATGCCCATTTGCTTCTGTATAAGTTTGTGGATCAGATCCATGCATCATATAAGCATGCATGGGCATGGATGGATCCATAGCTAAGAGTGCTTGCGGATCTTCCTCAAATAGAGGGATAGAGGCAGGATCATCAAGGCTATCACTCATGCTGCGCCATTTTTGTGTTGAAGGTGGTCGAGAATATTCCGAACTACATGCAGAAGTATGATCTCGATGTTCAAAAACTAGTGGTCTAACAAGGGTCACAGGAAAAGACTCATCTTCATCAGAATGCTGGTCTGAAGTTTCATCTGCATACTCATCAATGAGTGGTGATGAAAATTTGGTAACAAGTTCATCTACTGGTGCATGCGAAATATCTTCGTCAAACTTTACACTCCTTTCAATAAAGAGCTCTTCAGTGTGGATATCAAGCAATCTGTACCCTTTGACTTCATCAGAATATCCAACAAACATGCATGCTTTGCTTTGAGGCTCCAAAGCCTTTCTCTTCTCTGGAGGAATGCGGGCCCATGCTCGAGATCCAAAAATGCGAAAATGACTAACTTCAGGTTGCATGCTAGTCCAAGCCTCAAAAGGTGTTTTTCCAGTAACAGATTTATGAGGAGATCTGTTCTGGATGTATGAGGCACAATTAATAGCTTCGGCCCACAATTTCGACGGAAGAGATCTTGCATGCAACATGCAATTAGCCATCTCTTTAAAAGATCGATTTTTCCTTTCAGCCACGCCATTTTGCTATGGAGTGTAAGGAACTGTATGCTGCAACTGTATGCCTGCTTCATCACAAAGATTCTTGATATCTTTGTTGACATATTCCGTCCCATTATCTGTGCGGAGTATTTTGATGCGTTTTCCAGACTGATTTTCCGCATGCGCTTTGAAAATCTTTAGATGTTGAAAAACTTCAGACTTGAGTTTCAAGAAGTAAACCCAAGTGAATCTCGTGTAATCATCTATAAATGACAACACATATCTTGCTTTGCTCATTGAAAGCACCGGAAATGGACCCATGAGATCACTGTGTACAAGTTCCAAAGGTGAAGAGGCTCTCCATGCACGCCCCTTCTCGAATTTTTCTTGTGGATGCTTTCCAAGAGCACATCCATTACAAACACCATCTGAAAATTCAATGGTTGGCAATCCTTTGACCATCCCTTGCTTACTAAGCTGTTGCATATATCTGAAATTCAAGTGCCCAAATCTCTCGTGCCAAATCCTACTTTCTTCATTTGCATGCGTAAGTAGCAAAATAGAATCTGATTGAGGAAAAAAATCAGAAAATGTATACAGACAAGATTGATCATTTACCTTGCCAGATGCAATCTTCAAATTGGTTTGCATGTCATAAATGCTCACGGAATCTGGGGTAAATTCCACTTTCCTTCCGCTGCCTGTGTGTGTCATCTGATACACTGAGAGAAGATTCACAGAAAGCCTTGGAATATGCAAGACATTTTCAAAACTTCCATCTTCGAATTGCACTCTTCCTTGTCCAGTTGCTGCAACTGCAGAATTATCCCCCATGAGAATGGGAGGACCTGAGTATGCGTGTAGAGAAGAAAAGGATTCCTTTGAAAAATCCATATGATGTGAAGCTCCTGAATCGATGATCCATTCTTGTGGTGCAGAATGAAGAGCAATCAAAGCATGCCCGTTACCTCTTGGATCTGGTGCTTTTTCTCCAGAATTCTTCTTAGCATTCTCAGGAATGTGGTCTCCAAGATTGTGTTGCTGGAGTGTCTGCGCCATAAGATCTATAGTCTTCTTCATGCATGCAGATTCAGGATGAAAACCACGGTGGCAATAATTGCACATTGATTGGCCTTTCGTTCCTTTCCTTTCCTTTGAGCCAGATGATCCATCAGGGGGTTTGGGATGTCCTCCCTTTCTTGGATCAGGATCCTTCTTCCCTTTTCCTTTCTGATGGTCTTTGGAATTTGCCTTTCCTTTTGCATGCACAGTAAGTGCATGTGCTTTGGAATTTTTAAGTGTGCCCATTTTGATGAGCTTATCTTGCTCATGCATCAAAGACTGAATAAAAGAATCCAGTGAGGGCATCTTCCAAGCTGCACCAGTTGCAGATCTGACTGTGTGGAATGTAGAGACGAATACTGCATACTCTGTCCAGACCAAGTTTTGATAAAATGGAAAGAATCAACTGATTTTCTTGCTTGGATTTGTCGATCCCGCATCCTTTCAGCTGAACCAACAAGGCTTTATACCTTGTGAAAAAATCTTGAAGGTTCTCAAAGTTTCTCGGATCTAATGACTTTAACTCATTTTCGAGAATGTGATCTTGCATTTCATCCTGTTTTCCAAACAATCCTTCCAAAATTTTCCATACTCCATTTGGAGTTGAACATGATTCAACATGAAATAGCAGTTCCGGAGAAATAGATAAACATAGGATGCCAAAGGCCTCGTCCATGCGATTGAAATATCTTGTTTTCTCCATTGCCGATGTTGGTTCAACTTCCGTTTCCATGGTTATTCGAAATAAGCCTCTACTTTTGAGATGAAGTTGAATCTTTGGCTTCCATTCGAAATAATTATATGGAGTGAGAATTGCCGATTGTGGAAACTCCAATTTAGACTCCATTCTTTGTTGTTGCTTCAATCTTCTGAACCTGCAAATAAAATTGCTTGTGCACTGATTACAAATCCCTGTGCTCTGATACCATGTAAGATTTTTGAGATACACAGATCTAGATCTGCAAAACAATAAACAAGCTTGCAAGAGAAGGAAGGAAGCGAGCAAGAATTGAGAAAAGAATAAAAATTGATTCTACAATATTAGTTTTAGAATAAATACATAAAAGCAACTAAGTTAAGCTTAGTTGTACATGCAATAACTAAAGCTAACTAAAGCTAAGTGTGCTTTATCTTATGTTAATGTGTACATGTGCCACATGCAAGCAATAAGTTAGCTGGAGCTAATCTAGGTGCATGTACACCAACACAGCTAGTCTAAGTGCATGTACACCAACACTTTTACTTTGCATCTGCTCTGCAAATTCATACACACAACCAAGATTTTGTCATTGTCTTAGAATCGAGTTCCTTTTTATTTACAATCGGAGTTTTTTTTTTTTTAATTTATTACTTAATTCAAATTTCAATTATGCGCCCACATATCTCTACCGTCCAAATTCTACTTCTAATCGACGGCTGACCTTGTGATCCTCATCTCCTGTCACACGGATCAGGACAACCTGCACTTTCTATCAATAAATGTAAAAGGAACCGTAGTTGACGGGACGACGATGAACGCCGGTACAGAGATGAAGTCGAATACCAACACATCAGTCAGAAGAGAGCCTTTTCCGACAGCTGCGACTCCCTGATCTATCAATAAATGTAAAAGGAACCGTAGAACCGTAGTTGATGGGACGAAGTCGACAAATCTCATGCTATCGGGGTTTAAATTATCGGCGGTTTTATATGTCCACCATTAGATTTTTCTAAGTCCGAAATCGAACGGTGGGCATATACAGCTGCGATTCATTTAAAACCCAATAGCATAGGAAATATCGCTGGCCACTACCAACACATGAGTCAGAAGAAATCTTTTTCCGACAGCTGCCTCTCCCTAATCTTTGCCATACTATGTATGACCATCATCCATGTGAACTAGAAACCATAGAGGCAATAAATGCCCTATGGCAGGCTGGTTAGCTCTTGCTGTGGAAAAACTGTTTGCCTAATTCGTACGTCTTTGTGGTGGGTTAAGTTTCCTGGTGAGAAGATTCGTCATTAGTTGTAAACCAGTATCGTGAATCGGGAATGCAGGATACTCATTAATATAATTATAATACACGAATCATTTTATTGGACGAAGGATTTATTTCTGTCACTGTTAAATTTATGAAGGTACAATATTTTTTTGGTTTTGGTTTATTTTATCATTTTGGTTTTGGTTTTGGTTTTGAATCTCACTCTTTATAAGGAAAAGATGTTTTTAATCATAGACCTACTCAATTTACATTTTAAAAAAGGTATATTTAAAAAAAACTAAAATCTTAACCAAATAAAAAAAATTCAAAACATATTCTTATTCCAAAACTAACTTCTTATGAAAACAAAATATACTCTTAATTATTAGATGCACTCAAACTTTATATTAAAAAAAAAAAACCCAAAATTACGTACTCCAATTCCAAAGGTAAGTCTAATTGTGGGAGGTTACTGTTCTATTTTCTGTAAAATTTCGGCCAAAATTTTTAATAATTTTTAAGTTAGTGTTTCTTTGTTTTTTTTTTTGGGTAAAATTTCGGACAAACCCCATACATTTTTTAATAATTTTAAAGTTCAATTTCTAACAGAACTCATAAAGAAAGGAGTAGTCTATTTTAGAAATTGATGTGACGTTGCAATGGATGGATGGTCATACATTCCATTAATAGTTCCACGACCACCTGGGTTGGGTCTTCCGGCAGCTGTACAGCTCTTTACGGTGACTTCTGCCATGTCTGTTTCCGACCTCGACGTTTCCACTCTTCTTATCTGCGACCACTGTCAGACCTGTCCCGTCTCCTCCTGCAACCTCCGTTGGCTCCGTTTTCCAAATTCCGTTTTATTTTGAATTTAGTAAAGGTGCTAAAGGAATTCAAATTTGAATTTTGAATTTGTAATTTAGTTCCGTCCATATTTTATTACGTCAAGTAATACACCATTAATTGACATAATCTGTCAAACTAATTCATTATGCTTCAAAGTTGATTACATTAATTAATATTTCATTATGCTTCAAAGTTGATTACATTAATTTAATTGAATTAACGAAGTTACTTTCTTACCGGCGGATAGCAAGATTGATAAATTTTCAGATGTTTGTTAAATGTTTAAAGCTTTTTTATTTTAACTTTTTACTTAAGTTCCTTGAAAAAAAAAAATATATATTGCAATTTTATTTTATTATTCATTATTAAAATATTTGTAAAAATCAATGGTAAATTTTAATTAAATATTTTAAATATATTTAACAAAATAAATGTGAGATTTATTTACAGAATTCGTTTAAATGAATTGAATAAAATTATTTACATTTTTTCATAGGATTAACTTTATATATAATTTTTAAAATTTTAATGTAATTATTTTATAAAAATATAATAAATAATATTTAAAAACATAATAACAAAAGTATAGGAAGGATTTATTTAATACTATTTTCATTAATAATATTTATGTAAATATAGAGAATGAAGTTATGTACACTATATTTTCATAATAATTTAATTTCAATTTTTTTTTCCCTTGAAATTCTTAATATATATATTTTCATATTTAATATAATTATCTATTAAAAAATATATCAATAGTTATTTAAATTTATATTTATATTTGAAATAAATTTAATTTAATTATTTATATAGTGTTTTTTAAGATTATTTATATATTAGTATAGATTTATTTTAATTTTTGATTTACCAAATATTTAGAGGACTTAAATTAAATTTTTCAAAATGTAAATTTATTTTTGAATAATTTAGGGCAAGATTTAGACAAAGAAAGATCTATTTTTTAATAGGAAATTTGAGGAAATATTTGCACAAAACAAGATATGATTCCCTTGAGGCCTCATAAATCCAAAATTTAAATGAAATTATTCTAGTTTTTATAATATTATTTAAATTTATATAAATTCAAACCCTTATATATGGAAATATTCTTCTTCTTTTTTTATTAAACCCTAATAATACATATATTTAATATGTGGCATATAATTATATGCAATTTTTCTCTTTGACACACACACACACACATATATATGAGAATTATTGTAAATATTGAATTTTTATATGCTGATTAATTAAATGTAAAAATGAAATATATATATATATATATATATATATATATATATATATATATATATATATATATATATATAGTGGCTACACATATTTTTTAAGAATGATTTTAGTTTAGTTTAATTTAAAGATATTGTTTTTTTTTTTCATTCTTCTCTACATTTTCTAAGGTTTCTACTGCATAGTTGCATATGTTTGGTTTGTTATGCTAGAACGGGTTCCCCTCTTTTTAACCAAATTGTTTAGAGAATTCATAATGAGTTTGAATCTACTAGTATTTCTCGTCAATATCCTCATCATCGACATCCTTTTCATAAAGTGAAGTGGGGTTTCCAGTTTCACATCAAACTCTCCACTAGGTGCATCGTAGCAAGCTAGAAATCGAGGGCTTTTTCTACCAAAAGCAGTGCAAGATCCAAAATATGAGGTTAAATCTAGCAAGATAGAGAATATATGCAGGAACTTGCTTTGATCCACAAATTTATTGGATTATGGCCCTTTGAAAAGATTTTGATTGAGTGGATTTGGAATAAACCCAACATAAAATATAATTGGTGTTAGGGGCCAAGGGTTTTTTTACAATAAGTTTCTCTAACTTAAAAGATATATCAAAGGTTTTTGAAGAAGGGCCATATTTTTTCAATATTGCAAGACTCTTCATGAAATTTTGGAAGGAGCAATATAATTCAAAGAAGGATGATTTCCTTGGATCCCTGATGTTTGCTTCTATTTTTTCTCTCCCTAATAAATATTGGGAGGAAGAAACCCTTGAAGGAATAGATAATGCCATTAGCAGCTTTTTTAAAGTACCAGAGGCTACCAAGAGAGGCAAGTACACTTCATATGCACATATATGTATTTACATGAATATCTCCCAACCTTTTCTAGATGCCATAGATATTTACTATCAGGATAGTGTTTAGAAGCAGTAGCTTGATTATGAGCAAGTCCCCTTTAGATGTAAATGCATGAAATTCCCTTTAGATGGAAATATTGTCATGCATTCAAACATCTTATTAGGGACTTCCAAATGAATACCAAGGAATTGTTTGAAGAAAACCATTCTAAAAAAGAACTAGTTGATTTGGGAAAAATACCCTGAGGAAGAAAAAATTTGAATCCTGAGGGTACCTTAAATCCTAACTAGATCCCTAGATCTGAAAATAGGTGTGAGTCTATTTCCTCTCTAAAGGAGTATCCATAGCAAGTAAACGTTTATTAAAGCATGCAATCAACATAAAGTGAATCCCTTAACCCTATAAAGGTCATACAAAAGTCTCTCGAAGAGTTATTTTCTTCTATGTTGATGGTGGATGATGTGCCTTATGGTTTCTCTTTCTATTGGTCACCTTGTGAAAACCATTAGTTAGTCCCATTTCACCTTCTTCTTGTACTTCACTTTTCTTGAGTGGACAGTGTTTAAACAGGTGTCCATGTTCATGACACCTCTGAAACCTAAATTGTACATGCTCATAATCCAGAGGTTGAACTAAAACTTCATCTTGATGCTTGAACCCTATAAATTTAGAAAGTCGCCAAAAGATATTCATGTAAACACATTTTCTCACATAAGTCATATAAGGTCCCTTTCTTGTTGCCTCTATACCCTTCACAAAATTTCCTATGGAATTTCCAATTCTTTCCAGGATTTTATGATCCCATAAGTTTATCGATAAGAAGTAAAAACAAACCCATATTAGAGCTGCCAAAAATTCCTCTTTATCAGGGTTGACGCACTCTTCCCAATGTCTCATGTACATACCAACATTGCTCAATAAATAGGGGCCTCCTTCAAAAATCATAGACTTATCCTCAACGTTTGAGAAAATAACTATGAAAAGCCCCTTTTCCCACAATCTCATATCTATCTCACCTTTGGGTTGCCACTTTAGGTGCATCCACTTTATCAAGTCCTTCTTAGTTGACCATACTTCTATGATCTTGTAGATGTGGGCATGGTTCTTCATATGCTTTCACTATATTTCCTACCTATTTGGTAGAATCACGAATTTAGGGTTAGTCACAGCCTTTGGCAAGACATCTACTATTAAACCAAGATTACCATTAGCTCCCAGAACTGGATTATTTGGTCTCCTATTATTTCCCAACTGGCTACCAGAAGCTTCGAAATTTCTAGACTGAGTACCTATTACCATGTTTCTATAGGAGGGGATTTTGCCCGTCACCCTCTAGTCTCTCTCCTATATGAAGGAGTATCTAAAGCATGTCAACATTTAATTAAGCATGCAATCAACATAAGGCCAATCCCTTAAACCTATACAGGTCATGCAAAAGTCTTCTTAAGAGGTATTTTCTTTTGTGTTGATAGTCGATGATGTGACTTATGGTTTCTCTTTCTATTTACCACCTTGTGAAAACCATTAACTGGTCCCATTTCTCCTTCTTCTTGTAATTCACTTTTCCTGAGTGGACAATCTTTAAACAATTATCCATGTTCATGACACCTATGGTACTTGAATTGTACATGCTCATAATCCAAAGGTTGAACTTAGACTTCATCATGGTGCTCCAACTCTATCAATTCAAGAAGTGGCCACGAGATCTTCATGTAAACACATGTTCTCGCATAAGTCATATAACATTCCTTTCTTGTTTCCTATGTACTCTTCACAAAATTCCGTATAACTTTCCCAATTCTTGCTAGGATTTTAGGATCCCAAAAGTCTATTGATTGGGAGTACAAACGAACACATATTGGAGCTGCCAAAAATTCTTCTTTATTAGGGTTGAAGCACTCTTCCCAATGTCTCATGCACAAACCAACGTTTTGTTGCCATTGTGGTGTTGGCATTGATGTCAACAAGCTCTTGGTTTTTCTCGTCATATGCATGTCTGATGTGTGAAGAGTGCTTGGTGATGGATGTTTGGCTGGATGGTCTTGTTAGTTGGCATTGATGTCAACATACTTATTACTAGACCTAGTGGAGGTGACTTGATGATATTGTGGTTGTTGACTTGGAGATGGATTCCACATGTGATGTTGATTTGAGGTTGGCATGTTTTGATTTGAGATGTTGTTGTTGCAAGTGATTGGGTTGTTGCTCTAGATACTGCATATGTCTCTACATGTCTTAGAGACATTGGATTGTTGTTATATGTGTTGAGTTGTGGCTGCTTTTGTTAGAGATGCCCCTATCAGTGTTGGAGGCAGTGTATGACATGATGTTGATGCTACAGGACTTGGAGATGCTGCTACAGGAGTTAGAGATGCTTCTACAGGTTTTGGAGGTGTTTGCACAAACTATGGTTGTTGCTTGAGGCGCTGGAGGTGTTGATCTTGGTCCTAAGGTTAGCAGAATAAATGGCTTGATGAGGACATCCACAACCTAAGGAATGAAGGAAATGTCCTTTTTCTTGGGGACTTTAATGCTCGCACTGCTATTGACCAAGCTATTATGTTAAGTAACAACTCTAACCTCGACCCCTTGTGGCTTGATGAGGGTGGTAACTTATCTAATAGATTGAAGAGAAAATATAAAGACATAATCGAGAACTTATTCAGTACCGAGCTCCTCAAAATTTGTAGTTCCTAGGACCTAATCATTTGTAATGGTATTAATAAATGGCCTCTCTCTGATAAGATGACATGTTTCCATGGACTGGGTAGCAACGTCATGGATTATATGATTTCTGACATCCATATCCTCAACCATATTACAAACTTTGAGCTTCTTAATGGGTACGACCCTGACTTTGACCACAAACCTTTGTTTTTATCCTTGAACGTTGCAATGTCAACCTTTTCTTAAGGGATTTAGGGTCCCTAACTTATAATAACAACATTGATCAATTATATTACCATTTTACTACTACCCTTTCCACCACCATTATCAAATTCTCTACTAAGACTTCGTATAAGAAAAATAATAGAAATTCCAACCCTTGGTATGACATAGACTGTAAAATTGCCAAGAAAGCAATCAAAGATGCCCCTAATGAAATCATTAAGCTACAAAATATAAGTACATACAAATCTCTCATTAAGAGGAAGAAGAGATCATATATTAATAAAGACAAGAGCATATTCTCCACCTTTCTAAAGTTGCACCCAAAAAGTTTTCGTGGAATGTGCTTGTTCGTAAAACTAAAGATAATCATTCTATCCCACTAGAAAATTGGGATAACTATCTTAAGAAGTTGTATGACTCTTCGGACACCATTGGCACCATCTTAAACACTCCTATTAAGGATGATAGTTTTTCTCTGAAAGACGTTGAGTCTGGGATTAATAAGCTTGCTAATGGGAAAGCCAAAGATATTGAGGGTTACCAAGCTGAGATCTTTAAAATGGGAAAAATTATCCTCATTCCTCATCTCCACAAGCTTCTCAATTTGGCTGTAAAGCATGGCTTCCCTAAGCAATGAACGCAAAGCCTTATTATGCCTATCTTCATAAATGGGGACAAAAACATTCCCTTTAACTACATGACCATTATGATTAGCCACATCTTAGCCAAGCATTATGGGCTAATTCGGGAAAAAAGGCTTAGACTTTGGATTGAGAACCAGGTAAAAGGGCTAAAGGGAAAGTTGGTTTTAGGAGACATGACTCGACCATCGACCAACTTTTCAGCTTTAGGATCATCGCAAAGGAATTCCGTAATAGTAAAACTGATATCTTTTGTTTTTTGTGGACTTTAGAACAACTTTCGACGTTGTCCCCCGAGATAAGCTCTCGGAGAGGCTTAAAGAGATCATGGTTCCTCCTGAGCTAAGGATTGTTGTGATCTGTCTCTACGAGACTGACATTTCCATGCTTAAGACCAATGAAGGATGGTCTAAAGATATTAAATGTAATATCGGGGTTAAGCAAGGTTGCCCCCTTTCCCCTACCCTTTTTGGTATTTACATTGATAAACTAGAGGAGTGTCTGGAAACTCCAGGTTGTAAAGGCATCGAGCTCACTGGTAGTATCATTAGTCTTCTACTTTATGTTGATGATATCATTCTTCTTGCAAGGAGCCATGATGAACTAGACGAGTAGCTTAAGACCCTTCATGTCTGCTGCTCCAAGGCGAGTATGACTGTTAATATCGACAAGACTAAAGTCATCATCATTAAATCCAAAAAAATCACCCATGGTAGTTTCATCTATGATAACCATTGTCTTGAGCATGTTTCTTCTTATAAATATTTAGGTAATGACTTTCCTCATCAGCTCTACTAGAATTACAACATCAAGAAGAGAATTATTGGAGGTTGGAAATATTATTATGAGCTTGAAAATAATTCTAAGTGAGCTGATCTTTACATTTGGAGTAAAAAAAGATTCCTCTTTGAGACTCTCGTCACCCCTGTCATCTTATACGGATGTGAAGTTTGGGCGTGTAGTATATCTAGGGAGTCATGGAGAAAGATTGAGATGATCCAAAAGCAATTCATAACCTATCGCTCAAGATCAATGGAAATAATCCGTACCCTATCCTCTTGATCGAAGATGGCATGTCCCCCATTGGAAGTGCAGCTATGTTTAGATATATAATGTATAAGAAGAAGCTTCACAATATGGAATCCAAGAGGCTCCCAAAATTTTCATGGGAAGCAAGGAAAATACAATTTTAAGGACAAGATGTGGGATACTAAGGAGCTGGAGGGTAAAAAGAAGCTAAGGTAATATAAGGAAGTGATCAACCCCACGCTTGATAACCATAATTATCTCTCTACGTTGACTAACACTACGAAGAAAATGAACATCGCTAGGATTACAACTAACTCTCATGAGCTTCGGAGTGACACGCGACAATGGTTTACTCCCAAGACTCCCTGAGACTATAGAATTTGTCAGCTTTGTAATACTAAGAAGGTGGAAGATGAAGAACACTCCCTTTTAGACTACCCAACTCTTGCCCACATCTGCTCTCAATTCCCTATCATCAGCCACACTTCCAATCTTCTTGACTTATTAAGCCATCCCAACTATAGCGATCTTGGAACACCTCTTTCTGTGCTCTTTGATCACAGAAGCGAGATTTTGAAGAATGACACTTAGCTCTCTTTTCTTGAAGTCCGATAAACCTCATTGGTCTTAATGGACGTTAATCATTATCATCATCATTATTATATATTTATAAAATAATTATATTAAAAATTATATATATATATATAGATTATTAATAAAAATATAATTAAATAAATCCTTAAAATGATAAGAAAAGAAAATCCTTTATTATTAAATATATTATATTCAAAATTTAAAAATAAAATAGAAATATAATGATATGAAGAAAATGTATATAACTTTATTCAATTCAAAAATGTAAATAACTTTATTTCATTCCACTTTTGGGAATAAAAATGTAATGGGAAAATCTTACATATACTTTTTATTTATATTTAAAATATTTAATTAAAATTATTAGTAGCTTCTTAGCGATTAGCCCGACGACTCATTAAGCGGTGTCTCTTGGTGGACTCGATTCATTGCAGCAGAGCAAATAATTCTTCAATGTTTTCGTTTTTCGTTGTCATGATTAGTGTTGCACATGGCTGCATGACACTCCAATTCGATAAGGTTGACTATGATATAGAGCGTTTCTTGGTCATAGTCTCCACGACCACTAGATTGATCTTTGAACCCATCAATATAATTCAAGGGAGACATAACTCTAATTTTATTGAGACCACTATTCTAGTTTAAATAACTCACTTTAAGCTCCTTCCTCATCGCTCTTATGAACTCTCACAAGGTTGCAACGAGGAATTGGGCTTTGCTCATAGACAAATCCCAATCCAAAATTAGCGCAATTGACCCACGCAATCAGTGCCAAGGAATAATGTGTTCAACAACTCCCCTTAAAAAAGAAAACATGAGCCATGAGCCAAAATCCCACCTTCTAACCAAACAAAATATAGACCAGACGAAATTACAAATTCAAAATTCAAATTTGAATGCTTTTAGCGCCTTTACTAAATTCAAAATAAAACGGAATTAGGAAAACGACGGTAGATGGGGAATCCAATAGAGGTCGCAGGAGGAGATGGGGCAGGTTTGATAGTGGTTTCTGATAAGAAGAGTGGAAATGTCGAGGTCAGAAACAAAGATGGCAGAAGTCACCATAATCGGTGAGAAATATACAATTACCGGAAAACCAAGACGGTCGTGGAACTATCAATGGCATGTATGACCGACCATCCATTGCAATGTCACATCAAGCTCTAAAAAGTCGCATTATAGAGTATTCCAGAAAGAAATTTAAAATACAAAAACCTCGCGCTTTGTGGGGACGGAGAACTGAAAATGACATGCCGCTCTCGTCAAATATTTTCGCAGGAGTTGTGAAAAACTAATTGCCTTAATTATGAAGGTCTTTATGTGTATGTACCATTGAACTGAAGATTTCACGGTCAAAGATTATCACCTTTATTGTAGAAAAACAACTTAGTCTTAATTATTAAAGTCTGTATGTGTAGGGAAACTGAAGGTAGCGTGGCAATTCTGGTCAGTTCTTCTGGCCTGTGTTGTGGGAAAAATTCTTGCATGAAAGTGTGTACGGGCAGGTAACTGGTCAAATCTTCTTGCCAGTGTTGTGGGAAAAATACTTGCCTTAATTATGAAAGTGCGTAGGTGTGGGGAACAGAAGATAGCGTGGCGGTTCTAGTGAAATCTTTTCCCCTCTGTAGTGGAAAAACACTGAATTTTTCAAAAACAAAACCCTAGAACGTTTTGCCTAAGCTTTGTGGTGATGGACGAACTGAAAATGGCTTGCTCCTGTGGTTAACTATTTTCTTAAAATTTCACCTGTGTTGTGGAAAATCTATTAGCCTTAATTATGAAAGTATTTTTCTTATGACCATTGGAACGGAAGATGATAAAATTTCACCAGTGTCGTGGAAAAACTATTTGCCTAGTCTTGGTTACTCTGGTTAAAGATTTTAGCCTGTGTTGTGGAAAAACTACTTGCCCTAATTATAAAAGTCGGTATGTGTGGGCTGATTATAGCGTGGTGGTTCTGGTCAAATATCTTCGCCTCTGTCGTGGAAAGAATACTAGAGCCTCTGTCGTGGAAAGAATAAAAGGAAAAACAACAACTACTATTATGGTAATAGAGTTTCAGTTTCTGTCCATAACTTGTTACACTATAAATAACTTGGAACGGAAATTATCTTAAACTAACTATACATTTCCCAAACATAATTAAACAAGATTAACGATGTGTTCCAAACGAGAAGGTCCACAACCTCCTGTAATATCACTGTCGTGGTAAAAAAGGAGCGACACCAAGATAAACGTTTATGTCCATGAAAAGAATAAGTATATTTCCATATTTCAATTCGCATACCGGTATTAATACCGCTGAATAAACTAAGACTCGCTTACACACTAAACCATTCATTGAATTATTACAACGCATGAACAAGGGACAAAACCACGATTAAGAGAAGTATCAAAACCACTAAGAAATTCAAGAACTGAAATTATGTATATATTCTGAATATTCTTTTGTACTAAATCTCGTCTCTCTCATTCAACTTTACATAGTTTACATACAAAACTTCAAACAAATTGTCTCTACAGCCTATGGGGTAAGGGCCAAGATTTGGCAACCTAGCCCATAACTTATCCATCATTTAATAAAGAAAGAAAAAAATAAAAATAAAAAAAATTCATAGAATCATAACGGGTAATGTATGCCATAACCATAGGAAATAGACAGAAGTATTCTTTTAAGCTCCGGTTGTAAACCCAAACTGGAAGTATCTAGTTGCTAAAACCTCCATTCCCTAAGGAATCCCTTGTGGGTTTCATATTGTGGTGAGGGTTTGACTACGCCGAGAGCCAAAAACCCTTCCACTTCATCTTGGAGTCGACAAAAGCCACTCAAACAAGTAGACGTTCAACCAAGGAGAAATAACCGACCTGTAGATAACAAAACAACTTGGCTTAGGTTTAGGGCCTCCCGAAAGACTCTTCAACCTCAGAAACGGGTTCGAGCCATACTTGTGGAAGCAACCAGAGAACCTGTTAGAAGCAGACCTCGGCTTGAATAACGAGGGAGAATTCATAAATGAAAAAAGTATGAGTAATTTAATACCTGAGGGTATAGGCGTCACTGTTGAAGCACCGAATACCTGAAAACAAATAGCAAGTGTTACACCACATACCAGAGAAGAGGCATAAACTATAGGAGTGCTCGAATTTAGAAAGAAACTGACCTCGGTGACAGAGGCTCATCTCTGTTCGGCTCTCGATGTCAAAGAAGGGTTCTAAACCATCCATCAGACCATACCTGTATCAAATATCGAATTAAAACTAAGAAGGAATAAGGTAGTTGTGTTTCCCCAACTAAAAGAGCAGACATGTATAATTTTACCTCCTTGTCTCTGCCATCGATCATTTGCCTCTGAAACCAAATAAGCACTCATTTAGGAAGAGGTAAACCCTCTCTCCAATGCTCTTACCCTGCGCGCTACCAGATCTATTTCCTCTCCTCTCAGATACAGCGAAATGAGATGAAAAATCATGTTAGGGTTTCATCTCAGGGTCAATGCCCTTGTCAAGTCACCTGCGAGGACCGAATGCAGCATACCATTCTTACCTTTGCATTAATCGCCCCAATAGAGGAGACATCACCTCTACTAAGGTGTGGGTAGGTGGCACTGATATAGGGCTTGGTTTAGATAGTCATACAGGAATTCCTGTGTGCTAATTAATTCCCTTAATTCGCGCCAAGACCGAAAGTTATTCAGGACCCTTTCCATGTATTTACACATTGCGTTGATTGGATTAAAGTGACACGTAACCTGGGTAATTAGGGCAGTAAATATTTTATTTATTTATTGTATTACGAAGTGTTACAGTGAATAATTATAAACCATTTTTTTCTTTATTAGGTTCATAGTATCTTTTAGACTAAGAGTTTTAGAATTTAATTTAACTATCAATAATTATTAGATCTATGATAGGTAGGAGCTAAATTATTTAGGATTTAAATCAATGACATTTTCTTAGCAAAGAATTTCTTAATAATACACTCATTCACCATCAATTTAAAGATTTATGGACTAATTTAAAAAAATTCATATCACTATAAGTTGATATTTTAAATAATGTAAAACAATTGATAATTACAAACCATCTTTATTTTATTAAGTTCATAGTATCTTTTGGAATAAGAGTTTTAGAATTTAATTTAACTATCAATAATTATTAGATCTATGATGGGAATTAATTTCTATGGAATATGGAAATCTAGTAGTCACTGATAGATTCCATATTCATACATTTTGTCCTTTTAATTAAATTGATTAAGTAAATAGAGTCTTATGAACATGTGTCAGATAAACATGAGTTATGGTTTTTGGGGCATGTTGCATTAGTAAACCATGATATTGGCCCATGGTATTCTAATAAAGTCTATTTATATTTATAAAATGTTTAATCATGTTACATATATTTTAAAATTTATATATGTTTGACTTGTATATTAATTTTTTTATAAATAATAATAGTAATAACAATTTAAAATAAAATTATAATTTAGATAATTTTTTAAATTTTGTTAATCTTTATCAATGTGAGATATATCATAAATATTTTAATATTTATTAGCATTTACCAACTATTTCATTTATATAACTACATTAAATATTCATAAATCAAAATTCATTATAAATTTTTTAAACTCCACTTTTATTGTTATAAGTCTAACTTCGTTGATTTGGAATTAAAACACTTTTGGAATTAGAATGTAGGATTAATGTAAACATTTTGCACTATGCCTACTTTGTGTTTTGAGTGGACATAATCGTATAGAAAAAATTAAAAAATTAAAAGCTCACACTTCTAATGTGTTTAGTGGTATAATCCCAAAAAACTAACAAAATTTAAACATTTTCTTATTATTAAACTTATAGAAAACACGATTGGTTACCTACGATTCTTAAAAAGATAGTTAAAATTTTTATACACATACTTTATTTTAGTTAGACTTTAGAATTGGACAAACCCTCTCTACCTATGATTATATCTTTTATAAGAGTGTTGATGTGGGTTTTATGTACTTTAGTCAACAAAAGATAAGTGACACAGATCAAAGCTGTTCACATAGCCCTAGTTATTTGGTGTGGTCATCCTTTATGGGTTTTAAGGCTCCCTTAGCTTTTGGATTCCTCCTCTTGCAAAAAAGAACACTAGGGGAAAAATAATGCTAACCTATGCTATCTAATAAAACCTAAACTATTGTTATTTATGCCTAAAACTAAGAGTTAATGACTAATAGAATATAATATAAAAAAAATCTAATTATCGATATAAATGAAATAATAGAAATAAAATAGTATACCTGTTAACTTATTCTACCTAATTCTAATTTATATATGCTATTTATAAATTAGAATTAATCATATGAATTAAAATATTATACAACAATCTGCTATAGAAAAATATGCTACATAATTATGGTATAGAAACTGAAGCAAGGTGTTCTAATACAAGAAATGTACAAGACTATGATACATGAAGCAATACCAGAACTGTAATTGGTTGAAAGGAATGAAATATAATTGTTTCTCCAGAATATCGAGAGAATATAGCCTAATTAAATTTATAATTGAAATTACAAATAAACTAATCTATAATGCAAATAGTGAAAAGACAAGTAACTGCTAAAATGCATATCCCTTATCCTTTAAAGGAACATAGGTCAAATTGTTTGCTTTGATAATTAACATCGAGAATAAATGCAATAATTAATTAATGCATTCAAATTCCTACTTCTCAGCCAAGATGCATATAATAGGAAACTACAATAATCTCATAAAAAATGATAGTCATTCATTACTTGTTTATGAATGAAACCAATAAACGAATAATCAAAATGAGTATATGAATTTAGGAGTTGTTATAGCATAAACATTAATTCAATTCATACACAGAAGAAAACATTATCTTAATTCTAATATTTTTGTATAGAAGTACAAAAACCTAGACCAGATATATACTCAGATCAATTATCGATCTCATGACACAAGTCACTGGAGAGCATCGAACATTTAAGAAACTATAAAAATTGAATCAATATAAGACATAGAAAGAAATGTGATGAAATTGCTAACTGTTTACAAAATAAAATCACATAAATACCTATGGCCTATTGTATTTTGAGAAATAAAATTACGTAGAAGCCATAAGACGATAAGAACCAATGACTACAGAAGGATTAAAGGCACGATAAGTAGGCAATTGAGTAAAACCAATCCTTAAAAAATCAGAGTGTAATTCAAAAAAAATCCACAGTCACATAAAGTTAAAGAGAATTTCTTTTCTCCAAAATTTCCCTATATAGTACTAAAAGTACCCCCCATACTATAGAAAATCCAAAGCTTATATAGAGGTTTAAAGAGCTCATTGTATCGAAAATAATCCTAAAAATTCTCTAAATGTATGTTACAAAATTAATTCAAATTGTTTACTTAGTATCCTAACCAAATTATAAAAGGTAAAAGAAGAAGACAGATGAATGACATGGAACCCATGCACAACTCACAATAGGTACATGTCGATCGAGCATATCCTCCTTTGCAGGATCTAAAGCCAACATTCAATAAACATGAAGGACGTATTGCAACAAACAAACAATTATTAAACATTGTCTTGACAACAAGATATGGTTTCTACATAATCAACGATTCTATAGCTACCCTTTTTAAATTTAGTAAAATAAATCAAATAGGCACATATCTTGAAAACTTCAAAAATCCTAATCGTAGATAACAATAAAATCACTACTTATCATGACCAGAGTTATCTATATCAAAAGATATAACTACTTTGACATTTCTTGACTTGATGATAATATGTGTATCTTTAGCCTGAGATATATTTTCAATGATGGAGGATTTTTGTTCCATGTGTTTTTGCCTAGCTTGAAATGAAGTTTTGAGTTGATTATTTTCATGGAAAAGCTAGCTGATACGATGTTCAAGACATGGGGATAGTGAGCAAGTATTGTTGGTTCGAATACATGTTCATACTTGGCTCATCCAAATGGGAATTTCTCAGATAACTATCATCAAGTGGCACCAACAAACACTCTTGAATCATCTTGCACCTTGGGTTTAGGGCGATAGTTTAGGATTTGATGATTGTTTTTCATTTTTCTTAGGCAATTTTCCTTTGCTTTTGTTTAATCTTGACTTTAGACTCGAGATTTTTTTCTCTCTCATTGATTTCTTCTTTATTTACAATTTTGTAGGCACGGGTTCACACCAAGGACTAACCTTGGAGGATTTATTTTCTACTTTATCCCTAAATCCATGTCTTGATTCCTCGTGACGGATAGAGGTATCATTGGTCTTCCTTCTAGTAACATAGACATGAGTGGTTCCCAAGGCTTCACTCATGTTATCATCTGAAACACAAGGGTCTACTTCATTAAATAATTCTTCACAGACATATTGTAATGAATGACAAGATGGCGACTGAACAAGAATATCAAATAGAGGGTTAGGTTCACATAGACATGGGGAATCAAAGTCTTCAGGAAGTTGGGGATTTTTGAAACCATTTCGATCAAGGAAAGACTCCCATTCATCCCTTGCCTTTTCCAACTAGTGTTTCACTAGAATACAAAAGAGACCGCGATGAAATAGGGATATCTCAGATATCTTTTTTAATGATTGGTATAATGGGGACATCTTAGTTAGGCTTTTATGCAAATAAAAGGGTAGATTAAGCTTATGGCCAAGGAATTCCATTAATCATCTAGTATGATAAATATAATAGACTATATCAACCCTCACAAGTAAATACTGATGCAACAAACGCACTAAATTACACAAGTTTGGTTTCAAAAATGAAATTGGAATACCTTTCACATGATAAACACAATCTTTACTGGCGAAAAGTTTTTTCCATGGATTGTAGCGTACTTCACAGTTTTTGGACCAAGTCTCTCCATCAGCAAGTAGATGAACAACTTATGCAATAAATTCAACATCTACAATTATCTCCAGATCATCCACTTAGGCTTTCTTTCCATCAAAATAAGAGGAAAAAGCTTTGATAACCACTTTACTATAACCTTGAAAAAACTGAAGGAAATCCCACCATATGACCCATCAAAATAGGGGTGCACACTCATCATACACCTCCACCATCTCATCTCCAATGGCTTCAGCTCGAATAAGGAGTGCCAGGTCTACAATCCAAGAGGGTTTTGGCTAGGAATCAAGGTGAGAAAAAAGGGGAAACACGCAACAAGAGAGTTACCAAACCCTTTCTTTCAAAGAAGTCTGAAAAGTACGGGAAAAAACAATAAAATAATAAAGAATTGGTAATCTTGAAGCCCCAAGAGATTAACTCATACATCGACAGGCGGGAGGATGGTAGAGAGAGATTAATTGTTGTGAGCTATGGTGACTGTGGGTGGTATATTTTGTGACAGTTGGCACAAATTATTATTAAATTCCCCGAGGAGAATGTCAAATGACCCATAAAACCCTAATACAAATCTAAAAATAATAACCCTTATCGCAAGAACCATTATTTATCATAATTGAAAATCTAGAACTTTCGAAAGGAAAATCTCCATACACATCAACACAGGATCGCAATAATTATAAGTCAGTCATTCAATCAATAAGAAATGTAAACCAAGTGTCATATGGTAAAGTCATGGTACAAAACATATTCAAATATAATAAATAAACCATTTGTAAAAATAATCAAGAGAAATTTATCACATAGTTTATGACCCATTATAATAGCCATCCATTGACCCAAACCACATGTACATGTTAGGGGTTATACATAATTGAATGAAACATATAAAATGAAGTGTTATGAAGACATTATAATATGCAAATAGAAATAAGATAGGGCTACTATAGAATCAAGGATTATGTAGCGACACTTTTCACTCTAACATTTATATCTTGTATAGAATCAAAGCGAGTCAATAAGTTATTGAAATAGTAGAAAGAGACCAAAGGCATGTCATATCAACATTTAGAAAATAAAATAAAGTTGCATAACAAGGTCATTTCAAACATGCAAAATCAAAGCCAAAGGTTAAAATTGAAAACCAAAGGATAAATTTAAGGAGGGAGCCCATGTCATTTTAAAATGACAGGTGAGTCGGTTAGGCTGCTAAATATTGGAGAGTAAATGGATGAACCGATTATATTTGTCTTGAAATGAGTTTGAGAAAAGCATATAGATCAAATTCCTTAAGAATGTGAATGCCCATAATAATATAAGAATGATTATTGTAGCCATACTTGAATACAATTAATCTGTTGATAAAAACATATTAAAATAACAATAGAAAACGTAAAATTTACAAATAAAATCCATATTAATTTTCAGAGAATCCAATAACCAACAAAGTGAAAGATAGAGTGGGTAACCAAGTTGGTGATGTAATTTTGACTATAATTATATAATATTTAAAAAAAGTTGGAGTTAATTTTTTACTTATCTCCTTATAGGTTTACTCAAATTTCAATTGTGTACACTCGTTGGATGTGGAGTTAGATTTTGCACCCAATGAATACCCACTATGCATACGTTTGAGTAGATCCACACCAAGAAAAATTAAAAATACATGAAAAAACATGTTTCATGTAGATATTCTCAAAAGTATGCATAGTGGGTATTCATTGGATGCAAAATCTAAATTTGCATCCAACAAGTGTACACACTTTAAATTTGAATAAATCTACAAGGAGAGAAGCAAAAAATATAACTAAAAAACTAGTTTTCTTTCTTTCCTTCCAAAAATATTTTCCCCTAGGATGATGTCATCATCTTGAATCCTATTGGTTTTCTTAAAGTTGATTTTGTTAGTACATTTTTCATTTTGAGACTCATTTTTTACCTTTCCCCTAATGTATAAACATAACGAGAACTACAACCAGTGGGAAACTCTAATGGAAGGAAACCATAGAGATTACACAGGATCACCAATACCAGAGGAAGAGGAAATTGATATAGAGTTTGTGAATCATAAAGATACGTCAGATACAGGCGCTTATGAATGAAAATAGGTTGGTGAAGCTTTCGAACCGCTAGGAAATTTCTCTTGTCATATTATGTTATGTTTCTTCATCTATAGATAAGTTCAGGTTAAGTGTATGCATGAAGCTATTTATGTTTATATGACACTATTATTAAGTTTATATGACACTATTTTATATGACATATTTAATAAATTTAGTTAAAAGGGAAAAAATAACTACTTTTGTAAACAAATTTCAATCTTTTATTTGTGTGCACTACTAAGAATATTTTAGAATATTCTATGTAGGTTAACTCCATACCATCCATCTAGTCATTTATTTATTTATTATTTTTAACCATGATGAAATTGAGGTGAATCAAAGATAACCTAGTAAATGTTAGTATAATACCAAGAGCATATCGAGTAACCCATAAACTACATATACCAAAAATTTATGATTTAATGAAAACAAAAACTCAAAAAAAACTACTCCTTAAACTTATCATCCAATTAATAATTAACATAATTATATTTTTTAATAATAAAATTTAATTTCTAAATTTACCAATAATTTCATAACTTAAATTTATATATTTCATTTTATTATTTTACCTCCAATATATACATTCTATTTATTTAGGGTAAATGAAATGAACTTTGGATTTCATTTTCTTATATTAATGAAGAGCTATAATAATTTAACGATATATTCTATTAATACAAGTATTGATTGATTACCAAATAATCCTACTTTCTACTTGACCATCTTTTACTTTTTAATGTAAAAATATTAATTTTTTCTATCATTGACAATACAACATTTTACAATATTTTTTACATAATGTTTTTGAAAAATATTCATTATTAAATTGAATATACATCCTTAAAATTATCTATTAATAAAATGAATATTTTTTAAATCTATATAGATTGAAATTGTTTTATCATATAGATATATTTTTCTCCGATATGCATTTTTATTATGCATATTTTCTTCAATGTAAAAGCATTGAAACTTTAAATAACTGACAGGTATTTTTTAACTGCACATTTATTTATTTGTAAAATGAAGTGGCCAACCAAATAGAATTCGTAAAAGGTGGACAAAGCTTTTGGAATTTAATAATGCTACTCAAATGGTGGACAAAGTTTTTGGAATTTAATAATGGTACTCAAAAGGTGGACAAAGTTTTTGGAATTTAATAATGATATTCCAAATAGATTGCAAAATGCAATTTATAAACCTCCCAAAAATCCATTGAGTTCAGATAAATTTGAGTATGTGAGTTAATTCAGAAGTACTCATACTATTAGGGCAAGGTTCCTATACAAGGAAAACTGAATTTATGACGGGATAAAACTTTTTGAACAGACTCCAAACGAGATATTTTATGGTGTCAGCTATGTTTTTTTTAGTGAGAGAAAACATTTGTATTAATAAAAAATACAGTTTATATATCATGGATATAAACCGTCTGTAAATAAAAAATCAGATACATAGTGATCCAGACTAAAACCATATAGTCTTATGTGTGCCTAATAAAAATTTTAAATATAGGAAAAGTAACAAAAAAAACATAGATCCATTCATCCAAAAACATTTTGATTCACAAATTATAGCATATCAATCCACGGAGGAACCTGGAATATCCAACACAAAACACGATAAAAAAAAGTATAGCATCCTCCTAGAAATTGTTATTCAGGGAAAGGAAAAACACCAACATCTAGTATGGAACCTCCAATCTGAATCTCGATATGCAGTGGATCCAGTAAGCCCATCTTAGAAATCTTGTCTACATTTTGGTTGAACTCTCTTTCTATATGTTGTATAGAGGCATTCCTGAAGGACCCCCAAAGGGTCATGATTTGTTTGAGCTAGCCTTGTAGATGTGGTTGCTTGATATGAATGTTACCCCGGACAGATTAATGATGGTGTGTGAGTCCCCATATATATGTATAGTGGGAATGCTCAGGAATGATGTGAACCATAGTAGTCCCCACAAAGCCATAGCCTCCGCCTTCATATTAGTTCCACAGCCAGCCCCCCAATGAACTCATTATTCATGTTCCATAGAGATAACAGTCCAGAAACCACATCCACATCTGCCACCATGTGCGACACCATCAAAATATCCAGTTGAATATGTAATCCCAGGGCCAGTCTTCAGGATAGTCGCCTGAGGGGGTCTTATAGTGTTGGTCTGTGTATTATAATACCAACCAAGAATGCAGTCAATTACACATGGCCTATCTCCCATCACTCCCTAAAAAATAATACCATTTCGCCATCTCCAGATTTCCTTAAGAAAACATAAGGGAATACTTCGCCACTAGGAGGCTTTTTGACTCCACCAAGTCAGATAGTCTGTGATATTATCAAAAAAATTATAGGGAAATTGATACAACCAACAATTTCCATACAGATCTGCAGTGCGATGGGGAATTTAAGAAATAAATGGACATTATCTTCCACCTCCTTCCTGCAAGAAACACATATACTAGGCCCCTGCCAATTCCTCTTTTGTATATTTTCCCAAGTCAAATTCTTGTTTGTCCAAACAAGCTAGATAAATAAGATGATTTTGATAGGAAACTTGGTTTTCCAGAATTTATAGAACCATCATACCTCAAAAATATTATGGTCATGCAGCAAATGGATTTTCAACAGTCTGCTACCGAAAGATCATCTCGCTTCATCCTCCCAAGCCATCCAATCTGATCACCCTCGTCCCCCCTACAAATACCAGTCAACCTCATTTTGCCTCTAATATGCTCCCATTCCAACGCCTCCAGACCCCCCAGGCCCATCTCCCTTGCCCCCTTCCAGATAGGGATATTTCCATTCCATTGTCTAATGGATTGGTTCTAGAAAAAAATCATCAGTCATTGATGCAGTGTATGAGCCTATCCGAGAGGTGGAAATATGGCCTCATACCCATAATATGATCCAGTCCAATCAGAATCTTGTGCCTGGAACCAAAGATTCAGAAAATGCACCTCAGAAAATAGTGTCGGGTTTTGTTCAGACTGAGCCATATGACAGATCCCGAATGTACACCAATCAATACCCTGTGCATCCACATAGTAAAATCCTTACCCTTGAGGTATTTATGCCTTATAATATCTGCCCAGATTCCAATTCCGAATATGCCCCACCATAGGGTTTTTTGTAGTAAGGCCCATCCATAACACCTCAGGTCCAATACCCACCAACCACCCATGTTTTTTGGAATAGAAATGGAGGCCATGGTAGTAAGATGATATTTGCAATCAGAAGCCGAGCCAGACCAAATGAACTTAGCCATAATTCTATTGAGTTTTGAGATGATAGTAATAGAAAGACAATAGAGATGTGCCCAATATACCGCGATTTGTGTGATCGTTGACTGCGTGAGTGTGAGATGCCCTCCGAGTGATAGAATTTTTTTCTCCCACCTTGAGATCTTACCATAAAAGCAATCCACCAGCCACACCCAATCATTTATTATGTAGTTATTTGGCTTGATATGAAAACCAAATATTTCATACCACCCTCCATGCTCTTAGCCTCCACCCTAAATAAACCCTTTATATATGTTATATCCTCCTCATTACCCTTGCCATATAAAATTATGGACTTTTGATGATTCACAAAAACTCCCATGGTGTTTCCAAAGTTGAAAAATATGTGGTAAAGTGCCAACCAAGCAAATATAGAAATCATGCCCATAATAAGAACATCATCAACAAAAAAACTGTCTGACATTCAGATGTTAGACCCAATACGAGAGCCTGAAAATCACCCTGCGCCACGACCCATTTAATATGCAGACTAAGTCCATCCATGGCCAAGATGAATAGTAACAGAGATAGGGATCACCCTTGTCTTAGTGTGCGGTTCGCCCAAAAAACTAAGTGGGATATCCATTGACGATCACAATATATCTAAAATTTGAAACACATGACATGATCCAATCAATGTTTTTGGGCTATAGGCCAATTTTATGTAAAACCAGCCGCAGATAGCCCCAATCCAGGAAATCATATGTCTTCTACAAGTCCACCTTCATGATAGTCGCATTTAGTTTTTTTGTGTGAATAGAATGAAAACACTCTTGTGTAGTAGCCACAACATCATGGATCTGTCTATCTTGCAAAAATCCAAATTGTTCGGGAGATATGAATTTGGATAGCATATGCATGATCCTGCTAGAAATAATCTTGGATATTAACTTATAGATGAGATTGCACGGAGAGATGGGTCGGTAATCCTTGAAGGATCCAGTGAGCCTCCTCTTGGGGAGTGCTATGAAAGTTGATTTGATATGCGGGTGGATAAAACCTTGAAGACGAGATTCTTCCACCATAGCCAGGAGGTCCTCATGTAGATCATCAAAAACATGTATAAATAGCTCGACGGTCCATCCGTCTAGACCCGGGCATTTGGCACTACTGAAAGATCTGAGCACTTCCACTATTTATTCCTTCATAACACTATTATATAGTGCTTCATTTGAGTCATCATCAAACATAGTGGGGTATAAACCCACTCCCCAAATCTAGTCCTCAGTACAGTCTGCCTCCCTGTGCCTGTATGCCCATTCAAAATGATTGATTGCCTCCCTTTCTATGTCTTGTAGTGTCTGAATCCAATTTCCATATGAGTCCATCATATCCCAAATTGTATTAATATTCCTTCTGTGGTTGGAATATTGGTGGAAAAATTTTGTATTCTGATTCCCCTCCTGAATCCATATAGCCCTACTCTTTAATCGCCATATTACCTCCTAGATATGTAGGATAGATTGTCTTTTTCTTTTCCAGTGATCTGATGGATGTCCATAGTACCCTGGAAGGGTTGTCTGATTGAAGTTGCAGGCTCAGTCTATCTAATTCATCTGAGATATCCTTTCGGTCCTTTTTCATTTGGTATTTCTTGTTACATTCCCATATTTAAACCACCCCCTTGAAGGCCTGTAGTTTCTTCAGCATTACCACCATTGAGGAAATCTCATGTGACTTGTAATGTGTGTAGAAATCCTTCACTAGAGTGACAAAATCCAGGTCCTCCAACCACACCTGATTGAATTTAAATGGCACCCCCATTCGGAGATCATCCATGTTCCATTTTAAGATAATGTCCCTGTGGTCAGAGATAAAAGAGTTGATAATCCCTGAATGGATGTACCCCAACCTCTCAATCAGGGGCTCATGTAATAAAAATCTATCTGGTCGCTTGCCTATATGCATGTCCCTCGTCCTTCCATTATTCCATGTGGGAGCAAGTCAAGGAGGGAAAATATCCACTAGATTATAGTCGAAAATGATATCTTTTCATTTGTCTTCAATGGGATCCAATCTGCAAGAACCTCCCCAAATCACATCCAATCCAATAGTGAGGTGAGTTTCACTTCCATTAGGAGGGAATCCAGTACCAAGATCCCTGAATCCACCAATTTCTCCCAAAAACCGATCATATCTCGATAGGGGGCGTATATATTGATAATGTGAATGCGTCCCGGGAGACCTCTAATTTTCCCCATCAAGAGAATGCCAGCAAAACAAGAGTAAGCCTTCATAAAAACCCACCTCGGGTTCCATAGTGCAACGAGACCCCCGGAGAGGCCAATAGAGTCTATTGCTACAATATGCCATTCAGGAAACATCTTTCTGAAATATGATACCAAATTTCGGGCCAAGTGCATAGATTCCTCGAGAAGAATGATGTTGGGGCAAGATGAGTAGAACAGTTCCTTGAGGATAAGAAATTTATGAGCGGCCCCCAATCTGTGAATATTCATAGAGAGGACAAAATTCATGTTGCCCTTAGAGAGGGCTCATTTTCTCTAAGGGCCTATGGGTTGACAGTTGATGCAATTGGAATATCAATAAGTGCATATGGGTCAGATGGACTGAAAGGGAGGGTATGTGTCCTCGAAAGTGGCAACTATCTCTACTATGAGTTCGACGAACCGTGATGTTCCTAGATGAATTTGGGTTGATATGGGGCGATAAGGATTTGCGAGGCTTGTGGATAATGAGTGTGCGGAGGTCCAGTGTCTTTTTGTTTAGTAAAAAATAAATATCAATGTCAACCGAGTTTGTCGGAGAGGATACGGGGTAGGTCAGCGATAGGGGTCATGGGCCCGTCACCGGGGAATGTTTGAAGCGAAGAGGGGGAGTGGGGGCAGGAATGTAAGTGATATGTCTCGAAGATATGGCGTAAATTGCCATTAATGGGGGAGGGGTTTGCCTCGAAAGAGACAGGTCACCGCAAGGTGGATGAGTGGACCTATCAAAGGGAAAATGGGTTGAGTCATCAACAACAGGTGACCTAGTATCATGTGTCATCCAGGGAGATGAGGGAACATCGATCAGAGAGGTATACTTCCGGTTATGAGGATAATAATGAGAGGAGAGGTGTGAGAAAAGACAAGGGGGAGTACCTGATGGAATATTCTTCTGATCCACCACTACCCCTGCAATCCGGTTGCCAGCAAAGAGAAAGTCCCTTCCATCAACCATATATGTCGATCCATGCAATGATCCTCTGTGGGGAAATCGACCTCCCCCCGTCTGCGTGGGTATTGTGCCATGAGGTGGCCAATATAGTGGCAAATGAGGCATCGAAATGGGACGCCCCAAAATTCCAAGCACTATGGTAAATGGGTACCTTCCTAGTGCAGCTCTATGTGGTCCAGGAAACCTCCCATATACTCCTTCTCAATTAGGACCCAGGTGATCCTCTTATCTCTAGCTTCCAATCACTATGGATCCACATAAACAAATTTTCCAATGGCATTTCCAATATCCATAAATACCTACCGAGTCGACAATTCAATCGGTAAACCAGGTAGCTTGACCCAAATCAGTCTGTTCTTGGGTGTCTCCTTCAGTGGGTTGAAATAGAAAACCTCTCCCTCGAATCCATGACTGCCCATTTATCCTTTCCAAATCTTCATGGCACAAGAAGTGCAAGCTTGACCACTGTGGGCATATATCCCAGGAGGGTCTTCTACTTCATTTTGACCCAGTAGCGCATGTTCCCCTCCATAATCTCTGCGCAATCCCATCTACCCACGAGAGCCTGCTTCTGAACACTGTGAATGCGATCAATCAATACGTCATGACCAAAAATCAAAATAGGCATCGAGGTGGTAATATGAACAACCCATTTATTCCTTCTATGCCGTGAGCCTCTAAACATACCACGATGATCCCCATGAGATTGAAGAATTGCATGTTCGCCACCTGGGGGGATCACCAGACGGACCCTCCATATTCCTTGTGTCAATATCATTGGGTCCATTGCCCAAATCACCCATGCGGCTGCCCTGGTGGTTCCACTTCGCCTCCAACTTGGCTTTGATGTAAGCTTCGTGGGTGGACGTGTCCGAAGTGAGTGGGTCTAATAATGCAGTTTGCACAGATATATGCATGGATTTGTAGGTTTCTGTAAACATTTTATTAACAGTCTTCCCTTCTTTTCGACTGATTTATATACCTAATTGGGCTAAATTTCTTGTTTCACTAGAGTAAAAAATTAAAACTAGTACAAAAGATAGTTATTAGTTTCTCTTGGCTAATACTATCAATGAATCATCAAAGCACATCCACAACTCAATAACTTTCTGGTTGTTCATTCACAATAAAATGAGACAAAAAATATACCAGATTTATATGGTAAAACTCAGACAACTTACCAAAGAAACATCTTTCACCAAAACTATTCTGTTTTATTTTTTAAGGAGCATTATTGCATTCAAACTTATTATACATTCCCTTGCAATAGTTGCGGTAATTATATTTTTAGTTTATAAAACTATATAGAAACAACAACATTTACTTGAATAAACATAAAATTTAAATTGTTGTGATATTTTTAAATTTTTTTCTAGTTTCAACTGGTGACCTAAGTAATATCAAATATTTGAAAATAGAGATATTCAAAGTTGAAATTAGCTAATTATAACTTGGTTTAAAAAGAGGAAAACAAACTAGGGGAGGGTCGCCATTACCTGTGCGCCCTCCCCACCACGTCGCAAAACCACGTGTCAAAGAACATGGAGCCGGTACGACACTTGTCCACCGTGGAGCTCCGCGTGTTGGGCATCATGTCATCCCATAAAACTTTCACTCCGTGCCATTTCCGCCGTTTGTTTGGGGTCATTGCTGCGATGTTCCATTTTCCCTTTGTCTTTCTGCTCGGGGCCGATTGTTGGGCGAAGCCCCCCGCCGAAGATGACGCAGGGCAGCCCCAGAACCTGCGTGCTTCGTCCTGTATTAATGTGCTATTGCAAGCGTTTGTTCGATTGATAAGGTTTATGGACCTGCGCACTTCGTCTAGTATGCAGGTGTTGGTGCAAATGTTTGTTGGAGGTTTAGGGTTTGTGGTTGGAACATCGCTTCTGCTTTTCTTTTGGTTTTCTGCCTGGATTTCTTGGTCGTTCTAGACTGCCGGTAGTTTAGGGTTTCTCTGGTGGTGGTCTTATTCGCCAATTTTGTTGTTCGGGGATGAGCCAGTTGCAGTTTTACTGAGCTCGAGGTAATTGCTTAATTTGTTGCTAATTTGTTGTTTTGGTCTGGTATTTTTGGTGGTTTTCTGTTGTCTAATGGCCTTTTCTTCTCGTTGTAGGTGTGGAGAAGGTCTGGCGAGCTCCGGGGAAGGTCGGCGACCATCCATGGCCTGTATCCCATAGGATTTTAATCCTACCAGCAATTTCTCTGTGTTTTTCAACACAAACAACTCTATTTGGATATTTTGTAAACTTTCTATGGCATTTTTTTGAGGGTTTAGGGTTTTTGTGGATATTTTGATGTTGTTTGTTGTTGAGGGTTTAGGGTTTCTGTGGAAATTTCACTGTTTTCGCTGTTATTTTCGCCATCTCGTGCCATCCTTGGAGATTAAGATGCCAATGGAATCACCTGGAATCAAACTTACTGCATTACCAACACCTCCTGTGCCGTGCCCTCGGCCGTCTAGTGCCATCCTCGGCGGAGGGCTTCACCCAACAACCGGCCCCGAGCAGAAAGATAAAGGGAAAATGGAACATCGCAGCAATGACCCCAAACAAACCCTCTCCTTGTTTTTGCTGTTATTTTCACCCCGTGCCATCCTCGGCGGAGGGCTTCGCCCAACAACCGTCCAGGACAACAATACCCTCTCTTCTTGGCCCACAATTCTGCTCTCCTCTTGGCATTAAGGACAGAGCACAGGCTCTGTCTATCAACAGATAAAATGTGTTCCAACTGTTGCAGTTTGTAGCCACCTCAATTGAAATTTTTGTGTCCTGTTTTTTGTGGGGTTGAGAAGAGATTTGGGTTTAGAACTGGCTTTTAAATATTAATCAAATTTTGCAGGTTGTCGTAACTAGACAAAGTTTCAGTCCTTTTATAGAAATTTTTGTGTCCTGTTTTTTGTGGGGTTGAGAAGAGATTTGGGTTTAGAACTGGCTTTTAAATATTAATCAAATTCTACAGGTTGTCGTAACTAGACAAAGTTTCAGTCCTTTTATAGAAATTTTTCTGTCCTGTTTTTTGTGGGGTTGAGAAGAGCTTTGGGTTTAGAAATGGCTTTTAAATATTAATCAAATTCTGCAGGTTGTTGTAACTAGACAAAGTTTCAGTCCTTTTATAGAAAATTTTTTGTCCTGTTTTTTGTGGGGTTGAGAAGAGATTTGGCTTTAGAAGTGGCTTTTAAATATTAATCAAATTCTGCAGGTGGCTTTTATGGAACAATGCATCCATTACTTCTCTGAAATGGTGTTTAATTATACTCTTTGTCGCTGCTCTTAATTGACTTGCATAACGTTTCCCTTAGGCTCCCCTTTTAAAAGCTTATCCTCTCATGGCATCCATCACCTGTCTTCACCTCGTCCTTGAAAGCTTTTGTCAGGAACTTCACTATTTGTATTTGAAATGAATCCTCTCTCGCTATTTCACTGCTCACCTATCCAATAGTTTCATCTTGCAATTTTCTTAAATTCACTTTAAAAATAATTTTTGGGTTCCAACCACTCTGAATGACCACAATCCACTTCTCTTTAAAGTCTGAGATCAATGGATATCATTATTAAGCCATTGCACTTTTGTAGAAAGTCGTTAGATTGACTAATTTGAGTATATTTACAGTTAAGCAAATTTGGGGTTATTTTGGTTTGGCTGAAAATAACAAATTCTTTAATGGCCATATTTATGGGGTTGTATAAGTCTACCATTGCAGTTATTTAACTATGAGCATATATAGCTTCCCTGCATTTATATCTATGAACAAATTAGTTATCTGTTGTTAACCCTTAATTATCTAACAAAACTTACATGTCCTGAACCAATGAAAATCAGTGCACCAAATAGAATGAAAAATATACAATTGAAACATTCAATTTGTGTCAATTTACAAAGGCAGATTCTCCAACAGCTTTGAGTGGATTCTCAATTTACATAGTGTATTTTTGATCTATAACACTTGATTTATTGGACATTCAATTTAGAAGACAAATTTCTCCAAACTGCTTTGAGTGGATTCTCATTTATACAACACTTTTCCATTACTTTACATTTTGATAGTCCCCTGAATTTAATACTATTGTCGTTGCTCTCAATTGACTTGCATAACGTTTCCCTTAGGCTTCCCTTTTAAAAGCTGATCCTCTCATGGCATCCATCACCTATCTTCACCTCCTTCGTGAAAGCTTTTGCCAGGAACTTCACTCTTTTTATTTGAAATGAAGCCTCTCTCGCTATTTCACTGCTCACCTATCCAATAGTTTCATCTTGCAATTATCTTAAATTCACTTTAAAAATAGTTTTCGAGTTCCAACCACTCTGAATGACTGCAATCCACTTCTCTTTAAAGTATGAGATCAATGGATATCATTATTAACCCATTGCACTTTTGTAGAAAGTCGTTAGATTGACTAATTTGAGTATATTTACAATTAAGCAAATTTGGGGTTATTTGGGTTGGGCTGAAAATAACAAATTCTTTAATGGCCATATTTATGGGGTTGTATAAGTCTGCCATTGCAGTTATTTAACTATGAGCATATATAGCTTCCCTGCATTTATATCTATTAATAAATTAGTTATCTGTTGTTAACACTTAATTATCTAACAAAACTTACATGCCCTGAACCAATGAAAATCAGTGCACCAAATAGAATGAAAAATATACAATTGAAACATTCAATTTGTTTCAATTTACAAAGGCAAATTCTCCAACAGCTTTGAGTGGATTCTCCATTTACACAGTGCAGTTTTGATCTATAACACTTGATTTATTGGACATTCAATTTAGAAGACAAATTTCTCCAAAATGCTTTGAGTGGATTCTCATTTATACAACACTTTTCCATTACTTTACATTTTGATAGCCCCCTGAATTTAATAGTATTGTCGCTGCTCTCAATTGACTTGCATAACGTTTCCCTTAGGCTTCCCTTTTAAAAGCTAATCCTCTCATGGAATCCATCACTTGTCTTCACCTCGTCCGTGAAAGCTTTTGTCACGAACTTCACTCTTTGTATTTGAAATGAAGCTTGTCTCGCTATTTCACTGCTCACCTATCCAATAGTTTCATCTTGCAATTTTCTTAAGTTCACTTTAAAAATAAATTTTGGGTTCCAACCACTCTAAATGACTGCAATCCACTTCTCTTTAAAGTCTGAGATCAATGGATATCATTATTAAACCATTGCACTTTTGTAGAAAGTCGTTAGATTTAATTTGAGTATATTTACAGTTAAGAAAATTTGGGGTTATTTTGGTTGGGCTGAAAATAACAAATTCTTTAATGGCCATATATATGGGGCTGTATAAGTCTGCCATTGCAGTTATTTAACTATGAGCATATATAGCTTCCCTGCATTTATATCTATGAAAAAATTAGTTATCTGTTGTTAACCCTTAATTATCTATTAAAACTTACATGCCCTGAACAAATGAAAATCAGTGCACCAAATAGAATGAAAAATATACAATTGAAACATTCAATTTGTTTCAATTTACAAAGGCAAATTCTCCAACAACTTTGAGTGGATTCTCAATTTACACAGTGCAATTTTGATCTATAACACTTATTTATTGGACATTCAATTTAGAAGACAAATTTCTCCAAACTGCTTTGAGTGGATTCTCATTTATACAACACTTTTCCATCACTTTACATTTTGATACTCCCCTGAGGTAGATTGCCTCCTCATTTGAGATTGTTTGGTCATTTGATTTTTGTATTTAGCCATTTTCCTAAGCCTTTGGCCATTATCTCTTGTCCAAAGTTGGAATGGAATGTTATTATTGAATTCCCAAACATTGTAGCAATGACGCCAAACAAACGGAGGAAATGGCGTGGACACAGAATTTTATGTGATGACACGATGCCCAACACGTGGACCTCCACGGTGGACAAGTGTCATACCGGATCCATGCACTTTGACATGTGGTTTTGCGACGTGGCGGGGAGGGCGCACATAATAACTTATAGAAATAGTTTTATCATATTTAATATTTTACAGAAAGACATATTCCATTAAAAAATATCTTATCAACACACAGTTAGGTTGCCACAAGAAATCACTACTAGGTTGTAAGCCATAATGTTTCTTGTGACAAGAAAAAGGTACAATCTAGTGTTGTAAGCCAAAATGTTTCTGTGACAAGAAAAAGATACAATCTAGTGTTGTAAGCCAAAATGTTTCTGTGCCAAGAAAAAGATACAATCCATCCAAAATCCACATCATAATGTGGTTAGAACCAAAAACATATGACACCCCACTTCTTTATGGCCCTGAGAATCTTGAGTGCCAAAACTCCCCCAGTTGCCTTCTTGAGCCAGGTAGGTTGGCCTACCAGTCAAGGGCTGATTAGGAAATGGTTGATTTCTGCCATATGATTGATTCCAATTTGCAGCTTCCAACCATGGAGGTACTGAGTACCCATACCTCACATTTGCACTACTGACCCCTGCATTAAGTGGAGGTGTATAATGAGCATACAGAGAATTGACACCAACTCTTGTAGGAATAAGGCAAGTGGGTAAACCCTCAGTTTGATAGTGTGGCACTTGAATGTTTATGAGATCTTGGAATAATGGTGTATTATCTGCAATGGAGTCCAATGAGTTTGAAATAATCCTGGTTTCATCAGCTATTCTTGTATCGTTGATCATCCCTTGTTCCTTTTCAAGAATTTGTTGTGCCTTTCGTTTTTCCTTTTCCTGTCTTGCCATTTGCTTTTATTGGTCCTTAACTTTCCTTGCTTTATCTCTTTCAATCCTTCCATCTGCTCGACGTTGTGTTGCAACAATCCTTGCTGCCTTCTTCTCCTTGACTAGATCCTTCTTTTTCTATTTTAATTATTGCATTTCCAATTTCTTTTTTTTCAGACTCAACTAACAGGTTTATATAGTCCTATGAGGTGAGTAATTGTGAGCTTCGGCCCAGACGAAGACTACCCGGTGCACCTTGCTTTTTTTCATTGATACTCTCTCTACTGGTAGCTTTAGGAACCGTCCAAGTGTCTTCTCCACCCCTCCCACTTGCATGTCATTGCTTGGTACTTCCCTTTCAGTATTTGTTGGAACTGATTGAACTATATCATTGTCTTCATTTGATGCCTCATTATGTTCTTCATCTTCTTCCATTGATCTATTGTCCACAAAAAAATGAACAATTTCACTGTTCAATTCTGTTGGTTGTGAGGGCATGTTCATGCTTTCTTCATTGGTTGCTGAGACACTATGTGCATTCATATTGATCATTGCTTCTGCTAGCCATGAAGGTGGGGTTACTTGGCTTGGCAATGTCAATTGGTCATTGTCAACTGCATGTTCAACGATATCATTAACAATATCAGCAACAGGAATTTCATGTTCTTGAGTTGGTGGAACAATCTCCATGTTACTGTGAATTTGTTCATTGTTATATTGTGTTTCACATACAGTTTCATCATCTTCAGCATATAAGTTTCCTTGAGACACGGAAATCATATTACCAGCTTCAACAACATCATCTTGGTCATCTACTTCTTGCACTTCAACACCTGTTTGGGCATTCCCTTCTTCCTAACCATCCACATGAAACAATTGGCTACAATTAGTATCATGCATAAGAGCATCATAGTTCAGTGGCCAGATTCCTGTCCTCCTAAAGCCAGCCTTGATATTTGATGGTGTCAAAGTCCTTTTAAAAGTTTTACTTGTAAGCTTTGCTAGCTCAAACCTTTTCACCTCAACCCCTGGATTCTTTGCCATCCATGCAATGCGCTACGACCTGAAATATTTCTTGAAAGGGCCAAACACACTAACATCAAGGGGTTGCAGTTTGTGAGTGGTATGAGCAGGCAATGTCAACAGGTCAATGCCTAAATTGTTTTCTTCCTCAATTGTTTGTACAGCCATGTGGCTCCCATGGCCATCTAATATCAAAAGGTGTCTGTTATTAGGCGAGACGCCACCTGGTACCAATGCAGCAAAGTGAAAAAGCCAACTTAGAAATAGTTCTTTAGTCATCCATGCATGGGGATGTGCAGCCATGCATGAACCTGGTTCACAGTTCTATATATAGTTTTTCAGTTGATTTTTACCTTTGAATAGATAAAATCCTGGGATTGAAGTACCAATTGCATTGACACAAATAAAATAGTTATCCACTCCCTGCTCTTGGGAAAAATCTTTGGCACATTTCAGCTCCCTCTCTTGGCAATTACCCGCATGCCACAATTCCTCCCTACCTGTAAACCTATTTCATCACAATTCCATATATGGTCTGCTCCATAAGAATGTTTATAGTAAGCACTAGAAAGTGTGTCATAGAACTTTTGCACAGCTGTAGGGCACAAATTTAATGCTCTGTCTCTGTCAAGGTCCTCAGCAGTACGCAATACAAGTTGTGGATGCCTTTTATAAAACCCAAACCACCTTGATTTACCAGGAAACCCATCTTTGAATGGGTTTGGCCTCCCTTGACAGATTTGAGCAACTGTTGATTTGAGTTGTATCAACTCTAGCCCATGTCACAGTTAGGCCATCTCTTTACACCACTCAACCACCTCGGCCTCCTCCTTGTTAGTCATAACTGTAAGAGGCCCTCTACGTTTTGTATGAGTCAGTGCATTTATCCAATAATGTATTGACGAGGGAGGAATACGATGTTTTTTTGCAGATGCCCGAACTAAGTATCCATTAAACTCTATATCGTCAATTGCAACTAACATTTGTTCTTTTGTCCATCCTCTTATAGCACTGATATTTTTAGTTGAGCTTACCCCTTGGATCGTTGTTGATGGTGGTTTTGTGGCTGATGGCATGTTAACATCAGCTGCTGTCACATGGTCATCCTCAACAATGTTCCCTGGTGCATTGTTGGCATTGACATCAGCTGGCCTGTCCTCATCAGACGATGTGCATCATAGCTGCGCACCCCTTGTCACTCTCCTGCCACTTCTCCTTGTACGAGTAGAGTAACTTCCTTTTGCCATAGATGCAACAACCTGTAAAATTATTGCATGCATTTAGACATTAGAATATTTGTAAATTATGCTTCATTACTTCTGCAAAAATACTTTTCCTTTATTACAGGAAATTATCAACATGTATGTTACAGGAAATCGAATTGCATTACTTATGTTACAGGAAATCGAATTGCATTACTTCGTAGTCTCTCATTGCAAATTATTTCGTAGTCTCTCAATTGCCTGCCTATTCATCAATTTAGAAAACTTTATATGTCTTCAAGTAGGATTCTATGATAGTTGTTTCAATATCATTTTCCATTTTTTTTGTTGTTTGGCATTGCCAAAAATGTCTCGGTACTGAAACTTCTCCATTGCAGTCCATGGCCATCATTCCAGGCATAAATTCTATGCTGGGAACAACTTGCAAATGTCATTCCATGTAAATCCATAGTTCATCAATTTAGCAACTTTTATATGGATTCAAGTCGGATTCTATGATAGTTGTTTCAAATATCATTTTCCATTTTTTTTGTTGTTTGGCATTGCCAAAAATGTCTCAGTACTGCAACTTCTCATGGATTTTCAAAATTTTGCTTCCTTTTCCTGAAATAAGCAGTCAAAATTCACCTCCTAGGGCCACCTGCAAAAATTAGTTTTCACATTGATGGATTTACATTTTAATATTTTCTCTAGGTTTTGGATAGCACTCACAACCTCAAATGTCTAATATTCCTTATCTCACCAAGATGGGAGAATATTCCCACAAAAAATGAAGGATGTGAGAATGGAATACCATATCAAGGTGTCCATGAAATACATGAATAACCAGGACCCATGATCACACCACATAAATTTTGTCACTTTGATTAAGTAAAACATGCCACTTGCATGGAATATTTTTAATCTTCAATTTTGAGTTCATTGGAGAGACCATAGGTTTGATTTGGAAATAGTAGTTGAAGAGGAATTTTGCAAGCAACAATCTCAAGGAAGAATAAAAAGAAGCAATGCCAAAATCTCAGAAGTGATGAAAACTAGGGTAACTGTCAAATAGTTTATCAATGTTTTGTTTTCCTCCTTTGACCATCTCAAAGCATGATTCCTTTGAGCCCATATCTCACTATAAAACACAACAAAGATAATGGTCCATGCCAATACCACAATGATTTTTGATACCATACTCATTCAAACTAGTGAAGTCTCTCTTGACACTAAATTGTATTATATTCTAGCATCAAGCAATGACTACCAAAAACATAGGCTTACCTATGTAATGAAGGCACTAAAGAGCCCTGTTGATGTGTCTCTAGTTTATGATAAATTATAATCAAGCTTGTTTGCTCTTGTTCTCATCATTGTTGCCACATGGTTATTAAAAAAAAATTTGAATTTATTTTGCTACAGTAGCATGGAACTCTTTTGAACCACGCCCCTATTATCTTCAAGAAAACCAAGAAAAACATCCCTTGGAATATTTAGTTACTCTGAATATTTAGTATGACCAGACAGATCATGTAAGAACTCTGATAAATGAAAACAATAAAAACAGAACTGTAAGAACAATGACTTTCAATGGTTGTTTGTGAAACAATCCAGGTATCCTTCTAACAGTTATGGCCAGACAGATCATGTATGAAATCTGATAAATGAAAACAATGAAAACAAAGGTGTAAGAAGAATGAGTTGTAATTCATATAACTAACCTGGATATATTGGCACCTGCTTTGTGATGTTGTCTTCAAGTTTGTTGAATAGTTTGAAAGCATAAGATGCAACTTCAACAGTGGGTGGACTTCTTTTATAGTTTTGGGCACTTGAATTTAATTGGTGGACATGGATGCACATGGATTGCAATGGCTTCATTTTGAATGTGTGGTCTGGATTTAATTTGATGTGATCTAATGCTTGGGAATTGGTTATTTGTTGATCCATGTGCTTTGATCTGTTTTAATGAGAAATAAAGTGAGTTGGGTATCATTTATTACAGTTATTGGGTCTGGGTGTCATTTATTGCACAAAGTGGGTTTAAATGTTATTGGTTTGGGTGTCATTTATTGAACATAGGGTGTTTAGTTGTTGAAAAATACAGCAGTTATGGTTGACATACGTTACCTTTTGTTATGTGCAAGTAGGCATATTTATTTGGGATGCAAAGCTGCAGTTCTGATGAGTGGGGGTTGAAGTGACTGCTGCATTGTACTTCTAGAATAGACCATTTTGGAAGCCTTTATGGTTTTAGTTGTTTTCTAGTTGGGTCAATATGGTTTGCAGTCTTAAC
This sequence comes from Pinus tabuliformis, assembly GCA_031772625.1. NCBI lineage: Eukaryota > Viridiplantae > Streptophyta > Pinopsida > Pinales > Pinaceae > Pinus > Pinus tabuliformis. The sequence goes on from CM062806.1 coordinate 686,914,552, forward strand.
TAGTAAAATACTATTTATGGACAGTTGTGGGCCCAGTCAATGTATGGGGAAATTTTGGACATAAATTAATACTTATTTATAATTAATGTTATTTATTTTTGTTTAAATATTGGTTTCAAAAGTCTCAATTTATGGTAGTTTGGTGGGACCAGTACTATATCAATTACTGGTCCCTGCACAACATTAGGAATCTCTCCCCTAGCATGAGTTAGTAAATGTCGTTTACTAGCCAATAGCAATATGTGAGAAAAGTCCACTAGGCCTGTTTGCGAACAATATTTTCTTTTTTTTAAATATAACCTTCCATTGTGTGCTTCCTCGAACTTACTCGTATGTCACACAGCAGTTGTCGAGGTTGCCACGAATCTTTCCGGAAGCTACGGATACAAGGTAATGAATCTTCAAAAATGTAGCCCAACAAGCTAGAAATAAAGTATAAGGAATTAATTGAATATAGTTCAATATCAACAAATGAAATATTTAGATAGATAAACAGAAAAGGTTGAGATAAAATAACTAGTCATCCTCAAAGACAGACTCTTTGTCATTAGCACTACTTATTATGACCAATCACTCTTTTTCATTAAATTGATAGGGTTTTTTTTATCTGGGTTATTTTAATCATTTTGTTAATTGATACTTTTGTTGAAATGATTTAAATTAAAAAATGTCAATATTTTTTTAGTGGTTACCCTATCCATAAATGAAATTGAGAATAACAATTTCCTTACATATCTAAATCATGTGTTTAAACTTTCTTTAAATTAATTTCTTACTAAACTATGATTTAAAATTTGCTACTTATATATATTTCCACTTATTAGGATTAGACAAAAAAAAAAAAAATTATAAAAATTAAAGAAAAATGAAATTAAAAATAAAATTTAAACACATGGTTTTGTGTGTTAAATTGTGTGTGTTACATTAGAAAATGTGTGAGTTGTGATTACAATCATGTGTGTTAAATTGTGTGCGTTACATTAGAAAATGTGTGAGTTGTGATTACACTCGTGTCATCTCCATGAGCTGCTCCATTGCAACGCGTTTTAAATAGCTTTCATTGTGAAATAAATGGCTTTGACTGGTATTTCTAAGATCAAGATTTTTAATTACTGAGTTCTGCTTGCAATGAACAATTTTGATAATATCATGCGATTACCATTTCATCTTCTTGTAGCATGATTGTTTTTATGTGCGTTTTGTTTATTAATTTATTTATCTTAGTTTTCAATTGGTTTCATGAAAATCTTTTACATATTTAATAATTTTTGTTTCATAAAAAAGCTTTGTAAAAATTATAAGTGTCTTAGGTTCATAATTAAGTGGTAAATATCTATTTGGTTTTAATCTTTTTATTCCTTTTCATTTATGAATATTTGTTTTAGATTTTTGTTGTTAAAACTTTTCATGTAAGCCGTGGATGTGAAGAGGCGTACTTTTTTATGACTTTCTTTCCAGATTTGTTTATTTTCTTGCAGTGTAAATAGTGTGCCATTATTTCGTGGTAAGTGGAAGCACTTTGCAACTATTTGGCTCCCATTTACTGTCATTGTAAGAGATCTACAATTGTTTGGTTTAGTATTATCCCTTTCTCTCTTGGCTCAAAAATAATATGGTGGTTTTTCTTTATAATATTCTCTTTAATGTATAGAATTATTTATGAAATTAAAGATTGATGTTGTGTGAATAGTTTTCCTAATAATATTTTCAATTGTTTTGCTAATAATATTTTGAGTTTGTTTATAAGGATTATTAGTTATAATTATTTGATCACTGAAAAGTTAAACCTACTCATTCATAGTCATTGCATTGATACATTCAAACTTAGTTTTTGTTAAAATGATTAAAATCTTGAATTAACTAAAGCAATATATTTATAAGAACATGCAATTTCTATACCAAAAATTATTACTTTCTTGTTAGTTTAATAAATTAATTAATAAATATGCATTTGGCTTTAATTCTTTTCATTTATTAATTTTTGTTGTTATAACTTTTTGTAGAAGTATTAGGTTTGAAGAGAGGCATTTGTTATTGTCATGTGGGACTCTTTGGCTAGAAGAGATTTGTATTTCATCCCAATGTAAACAATGTGCTTTTGTTTGGTGATCAATGCAAGCATTCTACATATGTTTGGCTTGTATTTGTTGCGATTGTAAAGCATTTGTAATTCTTTGGTTGAGTAAAAGCAGTTTTTCTCTTGACTCAAAATACAGTGCCTTTTCTTTACAATGTTCTCATATTATTTCATTGTTGAAAAGTTAAAGCCAACCATTTATGTTTTGTAATATTAATTGAAGTTGGGTTATTTTTTTTAATATTCAACCATTTATGGTGGTCATGTTAAACTATATGGTTCATAATATTGTTAATATTTGAATTCAATCCCACAGGTAACACAATTTTTAGTTTGGTATATTTATATTTTACCATGCAATTATATTTTACTACCTCCTACCATGGTTTGGTTTTCCAAATGGCTTTGATTGGTATCTCTCTCTTCAACTGTATTAATTGCTCAACATTTAAGAAGTTTTGGTTTATTAAAAACTTTGCAAAAATTTAATGTGGACAAAATATAATTATTGGTTGTGATGTCAAACTAAAACTCAATATTGTAATTATCAAACATACTGGATTGCTGATGAAAATAGAGATTGGTTTTGGGTAAAAACTAATATATTAAATAGAAAACTAAAACATAATATTATAACCCACTCAATTAACTATAGACAGATAGAAAATTACAAATGCTTTCCAAAACATAACCCTTCTAATTTTAATTTTAATGATATAAGATTATTTTTAATTCATTATTTTTAATATTAAAAAATATATATTAATAATTATTAAACATTAGATTAATATAAACATAAAATTTGTTATAAAACTATTTTTTCGTCAAACTAAAAATCAATATTGGAATTATCAAACATACTATGTCAAAAAACATGTTGATGAAAATAGAGATTGGTTTTGCCGGTTGATGAAAACAAAGATTGGTTTTGCATTTTAGTTAATTATTGAATAGAGCGATATTAATATAAATAATATTAGTATTATATAACAAAATAAAACCTAATATTTTAACCCACTCATAGCCCACTCCACTGGCTAAGAAGAAATAGAAATTTACAAATGCATTCAAAAGAATAGCCCCTTGTAATTTTAATGATATAGAATTTAATTATTTCCTAATAAAATAACTGTAAAATAAGTGATAGGTCAACTAAATGGTTACAGGAACGAAATCTTTGATCACTTTGAGAGGAAGGCATAAAAATACTGAAGTTCTTGGTATTGTAAATGAATATGTATCTATTGACTCTATCATTTTTCAATTTTATGGAGGACGGACCAACAAAAATACAAAAATTATAAGTTGAATGAAATAATTATTTCTGTTAGCAATATATCAAACCCAATAAATTAAATTCAAAATAAGTAAGGCTACACCATTGAAACAAATGATATATTGCAAAATTTAGAATGCCACGCTAATATTTTAATATACCATGCTCATAAACAATTTTCAAAGTTTATTTTTTAATATGAGGTTTTATTTTTTAATATAGGATTTAGTATTGGAGTTGTCTTTAGTGCGACTTTTTGGAGATTCGGTGACGTAATCCGGCGGAAAAAATTGAGGTTAAATCTTGATTTGTATTATTTAAAATGGTTTTTTAACTGCATATTTGGATTCAGCGCCCTGAAAAACCCCTAGGACGCTTTGATTGTGTAGAAATTGGCTATCAAAATTGCGATTTCACTTGCGATTTCAATAAATTGTGGTCGGATTTTAGATAAATTTGACCAGAAAAACCCACCGGAAAAGCTTCCAAAAAGTCTCACTAAAAACAACTCCTTTAGTATGAGGTTTACTAATATATTATTTTATATTTATTAAAATTTAAGTTAATAATAATAATAATAATTTTTTAAGAATTTAGTATAAAAATTCTCTTGCTAATATATGTAATAATTTAAATTTAATATATTTTAGCAATTGATTTTAAAAAAAGTTAATAAGTTACACCATTGAAACAAATCAGATGTTTCAAAATTTAGAATGCCACTCTAATATTTGACATATACTTGTATGCATCTAAATAATTTACAAAGTTTATTTTTTAATATAAGGTTTTATTTTTTAATATTGGATTTAGTATTAAATTAACTAATATATTATGTTATGTTTATTAAATTTTAGGTTAATAATAATAATATAGTTTTAATAATTTAATATAATAATTTTTAGCTATTAAATATAATAATTTAATTTAATATATTTTAGCAATCAACTTTAAAAAACTTTAATGTTGTTAATAAAAAAGTACCTATCATACAAATATAAAGAAAAAATAGATTATTTTGATAGAAATTTTAATTTCATACATTAAATATTTAATTTATTTTATTAATTATAATTTAAAAAAAATAGATTAATTTGATTAAAAATTGTAAATTTATACATTAAAATATTTAATTTAATTTTATAATTACAATTTTTTTTTTGTTTTTTCACAATGTAAAATTAAAATTACAATTTGTACTTGAAAAATCTTTAAAAACGTTGAAATCTCACTTGAAAAATGAATCCTGAATAATTAGCATTTATTGTTTAATAATATTAGAGTTAGTATGAGTGTTTAGTTCATCCACGCTTTGGTTGTGCTATAAAGGTCTTAATATAGGTTTTTATATCACTTTAGGTTTTAAGATTTCAGGATCAGGGAAAATTTTAAGAACCCCCTAAATTTATATGTATATTAAATGAGCGAATCTCCATGGTATATAAGAAAAATGGAAGGCGATTTTATCAATAATATAATATGTATATATAATTTTTTGGCGAATCTCTTACCAGGCATGGTGAATATTTTACTCAATTATAAAATTTTGTAAAATCTTGGTGAGTCTTTCACTAAATAATAAAACTTTGTAAGGTCCTAGTGAATCTTAGCATTGTGAACTCTTAGAGAATTTTTTGAAAAAGTATAAAACCATATATGACAAGAGCCACATGGTGGCAATATCATTGTTTTTCACATTTCCACGAAATGGAACTTGTTTATAAAATTATAAAAAATCCAACCAAGTCCCTTATAATATGCAGGTAAGCTTATAACAGAGTCTTATACATCTACTACGCTTGTCTTCATTCAAGTGTCATAGCTGCTATACTTAACACTATGAATCACAACTCTCTCAGAACTCAACTCTATAGTGTAATTAAAAAGGATTAGTGAAATAGAAGCTTTTGTGAATGAGCCAACTAATTATCACTGCTAAACAATCAATCCAGACTATGAAGTCTTCCATCTTGATCACAATCATGCTCACGATCAAGGGAGTGCGACCACCTAGCCTGACATAATGGCCATCATAGCTTCCAATAATCAACAACCACCTTGCAAGGACATCCTAGCTCATGTCTCATGAATTTTATTCATCAATATTAACTAATATAAATCTTATAAAGATAATATTAGAATCCTCTCCAGATTCACTGTTAATACAAGGGTAAAGGAAATTTTCTAGCTCAAGGCACTAGCCAATACCAACTTTGGTATTTGTGACCCCTTTGTGGGGATGCACCTACCCTGCCCCGTTGGGTTTCTGCCTTGTAACATAGTTCAAGGATCACAAGACTTTCCAATCTTCCTACTCCATTAGACACACTTTATATGCTATACATAGTGAATGGAAAAGAAGCATTATAGAACACACAATTTCAATATCAAAATCAAAATCTTAACCACTGATTAATAAAGAATAACAAGTAGTGTAATGAATTGTTCCGAGTTATTTATTTACAAGCTGTAAAGAATGTAGTGGAATGGAAATATTACTTAGGCAACCCTTCAATATTTTCTACTAATATGTTTGTGCATGTACATATGAAATTAAGAGCATTGTTGAATACAAAGTTTCCTTTTCTCTTGCCTCCATTTTGACAAATCAGTGTGAAATCAGTGTCACTTTGAATCTCCTTTCCTGTGTGGATGTTTTGACAAATCAATGTGAAATCAAAGTCACTTTGAATTTCCTTTTCTGCGAGGGATCACATCCACAACTTGATTAGTAAAATATAATATACTATATATTATGTTCAAGAAACTGACTGGAATCTACTATATTCTTATTTTGAATTTGAATATCTCAGGAAAACATAAGAGATAAAAATGTATATGGCCTTAGTAGCTAGAAAACAATCACTCCATCATTACAAGACCACCTAGATTTTGACATTTAATCTAAATAATGGCACTAGTTGTAGTGCTTATTTGCATTAATACCATGGAAAAACAACAACAATTTTTCAAAGTACACTTACTAGAAAAGTTGTAACGTTCTGAGAATATTTAATGATAGCATCTGAACCTCATAGCTATGGTGGGGAAACTAGAGAACCCAAATATTGGAAGATATCTCATACCAAATCTGAGAAAAAAATAAAAAAAGGGAAAAAATCAAAATCTATAAATCAAGCAATGAATTGTTTACAAATCAAATACAATTCCTTTAACTAACAGTTAAATTGTGGTGATATATTTAAATATTTAGTAAGAGGGTAACTTCAAACCATGGAATATTACCTTTTTCATTACTGTCATCCCTTAGTGACTGAGATTACAAATCAATACTTATGGAAAGATTGTAAGAAATTCTGTGAAATAGTAAAGCGTAACCTCTATTTTCAAGCAACAAAATCAAGACATTGTTACATCAAGAGCCATAATTGATACATAATCAATGAATCAAGTCCTTTTATGGCACAAGCTTGTTTCACAACCTCTATTTTCTCAATAACAAAATCAAGACATTGTATGTGGTTATTGCCAAAAGGAAACTGCGTTCTAATTTGGAAGAGGATCTTATCAAAAGACATGGATTTATTCAAAGCTACAAAGCCTAATGGGTTACTGAAAAATAAGTTGGAATATGGGATCATGATACTTAAATTGAAAAAATATGCTTTCCTTTTAGAAACATTACAGTTATACAATGTTTTTTGAAAGCATTAGAATTGGAAATTGGGCCTTTCTATCAAGACGAATTTTCATTAACAAAATGTATTTTCTTACCTGAAATGTTGTAGATATCCAAGAAAAACTTGAAAAGTATAAGAGAACTTAGCATAATGTACTTTCTTTCCTTCCTTAACATTCTTAAAGAGTTGAGGTTCCCCAAGTCATCGGGTAACTTTCGAAGGAAATGAAATTTAGTAATAGTCTAATTCACAACTGAAGATGTGTCACAAATACAAGGGGGCATCTCCTCCAAATCACAAAAGTGCTCCAGGTTAAAATCTAGCATTATTGGAAGCTTAATGCTCGACTAGTTGTTATTGAACCCAAACATTTTTCCATTCTTCACTAAAAGCTTAAAGATAGCTTCTCTAAGTTCTACATGACTTTACTATGCTCTTGAAGTGGGGGCACATGCAGGCTCTCCAAGTGAATAGTCTTAAACTAAGTGAAGATAAGGCCGATAGATCATTTAATGTGGATCTCTTTAACCCATAATTGAATACTATGTCTCTCTTGAACCCATAATTGAATACTATTAGGACTTTCAAATTTTTCATGGAACTCAAAAATGTTGGAAGAAAGTATTTGCTTCCAAAAAGAGTAAAACTAAAGCATCTACTTGAGGACAATTGATGTCACACCACTAACACTTATCCATTGAATCTATATAGGTAAACCACAAATGCATAATTCCATTAGAATATTGTGTTTATTGAATACACAAATGAAATCATTGCATTTCTTTAAAATATCTTTTGAAATCAAAATTACTGTAATTACATATCGATAACCTAGTGGGTGTAGGATAAAATTCACCCGTGTCATTCACAGAAAGCATGAGAAAAAACCTAATACTATATATAAAACCAAGAAAAATTCAAATTCATCACTTCTAGGGACCTCGTAACCACCCTGCCAATACACAAGTATGTTCCTATTTGCAGTTAGAAAAATTACCCAAATTACAATCTGTTTACTCCAGCATATGTTGGAAAGTTATAGAAGGATGACTAGTGCAATCAATCCATTCCTTTTAGCCCTGGATTTGTTTCAGTTTAAAACAGAAGTATACAAATATACTTGTCCAATGTCTATGCTTTAACCATTCACCCTAAGATGTTTTTACAATATAATTTCCTAAAGTCTATTTAATATCTTTGTTATCATAAAAACCAACCTATATCCATCTTAACTCCACATCTACCACTCTTAGGGGGATGAAATCTATTTATCCCTCTGAGCACTTGGAAGACCCAGAATTAAGATGGATCTAAGATGATAGAATTTCCCCTTTAAATAGTCTATGCTCACATGAATAGCATGGGTCAATACCATGGGTTATCATAAACCTGGAGCTTAAAAATTACTATATTAGTAATTTATAAAAATTAATAAAATTAATAGTTGAATTTTATTTTATTTTTTATTTTAACCAAGCTAAAATGTTTAACATACATTAAATTACAACATCCATTTTTACTCTTGATCCACCAAGCCCCGAGAGGGATCAAATATTTTTTCACTCTATGCTAGTTTGCATATCACGATATTTGATACCTCTCGGGGGTTAATAGATTCAGAGTAAAGATGGATCTATGCTGGTTTAATTCCCCCATTTAAATAGGCTACATTCCAGGTGAATACCATGGGTCAATACCATGTGCCATTTTGTTGAATACCACGGGTCAATACCATGTGCCATTTTGGTGAATACCACGGGTCAATACCATGTGCCATTTTTATTTTTATTGATACTAATATTAGGGTTAATAATGTTTTTTTGCATGGTATTAACAACAATCTAGTCCATGGTATTTGTCCCATAGTATTTTGCCCATAGGTTTCACCTAAATATAACACATTTTTTGAGTGTTCGTAAATATAAGGTTACTTATGGAGTAAATATAAAAAAATGTTTTATTTGTTTACCATACCTCTCGTTTATTTATATTTTTATTAATTTACCATACCTCTTTTACAAATATGGTATTTGGCCCATAGGATTCACTTAAATAAAACCTCTTTCTTGAGCCTTCATAAATAGAACGAGGGTTATGGACTAAATAGAAAAAGAAGTTTAGTTTATTTATATTTTTATTTATGTAAGTATAAAAAGACGTTTTATTTATTTACCATACCTCCACTTTACTTATATTTTTATTTGTTTACACCCTTGCATGTATATAAGGTGACTTATGGAGTAAATATAAAAAAATGTTTTATTTATTTACCATACCTCTCATTTATTTATATTTTTATTAATTTACCATACCTCTTTTATAAATATGGTATTTGGCCCATAGGATTCACTTAAATAAAACCTATTCTTGAAAATGGGCAAATGGATTCACTTAAATAAAACCTATTCTTGAAAATGGGCGAATGGAAGGTTGTAACTCCTAGTTTCAAGGGCTAAATTTACCTTTTTTACCCTCTCCCTTAAAATAAGGTGGGCTATTTGAGGTGATTTGTAAAAATGTGCTATGATACAAAATATTCGCCCACTAAAAATTTAAAACCCCTTAATTTCCCGAAAGGGCCAACATTCGCCCCTAAATTTTCTATGTTCAGGTTTTAAATTATTTTAGGTTTTAAGGTTTGGTTTTATTTTTAATATTTGTTTTTCTTTTTTTGATATTAGATTTTATTAATAAGTTTATTATTAATAGTAGATTTATATTAATTTTTTTATTGAGGTTAATGATTATAATATATTTATATTAAGATTTATACTAGAGTTAATAATAATATTAGACTTAATATAATTTGTATTAGATTCAATATTGATATTAAGTAATGATTATTACCATTATAAATATTATTATTTTAACATTATATTTAATACATAACGATTATTAATATTAGTTTTATTTTAATATTTAATATTATTTATTGATATTAATTTTAACATTATTATTAATTTTAATTTTAATTTAATATATTATTTTAATTTGGTCTTAGTGAATGTTAACTGTCATCATCATCATCATCATATTAAAATTAATATTAATAGAAAAGGCTACCATCTTCTTCCTTAACCTTAACACCTTCCAAGAGAAGTCTAAGGGTCTTGAACTTGGACAAAAAATCTTCAATGGAAGAAAAATTATTGGGGTCCAATGTAAGAAACTCATTTTTGAGTTGATGGGCTCTAATTTCATTTTTAATCCAAAAAACTTTAGTGAGTCGTTTCGTTGCTTCATTAGGAGTATCAAGTTCTGCGATATGGAATCTAAGCTATGGAGAAATGGACATCCCTATCAACGCACGTGCTTGATCTTGCCTATTTTCCCATTTGGTTACTTTATCTTCATATTGAGGTTTGGTTTCCTGGCCTGAGGCTATTTTGCAAAGACCTTTACTTCCAAGTAAATCCACAATGTAGGACCACCATTGGAAGTAGTTGGTGTTGTCAAGAATAACCATGGACTTTCCATTTTATAGAAACTAAAGCTGTAAATGCTGAAACTAAGTGTTCCAATGGAAAGGTCTCGAAAAATTAGGATGATTAAAGAAAACAGCTCTGAAAACGGCTTCCGGATGAAGAAGTTATGGCTTTTTGAAGAAAAGTTATTGAAGATGCCGACGAAGTGCGTGAATGTGCGGAAATTAATGATAATGTTATATTTAAGCACACCTCCCCCCCCCCCTTCCAAACTTAATCTAATTATCTCACTTAAAAAAAAAAAAAAATATGTGACTCACTTTTATAAATAAGTGAAAGTCCCTTTTACAGGTCGAAGGTAATTTTACAGGTAATTTACAAGTTTTTATGGTTTTTGTTTCGAATTGTCTTTGAATATTTATGACATTGGCTAATTTCCTACTTTCTTCATGTTTTCCAAGTTGGTTGCAGGTTTGGTGAGCTCTGGAGAAGGTTTGGACATGGAAGACGATTGGACATGGCTTCTACGCCTATCCGGTAGGAAAAATCCTAACAACCATTGCCACTATGTTTTTCAACACCTCACCTTCCTATTGGAATTTTTGTTATTTTTGCTCTTGGAGTTTCAATCGCTTTGCGTTTGGTGAGTCTCCCGTTGCATTTCAAAGTGTTTTGTAGGTTTAAGGTTTTGCAGCTTTAGGGTTTTGTGTGTCTTTAAGTGTTTTCTTAACTTTCAGAGTTCTTCACAGTTTTGTTTGCTTTTTTATTTTCATTATGGTTTTGTGTGCATTGGCTTTCCCACTTCGTAACTCCTTACTCTTTACTCCAAATTTCATAAACTATTACCTTATTGTAACTATCATTCTGCTCTGCAATTGATTCATTCTTAGAGGACATTTATTTAAGAAAAGGGTGGTCCATGCCATTGACGTATATGGAAGCATGGCCTGTGTATTTATCCTATCTTAGCTTAAACAATAGGGTGTGTTAATTTATTCATTTCAGATGGAATTTGTTTGGATGCAACTTTATAATGTTTGGGTGAATTAGGTTTTGCATTGATTCATATTCTGTTGGATATTTTTGTTTCTTATGCCTAATGTAAATGTACGAGTTTTGATGTTTATGCTATAAAATGGATTTAACTGGTAGTGTGTTCCCAGATAGATTGATTTATAAGTTGGGTTGGTGGAAGATTGTTAATTGAGTTCTGGTATGGTTACATCGTTTATAGTTTTCTTTAGGCCATCATGTGTTGCCTAAGTCAGTGATAATTTAATTTGTATTTGGTATATTTTAATGAACCACAAAGTTATATGGAAGCATGGCCTTTGTATTTATCCTATCCTAGCTTAAACAATAGGGTGTGTTAATTTATTCATTTTGGATGGAATTTGTTTGGATGCAACTTTATCATGTTTGGGTGAATTAGGTTTTACACTGATTTATATTCTGTTGGATATTTTTGTTGCTTATGCCTAAGACGAATGTATGAATTTTGATGTTTATGCTATACATTGGATTTAACTGGTAGTGTGTTCCCAGATAGATTGATTTATAAGTTGTGTTGGTGGAAGATTATTAATTGAGTTCTGGTATGGTTACATCGTTTATAGTTTTCTTTAGGCCATCATGTGTTGCTTGAGTCAGTTATAATTTAATTTGTATTTGGTATATTTTAATGAACCACAACGTTATTGGAAACAATTGTAACAAGTAAAAATATTTTCTTAAGGCATTAAAATCTAATATTTAAAGGTGGATATTTGAGCATGTTAAAGAGTAGCAATGAACTCAATTCCAAAACTTGAAATTGGACAGTTGGAAGTGTGAAGTATAGAGATTGACATTTAGCAAAATAAACTGTCAATAAACTTATAACAAAGGAAACCATGTGTTGGAAGCATGTTAGGTCCCTATACTACTAGTGTAACCCCTTATTGTTATTAATACAACCCCCTTGTTATATTGTTGTGCCCATGTAGTCCCCATATTGTTATTATTGTGCCCCATAGAAGCCCACTATTGTTATTATTGTGCCCTTACATTATTATTGTTATGTCAGCTCCGACTATATTATGACCCCTTAGACTCGTATATATAGAAAGGAGGCCTTGTCATTTGTATCATCTAAGAATTGTTCATTTGTGTAATGTAAAGGAGGTTTCCCTCTTGAAGAGGCTTATTTCTAAGGTGTTGATCTATCTTTCCTATATTTTTGTGAGTTGGTTTCATAACATTTGGTATCAGAGCTTTGGATTCTAGGGTTTCACTGCTCCAAACAAGTCATCGTGACATTTTCTCTATAACTTTTCTACAAAGTTTCAAAAGCTAAAAGGAAAACCCATTTGAGAAGATATCGGTCTAAACCTCACGTCCAAATTTCAGATGTTGTCTCGCTATATTTTCGGAGATATGATCTAAGGAAGTTAGGGTATTTGCAAGCTCCAAAATTTCATCTCAAACAAGTCATCATGGAATTTTTGCTGTAGTATTGTTTCTACAAAGGTTCAGACTCTAAAATTAAAACCCATTTGAGCCGAAAGGTTTGTGAAGCTCAGGTTTGAATCTCAGATCTTTTCTTGCTATATTTTCGGAGATATAATCTGAGGAAGTTAGGGTTTTCGCAGACTCCCGAATTATATTCTAAATAAGTGACCTTGGGAAAATCATCATAAATTTTTCTCTGACAAACAAAATGAAATTTCGTAAGAAGTTATAGAAAGAAGACAGACTTTAGTTTTCTGTGTATATTTTTCAGATATGAAGGTCAAAACAATGACACGTGGCATGTCGTACAAGTTTGCTCTACTGAAACATTATATAATCAAGTCATCTTAGGAGATTGGGCATAACGTTTTCTTGGAGAATCATATTCTGATCAGACTTGCGGGATTAGAAAGAGGACTGAGAGGGCTACTACATGACAAAATTTCAAAACTTGGAGATCTAAAATTAGCAAGTTACAGTTGTTTCAAGATCAAGCTCTTAAAATCAAGAAAAGGCGACATGATGAAGTTTGATGGCAACGATCCGGTACATATGGAGCAATATTTTGATCTACATGAGGTTCAATTGTTACAAAAGGTACACATTGCATCTTTATATTTAGAACCAAATCAATTTTTATGGTATAAAGGGCTTTGTTCTCGTAAAACAATTGTCACTTGGTCAATTTTCACGGAAGAAATGATAGCACATTATGAGGATACAAAGAGTAACACCTTCTTTAGCCAATTGATAAATCGCGAACAAAAGGGTTCAATGGTAGAGCATGTTGAGGAATTTCAAAAATTGAATATAAGGGTAAATGATATTCCAAAGAAGCAAAGGATTGATGTCTTCATAGGGACTTTAAAGGATAACATTCAACATGAGGTTTGTCATTGGGACCCTGATTCATCAGAGCAGGCATTCAGCTTGGAAAGAAAAATTAAAAGAGAAATTACGGAAACAAGGAATCCCACCACTCACAACTATAATTATGGAAGTATTTTTCCTCCTACCCTTCCACAACCTACAAGGTTTACACGACAACAATTGGAAGAAAAAAGAGAAAAAGGGCTTTGTTACAATTGTGATAGCAAATACACTAAAGGTCATAAGTGTGCGGAGAAGAAATTATTTTACATAGATTATGAAGAGGAGGAAGAAAAGGATCAAGAAACATCAAAACAAGAGGATATACACCAGGAACCAACCCCAGAGAAAGAAGAAATGAATTCGACCATATCTTGTAAAGCATTGGCAAGAATTAACACTCCTCAAACTTGCAAGATAGAAGGACATATCAAGAAGAAAAAGGTTCAATAAGTGAAAGTTCACATCAAGAAAGAAGAAATGAATCTGACCATATCTTGTAATGCATTGGCTAGAATTACTACTCCTAAAATTATCAAGATAAAAGGACATATCAAGAAGAAAAATGTTCAAGAAGTGAAAGATCACATCGAGCATTAAGAAATGAATCCAACCATATCTTGTAATGCATTGGAATAAATTACGACTCCTTAAACTCTCAATATAGAAGGACATATCAAGAAGAAAAAGATTCAAGCAGTGAAAGATCACATCGAGCATGAACAACAAGTTCTCCAACTTTTAAAGGATAATGCCACTTTGGTGCAGAATCGAATGAAACAAGAGGAAGATCAACATCGTAGTGAAAGAAGTTTTGATGTAGGTGATTGGGTATTTTTACAGCTACATGTCAAGAAAGCTATTTATGAGAAGGAAATGTTGGCAATATTATATGCACTTAAGAAATGGCGACCTTACCTAATGGGAAGACACTTCAAGGTAAAAATGGATCATGATAGTCCTAAATACTTTTTAGAACAAAGATTATCTTTAGAAGAATAGAAAAATGGGTCACAAATCTGTTGGGTTATGACTTTGAAATCATCTACAAAAAAGGGAAGGAAAATGTTGTTGCAGATGCACTGTCAAGAAAGGATGAGGATGTGGAGGCATTGTTTTGTGCTATTTCTATTATCCAATCATATTGGATAAATGAAGCAAGGGATGAATGGAAGAAGGACAAAGAAATATGGCCACTCATTCAAAAGTTGTAGAAGAACTGAGTTCAAACAATATTCCCAGAACTTGACGAGGAAGGAAAAATCATATTGGAGCCCGGAGCAGTCACTGAAACAAGAACCTGACAGCTACGAAATCGATCAATTTCAGAGTATCTCATCAAGTGGAAGAAGTTACCCGCTGAAGATTCCACCTGGGAGGAAAAGAATTTTATATAGAAGCATCAAGAACTACTCAAGCGTTGAGGAAAACACTTTTTGAAGGAGAGGGGCATGTTAGGTCCCTATACTACTAGTGTAACCCCTTATTGTTATTAGTACAACCCCCTTATTAGATTGTTGTGCCCATGTAGTCCCCATATTGTTATTATTGTGCCCCATAGAAGCCCACTATTGCTATTATTGTACCCTTACATTATTATTGTTATGTCAACTTTGATTATACTATGACCCCTTAGACTCCTATATATAGAATGGCGGTCTTGTCATTTGTATCATCTAAGAATTGTTCATTTGTGTAATGTAAAGGAGGTTGCCCCCTCGAAGAGGCTTATTTCTAAGGCATTGATCTATCTTTTCTATCTTTTTGTGAGTTGGTTTCATAACAAGGCATGCTCTTGAAAGTAAACTAACAAGATAGCAAACCTTTTTCCTTCCACAAAATATAGGGTACCATCAAAGGGATCAATATGATTGACAGAAAAAAGGTGGCTAAGTACATTGGAACCAAGCACTAGTTGTCACATAGACTGAAGTTGATCCATAGCCCCATAGAATATTTCAGAGCCACAATAACTAAACATGTAAATGATTTCTTTAGTGGTTCCAAAAGGAGTAGCAGGAGTAGCTATGGTGAAGTAGAATCTGTCCTCCAAGCCAAAGCAAAACCAACAGTTCTCACAAATAAAGAATTGTGAACTTTTTAATGGATTTGAACTTGCAAGCAACACACTCATCAGATTGATTATGCTTACAAAATTTTGTTTATGCATCTCAATTAGATCGTTGTTACATGATTTGGTAGAGAACGTGCTTTCAACAAACTACCTTTAGCCATAGAACACTTTGTCCATCCTAACCTTAGGGAGTTCATTATGGTGATCTTTGGCCATCTTAGATGCCATTAAATAGATTGGTGTGTATCTGCTTTCTTTTTATGGTTAGAAATGTTGGGGTATGTAGGGTTTATGGTGCCAATTATTTCCAATGACAGTGTATGCATGGATGTATAGAGGGCCATTTTGGCCCCTCTTATGGACAATATTATAATGAAAACTTGTTCATTTTTTCCATGTTCACTATTGGAGCCATTTCCTGTGGCCTTGCGTTTTTGTTTGCAGGGGATGAATGTTGACCATTTCATGCGTATTGCTATTTCAGTGGCTCTGAATCTTTGTTCTTTTACACTTTTGGTCTATGCTCTCAATAACAAATTACCAATTTAATTGAAAATTTGAGTTGAATTTTCATCAAGGAGGTAGTCCATTCAGGCTTTTACACTTGTTTTGTTTTGTTAGGTCTGTTAGTTTTAATTTTTTCAAGTAGATTTGGGTTTTCAGATAATATGTATATTTTCTGTGGCAATTTTGCATTCAAATATTTTGATTTCTTTTACTGGTACTTTTGGTATTGGTTAATTTTTTAGTGATTTTACTATATTGTAAATAATGAAGTTGATTGGCTTGTTTCAGATTTTTGCTCAACAAAAACGAGGGTTTTTTTGTGTGTACTATTTGGAAAGATGTAAGGCTTTTCTAGAGGAAAAAACTGTAATTTTCATTCATTTGTAATGGTTCAAAGTTACTTTCTGTAGACACATTTTTGTTGTGTTTTCTTGATGTTTATGATTATCAGTTCAGTGATATTTTTTCATAGCTTCCAGAGAGGATTTTTATACATTGTTCAACCAAAAAAGACGAGTGAATAGACTCCTTTCATAATGTTGTGTGCAGCCAGACAGCATATGGAGAGCTCAAAATGTATAGTAGAAAATGAAAGGGATACAAGTAGTCAATTATCTTCCTTCCCGTGCAAGGAAATCCCTGCAATGTTTTATGTTTTAATTAAAGGTATTATGTGCATTATTTGTTGTTTCATCATGAAGTATTGCTGCAAACTCATGAAATGTAAACTAAAAATGTTGTCATTGTTTCACTTGTGTAAACCATTTGGTGTGTAGATGCATAACAAAAAATCCCATTTGCATTCTCATGTAAGATTTCTACATTATAATAGACTATATATGTTCCTTCTAAAATGGATTTTGGTTACAATGCCGCACACAGTATGAAATAAAACAACCTAGGTTGTAAGCCAAAATGTTTCTGTGACAAGAAAAAGATACAATCCATCCAAAATCCACATCATAATGTGGTTACAACCAAAAACATATGACACCCCTATTCTTTATGGCCCTAAGAATCTTGAGTGCCAAAACTCCCTTAGTTACCTTCTTGAGCTAGGTAGGTTGGCCTTCCTAAAAAGGGTTGATTAGAAAATGGTTGATTGCTGCCATATGATTGAGTCCAATTTGCAACTTCCAACCATGGACGTATTGAGTACCTATACCTCACATTTGCACTACTGACCCTTGCATTAAGTGGAGGTGTGTAATGAGCATACATAGAATTGACACCTCCTCTGGTAGGAAAAAGGCAAGTGGGTAAACCCTCAGTTTGATAGTGAGGCACTTGAATGTTTATGAGATATTGGGATAATGGTGTATTATCTGCAATGGAGTCCAATGAGTTTGAAATAATCATGGTTTCATCAGCTATGCTTGCATCATTGTCAACCATATTGATCATCCCTTGTTCCTTTTCAAGCATTTGTTGTGTCTTTCTTGATTCCTTTTCCTGTCCTACCATTTGTTTTTGTTGGTCCTTAACTTTCCTTGCTTTATCTCTTCCAAGCCTTTCATATGCTCGACGTTATGCTGCAACAATCATTGCTGCCTTCTTCTCCTTGACTAGATCCTTATTTTTCTATTTTAATTCTTGCATTTCAAATTTATTTTTTTTAGACTCAACTAACAGGTTTATATAGTCCTCTGAGGTGAGTAACTGTGAGCTTCAGCCCAAACGAAGACTACCCGGTGTACCCTGCTTTTTTTTCATTGATACTCTCTCTATTGGTAGCTTTAGGAACCGACCAAGTATCTTCTCTACCCCCCCCACATGCATGTCATTTCTTGGTACTTCCCTTTCAGTATCTGATGGAATTGATTGAACTATATCATTATCTTCATTGGATGCCTCATTATGTACTTCATCTTCTTCCATTGATCTATTTTCCACAAAAAAAATGAACAATTTCATAGTTCAATTCTACTGGTTGTGAGGGCATGTTCATTATTTGTTCATTGGTTGTTGAGACACTATGTGCATTCATATTAATCATTGCTTCTTCTAGCCATGACGGTGGGGTCACTTGGCTTGGCAATGTCAATTGGTCATTGTCAACTACATGTTCAACAATGTCATTAAAAATATCAACAGCATGAGTTTCATGTTCTTGAGTTGGTGGAACGATCTCCATGTTACTGCGAATTTGTTCATGGTTATACTATGTTTCACATACAGTTTCATCATATTCATCATATAAGTGTCCTTGAGAGACGGAAACCATATTACCAGCTGCAACCACATCATCTTGGTCATCTACTTCGTGCACTTCAACACCTATTTGGGCATTCCCTTCTTCTGGACCATCCACATGAAATTCCTGGCTACAACCAGTATCATGCATAAGAGCATCATAGTTCAGTGGCCAGATTCGTATCCTCCTAAAGCCAACCTTGATATTTGATGGTGTTAGAGCCCTTTTAAAAGCTTTACTTGCAAGCTCTGCTAGCTCGAACCTTTTCACCTCAACCCTTGGATTTTTTGCCATCCATGCAGCACACTCCGACTTGAAATAGTTCTTGAAAGGGCCAAACACACTAACATCAAGGTGTTGCAGTCTGTGAGTGGTATGAGAGGGCAATGTCAACAAGTCGATGCCTAAATTGTTTGCTTCCTCAATTTTTTGTACAACCATGTGGCTCCCATGGCCATATAATATCAATGGGTGTCTATTACTAGGTGAGACGCCACTTGGTACCAATGCAGCAAAGTGAAAAAGCCGACTTAAAAATAGTTCTTTAGTCATCCATGCATGGGGATGTGCAACCATGCATGCACCTGGTTCACAGTTCTGTATATAGTTTTTCAATTGATTTTTACCTTTGAATAGATAAAATCCTCGGATTGAAGTACCAATTGCATTGACACAACATAAAATAGTTATCCACTCCCTACTCTTAGGAAAAATATTTGGCACATTTCGGCTTCCTCTATTGGAAATTACTTGCATGCCACAATTCCTCCCTGCCTGTAAACCTGTTTCATCACATTTCCATATATGGTCTGATCCATAAGAATGTTTATTGTAAGCACTAGAAAGTGTGTCATAGAACTTCTGCACAACTGCAGGGCACAAATTTAATGCTCTATCTCTATCAAGGCCCTCAGCAGTATGCAATATAGTTATGGATGCCTTTTTTTAAACCCAAACCACCATGATTTACCAGGAAATCCATCTTTGAATGAGTTTGGCCTCCCTTGATAGATTTGAGCAACTGTGGATTTGAGTTGTATCAACTCTAGCCCATGTCCCAATTGGGCCATCTCTTTACACCACTCAACCACCTCGACCTCCTCCTCCTCAGTGATAACTGTAAGAGGCCCTCTACATTTTGTATGAGTCAGTCCATTTATCAAATAATGTATTGATGAGGGAGGAATACCATGTTTCTTTGGAGGTGCCTGAACTGAGTGTCCATTAAACTCTATGTCATCAATTGCAACTAACATTTCTTCTTTTTTCCATCCTCTTATAGCACTAATATTTTTAGTTGAGCTTGCCCCTTGGATCGTTGTTGACGGTGGTTATGTGGATGATGCTGTGATAACATCAGCTTCAGTCGCATGGTCATCCTCAACAATGTTCCTTGGGGCATTGTTGACATTGGCATCACCTGTCCTGTCCTCATCAGACGATGTGCATCACAGTTGTGCACCCCTTGTCACTCTCTTGCCACTTCTCCTTGTACGAGCAACATAAATACCTTTTTCCATAGATGCAACAACCTGTAAAATTATTGCATGCATTTAAATAAGAATATTTGTAAATTATGCTTTCATATAAGGCAAAAATACTTCTACTTTATTACAGGAAATTATCAACAGGTACGTTAGTATCCTTGAAAAATCAAATATACAGAATCATTTTGTTGTATGTCTTCAAAATTATCAGTGATTGTTATTTTGATAACTTTTATTTACACTTAAAGTACCATGACTGTATTGATTGGTTTTTTTATCCATTTCCCAACAGTGCCTCTTGTTCGGTTTGACTACTTAAAATATTGTTTTGTTGTTTTGATAATTTGTCTTTACAGTGAACATACCACGAGAAGATCTGGTAGTTACTATTTCTTGAATTAATTTGTTTAGACTCCTGCTTGTTATCGCAATTGAATTCATTCACGACCCCGCTGTCTCACCAGGTGGACTTGCATAATGCCTTCTAGGTCTGTTCTAGGTCTGTTCTTCGGTAATGAGGGTTAAGTTAGATAGAAATATAAGTTGTTGTTTTCGTAGAGGGTGCATGCATGTGTCACCTTCAGTGAACTAGAGTGTTTCTTTTGTAGGTCTTCAGATCAGACTCCCATTCAGTTAAACTTCTAGTTAAGTTCTAAGTTCAATTCAGTTCTAGTTCCTCCCACTACAACCTATCCCTCTTAACATTCATTATCTAATTTTTATTTATTATTATTATTATTATTATTATTTCTCTAAGGATGCACTTCTCCAGAAATGGATCTCTGGCTATCAAGGAGTTATCATTGGCCAAACCAAGCATGGTATTTAATTTGACCAAGGCTCCAACTTGAGACCCCCTAAAGCACTCTTGATCGCAACTTGGCACCATAACAATTTTTTCCTCATGTTACTTACAGTTGAAATTTTTAGTCATGTAAACATTCATTTCAACTACAACTATTATTTGTATCTTGTCTACATATATAAGAGAGGCCATGCCTTTTTCTTAAATCGGGAAAGAATATTATCAATTTGTAAAGTTTTGAGTAATTATTGACCTCATATATCAAATTAGATAAAGTGAATAGGAGTAATGAGGGTGCAGTTGGATAGAAATATAGGTTGCTGTTTGGTAGAGGGTGCATGCATGTGTCACCTTCAGTGAACTAGAGTGTTTCTTTTGTAGGTCTTCAGATTAGCCTCCTATTCAGTTAAACATCTAGTTAAGTTCTAAGTTCAATTCAGTTCTAGTTCCTCCCTTTTAACATTCATTATCTAGTTTTTTTTTTTTTTTTTCCTGTAAGGATGCACTTCTCCAGAAATGGATCTTTGGTTGTCAAGGAGTTATCATTTTCCAAACCAAGCATGGTATTTAATTTGACCAAGGCTCCAACTTGAGACCCCCTGAAGCACTCTTGATCACAACTTGGCACCATAACAAATTTTTTCCTCATGTCACTTACAGTTGAAGTTTCTAGTCATGTAAACATTCATTTCAACTACAATTATTATTTGTATCTTATCTACATATATAAGAGAGGCCATGCCTTTTTCTTAAATCAGGAAAGCATATTATCAATTTGTAAAGTTTTGAGTAATTATTGACCTCATATATCAAATTAGATAAAGTGAATAGGAGTAATGAGGGTGCAGTTGGATAGAAATATAGGCTATTGTTTGGTAGAGGGTGCATGCAAGTGTCATCTTCAGTGAACTAGACTATTGCTTTTGTAGGTCTTTGGATTAGCCTCCCATTCAGTTAAACATCTAGTTAAGTTCTAAGTTCAATTCAGTTCTAGATCATCCCACTAGTTCTAGTTCTAGTTCATCAAAACTTGCATCATAAGATCCTTGTTGAATAACATGTAAAATATGGACATGTATTCAACCCATTCAATCTAGCTGACAAATTTTCATTACATGGATAACTAGCCTCAGTACCTATTTCCATTTCTTCTTTTCAATGTTGATCATCCTTTTCTTGTTTAAGAACACATTTAGACTTTAGCATAATAGGAAAGAAAGCTATCTATAGCAGGTGGTTTTTGGATATAGAAAGTGATTGGTCAACGAGTTTACAAAGCATCAACTTTTTTGGTTCTATGTTTGATTTCCTTCAATTCTTCAAAAATCTTCCTTGCCACATGTAGCTTTTGCCACATTTGCAATAGTTTGAGGATGTTTGTGCCTTCTTTGTGGTCCTTCATTCTGATAGTTTTCCCCTTGTGTACAACAACATTCCAATAGGTCCCTTCCACTGCTTCTTGTTCATTTGTTTATGCTATTTTCTTCCTTTTACATTGTTTTGTTTTCTTTCTGATCATATTTCAAGAATGATCTAAACCCCCTTTTCCTTTTCTCCTTTCAACTTTTTCTTCACTTTATTTTGCAGGTCTTGTTTATGCTACCATTAGTCTTGATAATGTTTGTTGGTGGCCTCATACAAGGTTTTCGGTTCCAACAGCCGATGTTGTATTGCAATAGTTGACCGCTAATTAAGCAACTCATCTGAAGCTTCTGATCTATTTTACAACCAAGACAAGGACAATAAATCTATGCTTATCTTCCAATTGGGTTATAGTTTTTGTTTCTTATTATAAAATTTCATTAAGCTTTTGTTAACAATGATTCTCAGAAAGAAAATGCCTTGAGAAATTATGGGTAAACAGATTTCAATTGAGTTGATCATCATGTTCCTACATATTTTTGCATGTTGTCTTATGCTAAGTTGTTATTTTATCCTTCATGTCACTAGAGAAATGTCCAGGCAACCAAACTTCTGCTGCAATACCTAAGGTGCTACCATTAAAAGTTGGGGGCTTTTCAAGTTATGGTGATTTTCAACTTCCTCTATATATGTAAATGAGGTAAACCACATGCTCATATTTTCTTAATGGATCTTGCATGTACATTTTTGTGCTTACATTGACTCCAGGAAGGATGATAGCTCTTAGTCCAATCTTCACGTTGATATTGGTGAATATTTTGCCAGCATACTTAGATTTTGCTGCATTTTGTTTGAATCCCTATGATCATTCTTTGTCAGACTCTAATTTTTTATTAATCCCTTCAATATGTTATGTTCCTATGTGGTTCTTCAGGGTTTCTTTGTCCAAATCCCCATTTAACATGTTCCGCTTTTTTCACTCAACTTTTTATTGTTGCATGTTGCTTCTATAATTTAAACACGAGATTCTTAATGTGCTCAAGGCATCAAGCGACACCAGGGAAAATTTTAAGAACCCCCCCAAATTTACATGTATAATAAATGGGCGAATCTCCATGGTATATAGGAAAAATGGAAGGCGATTTTATCAATAATATGATATGTATATATAATTTTTTGGCGAATCTCTCACCAGGCATGGCGAATATTTTACTCAATTATAAAATCTTGTGTTTATTGAATACACAAATGAAATCATTGCATCTTTAAAATATCTTTTGAAATCAAAATTACCGAAATTACATATCGATAACCTAGTGGGTGTAGGATAAAATTCACCCGTGTCATTCACAGAAAGCATGAGAAAAAACCTAATACTATATATAAAACCAAGAAAAATTCAAATTCATCACTTCTAGGGACCTCGTAATCACCCTGCCAATACACAAGTATGTTCCTGTTTGCAATTAGAAAAATTACCCAAATTACAATCTGTTTACTCCACTTCTAGGGACCTCGTAACCACCCTGCCAATACACAAGTATGTTCCCGTTTGCAATTAGAAAAATTACCTAAATTACAATCTGTTTACTCCAGCATATGTTGGAAAGTTATAGAAGGATGACTAGTGCAATCAATCCATTCCTTTTAGCCCTGGATTTGTTTCAGTGTAAAACAGAAGTATACAAATATACTTGTCCAATGTCTATGCTTTAACCATTCACCTTAGGATGTTTTTACAATATAATTTCCTAAGTCTATTTAATATCTTCATTATCATAAAAACCAACCTATATCCATCTTAACTCCACATCTACCACTCTTAGGGGGATGAAATCTATTTATCCCTCTGAGCACTTGATAGACCCAGAATTAAGATGGATCTAAGATAGAATTTCTGCTTTAAATAGTCTATGCTCACATGAATACCATGGGTTATCATAAACCTGGAGCTTAAAAATTACTATTTGTAATTTATAAAAATTAATAAAATTAATAGTTGATTTTTATTTTGTTTTTATTTTAACCAAGCTAAAATGTTTAACATACATTAAATTAAAACATTCATTTTTACTCTTGATTGGATCAAATATTTTTTCACTCTATGCTAGTTTGCATATCACAATATTTGATACGTCTCGGGGGTTAGTAGATCCAGAGTAAAGATGGATCTATGCTGGTTTAATTCCCCCATTTAAATAGGCTACATTCCAAGTGAATACCATGGGTCAATACCATGTGCCATTTTGGTGAATACCATGGGTCAATACCATGTGCCATTTTTGTTTTTATTAATACTAATATTAGGGTTAATAATGCTTTTTTGCATGGTATTAATAACAATCTAGTCCATGGTATTTGTCCCATAGTATAAATATAAGGTGACTTATGGAGTAAATATAAAAAAATGTTTTATTTGTTTACCATACCTCTCGTTTATTTATATTTTTATTAATTTACCATACCATTCATAAATACAAGGTGACTTATGGAGTAAATATAAAAAAATGTTTTATTTGTTTACCATACCTCTCGGTTATTTATATTTTTATTAATTTACCATACCTCTTTTACAAATATGGTATTTGGCCCATAGGATTCACTTAAATAAAACCTCTTTCTTGAGCCTTCATAAATAGAACGAGGGTTATGGACTAAATATAAAAAGAGGTTTTATTTATTTACCATGCATCTAGTTTATTTATATTTTTATTTATTTACCATACCTTTTGAGTAAGTATAAAAATATGTTTTATTTATTTACCATACCTCCACTTTACTTATATTTTTATTTGTTTACACCCTTGCATGTATATAAGGTGACTTATGGAGTAAATATAAAAAATGCTTTTTTTATTTACCATACCTCTCATTTATTTATATTTTTATTAATTTACCATACCTGTATTTGGGCCTTTGGCCCATAGGATTCACTTAAATAAAACCTATTCTTGAAAATGGGCGAATGGATTCACTTAAATAAAACATATTTTTGAAAATGGGCGAATGGAAGGTTGTAACTCCTAATTTCAAGGGCTAAATTTACCTTTTTTACCCTCTCCCTTAAAATAAGGTGGGCTATTTGAGGTGACTTGTAAAAATGTACTATGATACAAAATATTCGCCCACTAAAAATTTAAAACCCCTTAATTTCGCCAAAGGGCGAACATTCGCCCCTAAAATCACCCCTAAGCAACACCCTGTTTCTCTTCATCTACTGACTAGAGTTGTTCCCTTTATTAATGGGTCTCATCTACAAGTTCTTTGTTATTATCTACCAACTTTAAACTATTAATATAGTCCCATTAGCTTTCTATAGTGTTAGTCCTTAATATTTATCTATCCTTTAGCATAAGTATTATGGACCTAATAGAGAACTCAGAATAACCTAGTCTGGTGTGTTAATTCATAAATCATATAAAAAATGCTAAATTTCTAATGTTAATTTCACAAAGATGCATGGCATTTCTAACCTCATTTATGCTATGTACTCTGATATTTGGAGTGGTATCCTATAAATGCGTTTTTTACATTCAGTAGAGATAGAAATGTATTTGAAACTTTGTCTCTAGGTTTGTTTGTTCATTGTGGATAGGATATCTAAATTTTTCAGATATGAATGAGAAGCCTTTACCTGGGTAATGGGTCCAAACCTCTCAATGACATTAAAGGTTTAAAACAAGAAAAACAAGCTCTATATGGACGTATCTTCAACCATCTATCTTGTGGAATATCTTTACTTCAAAGGTGGGCTTAGTTGAAATCCATGTACATGAATTGCAGTTCCATCTTCACGTCAATGTGGGTGAATATTTTGCAGGAATACTTCTTACATTTTGCCGCATTTTGTTTGAATCCCTACATCATTCCTTGTCAAACTCCCATCTTGTCTTGATCCCTTCAATGTGTTATGTTACCTAAGTGGTTCTTGAGGCTTTCTTTGTCCAAATCATAATTCAACATGTTCCTCTCTTTTCACTCAACTTTTTATTGTTGCATTTTTCTTCTATATTTAAACATGAGATTCTTGATGTGCTAAATGCACCAAGCGACACTCTATTTCTCTTCATGTACTTACTAGAGTCATTTTCTTCATTAGTTTGTCTCATCTACCAGTTTTTTTTTTAATTTACCAACTTGATACTATTAATTTCGTCCCATTAGCTTTCTATAATGTTAGTCTTTTACCATCCCTTAAAATAAGAATTATGGACCTAAGAGAGAATACCCTAGGCTGTGTGTTGATTTTCATGAATCTAAAACTATAAGAACTGAAACTGTAACTGAAACTGAATATGTAAGAACTGAAACTGTAAGAACCGTGAGAAATGAAAATAGAATTGTAAGAAAAATGTGTTGTAATTGATATAACTAACTTGGATATACTGCCAACTGTTCTGTGATGTTTTGTCTTCAAGGTTGGTGAATAGTTTTAAAGCATAACATGCAACTTCAAAAGTGGTTGAACTTCTTTTATAGTTTTTGGCACTTGAATTTAATTGGTGGTAAAGATGGACATGGATTGCAATGGCTTCATTTTGAATGTGTGATCTAGATTTAATTTGATGTGATCCAATGGTTGGGAATTTGTTATTTGTTGATCCATGTGCTTTGATTTGTTTTAATGACAAATAGAATGGGTTGAGTGTCATTTATTGAAGTTATTGGATTGGGTGTCAATTATTGAACAAAGTGGGTTTAAATGTTATTGGTTGGGTGTCATTTATTGAACATAGGGGGTCTAAATGTTGAATAACACAACATTCATGTTATTGGGTTGGGTGTCATTTATTGAACATAGGGGGTTTAAATGTTGAATAACACAATAGTTATGATGGACATACATTCACTTTTATTATGTGCAGGTATGGGTTTAAATGCTATTGGGTTGGGTGTCATTTATTGAACATAGGAGGTTTAAATATTGAACAACACAACAGTTATGGCTGACATACATTCACTTTTATTATGTCCAGGTATGGATATTTATTTGGGATACAAAGATTCAGTTCTCATGAGTGGGAGTTGAATTGAGTGCAACTTTGTACTTCTGGAATAGACCATTTTGGAAGCATTTATGGTTTTATCTGTTTTCTAGTTGGGTCAATATGGTTTGCACTCTTAAGTATCGAGATACTATTTATGGACAGTTGTGGGCCCAGTGAATGTTTTGAGAAATTTTAGACATAAATTAATACTTATTTGCACTTAATGTTATTTATCTGTGTTTAAATATTGATTGCAAAAGTCTCAATTTCTGGTGGTTTGGTGAGACGAATACTATATCAATCATTGGTCCTTGCACAACATTAGACATCTCTCCCCTATAAACCCGAAAATTTACTAATAAATACATGCCACCCAAAGTTCATATATATATATATATATATATATATATATATATACATTTCCAATTTCTGCCAGATAACTAACTTACTTCTAATGTAACATAATAATTCCGCCATATGCGCACCTGGCTGTAGTACTATTTTTAAAAATAAATAACCGTTCCTCAACTAATTAGAGCACTCAGTCCTCTGCTAATTTCCTAGAGAAAAAATGGCTGAAATGGAAAAATGAAGCCCGTTCGTTCATCATGCGATTGTGCCTCTCTTTGTTTGTGCTTAAAAGCTGGCATTGTTAGATTACTTATGGCGATCAGAAGATGAATCTTAGCCTCTATTCTTCCTGCCAGTGATGCCTACAGTGAAGTCCTAACAGTCAACACTGCAAAATAAGAACAAAGGAAATTAATTTCGTAACAAATGCATGTCATTTTCAAATAATTTTTACACCAAATTTGTAAGGCATGGTCAAAGTTTCAGCATAATTAAAATTCCATTTAAGTTAAAATTTAGTGGGAAGAATCTTACCTCGTTTGAAATTGATTTACATATTCAAAAAATAACATTTTGAATAAATCTAAACTTTGACACTCTTAAATCGTCAAATTCCAATTACCTCTTGATTAGGCTGCTCAACAGATAGAACATCAGGCATCTAAGCTCCAAATACTTATGCAATGAAGCTAAATCAATTTAAATGAAGCCCAAATAACCAATGGAGATAGAGGTTGAGTTTGCTACTAGAGTCGAGGGGGGCATTTAATGTTTTGGGCATGTCAAGAAGTTACTACGACTTGGAAGATGCAGCGACCACTACCATTGGTGCATCCTTTCCCAGTTACTGGCCAGTGGCTTCCCTTCACTGAAAATAGGCTTGCTATAAATGTTAGAACTGTATTAGATATTGAGGTATACCAAAATTTATGGGAAATCTATGTGTTATTGAAGGATCTGTGCTAAATATTTTTGGGGAAACAGTTTATAATTATGAATGACAGGTCAAAACCTATGACAACTTTCCCAAGAACCTAGCCCATTTGCAAATTTTGAATAAAGCTCAATCACTCTCAAATTCCAGGCAGTTCTCTAAAAACCTCATACTAACGGTTATGGTAGGTCGTAATTAAACATTTCTGTGAATTCGAATTTTCTATTTTACATACCATGTAAAACTATCAACTGTATATTGATCTACTGAAATTTAATCTAAAGAGTATTGAAAGTTTAATTGATTTAAATTTTTTTGTAGTAATATAAATTAAATGACTAGTAAATTTAATAAATAATCACGATAAAATATTAAAATACTTCTTAATAAACAATCACTATAAAACATTAAAATGTTTATTTTTATTATATATCTCATTATATTTTAAAAAATAATAAAAATATACAAAATTGTAATTTTATTTTAAATTAATTTATTATTAATTATAAAAAAAATTAATATTTTTTTGAAAAATTATAAAACTTCACAAAATTATAATTTTATTTTAAATTAATTTATTATTAATTATAAAAACAATTAATATAATATAGCTTATGAATATCACATACTTAAAATAAAAATAAATCTTAATACTTAATACAACGTAAATAAAATATTTTCTTTATTTTTATACTATTCAATTCATCAAAATAAAAAATATATACAAATAAAAAAGTACACAATTTTGTAGAAAATTTTCGTCAACTGCTATTGAAAGAAGAAATATTCCTTGAACGCAATTCTTTAGTGCAGGGTTTACTCGCTCATCTAGTGCATTGTTTCAGTGTTCATCTAGTACATTGTTTCAGCATTCAAATTGCGTGGATTTATATAAATGCTAAATAAAATTATTGATTATGTAATTGAGTTGAGTATTCATTTAGTGCATCGTTTTAGTTTTTGAATTGGACTTATATAAATGTTAAATAAAATTACTGATTATGTAATTGAATCAAGAGGTTTATTCTACAATTCAATATGAGGAGATATGAGGGGATATGTAAATTTGTCTGTTTAGTTTCTTTTTAAAATAAAATTAAAAACTAAAAGTTATGTTCTAAATAGAAAAATAATATCCCCTATAATAAAAAAATAATGAATAGAAATAAAAAATGTATCAATAAAATGTTTAAATATTATATATATTTTTAAATATTTTAAAAAATATATAAAGATCTATATTAACTAATATGTATATGTAGATTAACAATAAAATATTTTAATGTTCAATATGAGTCATCAATAAAATATTTTAATAAAATTAATAAAAACTATTTTATAGTTAAAATTTTATTTAATTTTATATTTATTTAATTTAGCAATCAAAAAAAAAAATACATTAATATTTACATGATTATGAACCGGGGCTGGACCAAAGATGGAGGTTTAGGGTTTGGGTCAGACCTGCAAGGGCAGACCTGCACAGACCACGACCACTCTATCATAGCTCTCTAGTAATACGAACAACAACAAATGACAAGGAATAAGGCACAAATCATGGACATCCCCCAGGGGGAGGATACAGTGCCTCCCTCCAATGATCCATAAAACATTTAGATGCACATGGAAGATACCAGGAAAAAATCCCAGGAAGAAACGGGAATGGGACATGGTATACAGACAGACAATATAGACAAAAATGCGGCTCCGAAAGCAACATCGGCTACCTATAAGCCTGTTGCAACTGGAAGACCTAAGATTGAGCTCCCAAGTCAAAGAATCAATACTCAAATCCAGTACATGAAGGATCATGCCTTAATAGGGAAATTTATAGGCTTCTGGCCTACAGAGAAAGCTTTGCATGGATGGATCGCAGCCAAATGGAAACCAAAAGGATACATTACCCTGCAGTTGGGGCCTAAGGGCTTCTGTACGGCAGTTTTCAACTGTATAGAAGATCGAAACAGAGTCCTTGATGGAGGACCATACTTTTTTAATGTAGCTAGTCTGTATCTGAGAGATTGGATTGAAAGATTCAACCCCGGAAAAGAAGATCTAAGCTGGGCACCAGTATGGATCTACGTCTATTTTCTTCCATTGGAATATTGGGATGAAGATTCATTGCAAGATATTGGTAATGGACTAGGGTAATTCATCAAAATTGCGGAGGAGACAAAACTCAGAAGATATACTTCGTATGCTCGCATTTGCGTTTATATGCACCTAAGCAAGACTCTTCCGTATGCGGTAAGTTTATATCATGACGATTTTGAATAGATTCAGTCAATAGATTATGAACATGCCCCATTTCGATGCAGAAAATGTCATGCCCTTGGCCATCTCTTTCGTGACTGCCCATCAAATCTGAAAACCCTAACCTCTACCTCCTCAGATAAACCTGACTCGGACGGATTTACCAAGGCCAGCAACCGCAAAAAGAACCACAAAAAACCCGTTTCAAACCCTAAAAAACTTTCCGCTAATACTTCCATGTCATCCACGAGCAATAGCTTTGAGACCTTAGCTTAGCCAGATCTGAATGACTTTGAGAATCCATCACACTCTGAGGAGACACCCAAGATGACATCACAATTCATTCCCATTGGCTCAAAGAAGCCCCAGAAGCCTAAGCAATCCATAGATCCCACCACCTCCTCACCCAGTATGACTCTGAAATGGAAATCTCTGGGCATGGAAGCCGATAATGTGCAGCAAGAAACCATGGTTGTAATAGAAATAGCAGAGGAAATGAGTGAAGCCCAGCACATGGAAGAGGAGCTTGAAAACATAGATCTTGGAGATCTAGACATACTTGGATTAGAACAAGCTTGCAAGAAAAAAGAATATGACAAGATCCCAGAAAGACAGCTAGAAAACTTGGAAGTCATCCTTTCCAGAGCACAACAGTAAAGAACCCTAGGCATTCAGCCTGGAAGTCAATGGGATGGCAAAAACATTCCTAAAGATAATAAAAAAAGAGGGAGGAAAAAGAATCTTCAAAGAACCATCCGCATTGGGGAAATGCTGGTGGAATTGGGAAGATACTCCAAGCTTACAAAATATTACAATCCTCTACCCAATAATGAATCATGAAGCTCACTTCATGGAATATTAGACGGTAAATAACCTGGGAAAATATAGATTGATAAAAAACATGATTCAGCAGGAGAAACCCCAAGTCTTCTTCATGCAAGAAACTAAATGCAACTCTACAACACTGAGTCTAACCCTTGTAAAAGCATGGCCAGGTAGTCAAGCAGTAGTAGTGGATGCCTTAGGAGCTTCAGGAGGTCTTGCAATAGTCTAGGACGAATGACCTATCATGCTTACCAACATTCATGCGAGTAAGCACTTCATTCAAGCCTCCTTTCATAAAACAGGGACAAATGTGCATGGTCACCTAACCAATGTCTACTTCCCCCAGGATGCAATGCATAAGATAGACATATTGAATACTTTATCTTTGATCAACTCCAACAGAACACATCCATTCTAGATTACAGGAGGAGACTTCAATATGATTACAAAGATGGAAGAAAAAAGAGGAGGCAGGACCAAACTAGATAATGAAAGCATTCATTTAAAAAATTTCATCCAAAACAACTGGCTTATAGATATGACATTCAACAATGGAATCTACACTTGGAATAAAAAACGAGCAGGTACACATCAAATTGCCTCTCAATTGGATAGATTTTCGCTTTCCGACAATGCAGTCCATCTTGGAGGAGACTTCTCGGCTTCGATCTTACCTCTCACAGGCTCAGATCAATGGCCAATATCACTCAAATCGCAAAGATCGGGAAGCATTACACGACAGCCTTTCCACTTTGAAGCATTCTGGTTGACGCATCGAGACTTCATCAACCTGATAAATGCGGTTTGGAAAAGTTTCAAACCTCCGGATGGCTCAAAAATATATCAATTCCAACAAAAACTCAGAAATCTCAAAAAAAAACATCAAGCAATGGAATCAACTTACCTTGGCAATATCTTCCAAGCACAAAATGCTCTAGATCAAGAAATGAAAAGACTACAGCAGATGATCATCATGGAGGGAAGATCCGAAGCAATCTCAGAATAGGCAAAACACTTTCAGACACAAATATCAGAAAGAGCAAAGCAAGAAGAAATACTTTGGAAACAAAAATCAAGAGTTAGATGGCTTAAGGAGGGCGAAGAAACACAAAATTTTTTCATCGCACCACTATCCAGAGAAGAATGCACAACAACATCACTCACATCCAGAATCGGTAAGGGGAATGATTGGAAAAACATGAGGATGTAGAACAAGAGCTTCTTACTTATTTCAAGCAGGTACACCAAGAACGTCAAGCGGATAGATAGCCAGCTATAGAGAAGATCACCAAGAATATCCCAAAAATCATAACAGAGGAACACAATCAGCTCCTCCTCAGGCCAATATCTTTACGGGAAGTGGAGAATGCAATGCGACAACTCAAAGAAGAAAAGGGGCCTGGCCCTAATGGTTTCACATCCAATTTCTTTCACAACTTCTGGGATTTAATTAAAGAGGAGGTCTGGCAGGGTGTTGAGGAATCCAGGATTTGATTTTCCTCTTATTGCTAAATTATTTTACAATCAAATAATTTTTAATTTATTTATTAAATTTATTGTTGAATTATTTTATAATCAAATAATTTATATTTTTTTTATTGATTCCTTAAGTTTCAAAATCTGGAATATAAATTACTTTTAATTCTGTTTTATATATTTATTTATGCATTTAATTAAAAATTTGTAATTTATAAATAATTAATTATATAACTAAATTAGTAGAGAAAGAATTGAAAATTTATTTAAAAAATAATTTACTAATTTTAATTTTAAATTAAATTAGCTCTGAAAGTTTATATATATATATATATATATATATATATATATATTAAAAACATTTTAGCCCAACAAAGCAGAGGAGGATAATGTCTCTGTACGGTTTTCACTTTGCCAGAAACTCCGCTTGTAAATGTTTCTTGAAAGAGAAGAATCGTTACGCAAACAGTAGAAATCGAGTATGCAAAATTTCAAAGAAATCAAAGATCCTATTTGTTTGGAGTTTTCTATAAAAATCGTGAAGATGCCATTTTTTGGAATTTTTCTTTATCAATTGTCTAAGCAATAGTCCAGGTACCATTCCTTATTTGTAATAACAGTATGTCTAACCAATAGTCATGGAACCGCTGGAAATAGTAAGAAATTCCTATTATAATTGTTTTGACAGTACCCACGACAGAGGAGGATAACCAGCCTGCAGGAAACATGGAACCTAACCTTCGTTGGAAGTCGTCATTGCATCAGCTGGTAAATCTTTATTGGATAGAAGAAATATTTACATATACAGAAGAAATAGACTATGCAAGGAAATCAAAGATCCCGTTGTTTTAGTTTCATTAGTTGCAATCTCCCCAACTCAAGTTTTGAGAGAAAGACTCCTCTCCCCAAATCTCCCCAAATCTTTCATTTCTTTGCTGTGTACAAATTTCCATATAATATTTCTCATAGAGCATGCAATTCTGCCATAATTTGCAGAAAGATTCTGAACTCCCCATGTAACTCCAGCTCCATGAGGTTCTGAAGCCCAAAGATCCAATCTTGCACCACGCACCTCTTTAGATGAAGAATTTCAAGGCGTTCCATGACTTTTATGTCCTCGGGAAGACGGAGACGGCAACAAGAATCTTGAGAAGAAGCAACATATTTGCAGAATCCTCAATTTTTTAACAATGAATATCGAAATAATTCAGACGAAACTCAAAATCAAACTTAATTAATACTGAGTAACACCAAAAATATATTCAACAAAAATATATCCAACATCGTGTATACCAAATATACCAAAAAGATTCACCGGCCTATAAACCTTTTATAAATTATTAAACCCCCAAAAGCCCCCATTAAATATAAAACCCAAAAAAGCCCCATTAAAGGGCCTCAGACATATATATTTTAAGAATCGAACCTGGGGCGCCAAGATCCATTCTCCTCGGAGCCATTCTTGAGCTGGGCGTAACTCTGAATGGGGATATGCCTTGAGAGTGCAAGTGTCAGGGAAATAGACCACCCAAAGATCCTCTTCCGCTGCCTCACAGTGTTTGACAATGACGCCACGCCACCAGCAGTCAGTGTCATAAGCTTCAACTGCATCCCCAACTGAGCAATGGAGAGGCAGCTGAATGTGGGGTGGGGTGGAATGGGTCTGACTTCACTGTGCAGCCATACCTCCTCCACCAATGGCTTTCCCTCGTCTGTTACAAACTTATCATACCGGATCTTGCAACGCCGGCCACCTGTGGTGAAAGTGAGGATAACTCCCTCAAACCGAGCCCCACCATAACCCTCTTCACTGCTGCACACATCAACCCTCATTCCTTTACTCAACCCCTTATTTCTTACTCGCCCACTTGCAGAATCTGACTTGTCAGGTCTTCAAAAGTCCCCTTCTCAAGTTGAATAAAACCTTCTGATGAAGAAGCTTCATTTTCAGATCCTTCAATTGCAAAAGGGTCATTCTTTTCAGATCCTTCAATTGCAAGGCCTTTGCATTTGCTGCCTTTCCCATCTTCAACGCAGCGCTCGATTACTAGAAGAGTTTTTCCCATTCCTCCCATGCCAACAACAGCAATCAGTTGAGGGCCATTTTCCGTCAATATAAGTTTAGTAATCTCAGCAATGTCATGTTCCCTCCCAACCATCTGCGATTCTTGAGCAGTAAATCTTTCCCTCTTATCTTCTACTATATATATATATTTTCTTTAACTAACATAACATATTTTCATAGTTATTTAATACTCAGCTGGCTGGATTGGGCTCCGATTTCCACGTCTCAAATAAAAACATACCGAGAGTTTAAAGTCTATTAGGAGGTGCAGAGCGACGAGTGTGAATGCGGGGATGGAATCGCTGATGCTATGAATTGTGGTTACACACAAGTAACCAAATGAAATTATTTGATTCCAATGTGGTTAATCTGTCGCGAATTAAGTAAGTTGAATGATGTATTAGGAAAAAATAAATAAATAAATAAAGGAGGTCTTAAACAACAAATAGAATGTAATATGTTGAACAATAAAATAATCTATATTTAGGTGTTTTAGTTAAAAATAATTGTAGTCAAAACACTGAACAGGTGTTTTAGTTAAAAATAATTGTAGTCAAAACACTGAACAAAACATGATCCGAAAATGCAACCTTTATTTATATTAATAACTGAGAAAAAGATACATGCCCATATACAATATAAGTTTCAAATCTTTGTAATGAATCCATCAGACAAACTAACACCCATAAAATAAATAAACTAGAATGACTCTAAAAATCCTATTCTATTATTTTCCCTAGAAAATTAAAAGCTAATAACTACAGTGTTGTAGGCCTAAATAAACTAGAATGACTCTAAAAATCCTATTCTATTATTTTCCCTAGAAAATTAAAAGCTAATAACTACAGTGTTGTAGGCCCAAGAAGAGCGCCCAGCCTTCTTTAAAAGTATATAATGATCTGTAGCCAACCAACCATTGAAGATCGATCATTCATTCATTCTTTCTGGTGTAACAAGGAGAGCGACCTAGCCGAAGGCAAGTGCAGAGTTGTTCCCGAAGGCAAGTGCAGACTTGTTCCCGCGGTGAACCAATCGCTGAAAACAGAGGAACCCCGACCATCCATTCATTCACCGGAGAAATAAAATAAGAAATAAAATAAAACATGAAGAGCAATAAATCTTACCGCCAGGAGGACGCGATCTGATGCATTTGATTTCGAGCCGGTTCTGAAAGACATTCCACCACACCACCACGGTGTCGCCTGCCTTCAATCCTTTCCTTCGAGCAAACTTATACCAACCCTTTTGGAAAACGAAGTGAAAACGTTGGGTGATTTGTTTTCCAAACAGTGGCTGGCTATTCACGCAAACACAGCGCTCGATTACTAGAAGAGTTTTTCCCATTCCTCCCATGCCAACAACAGCAATCACTTGAGGGCCATTTTCCGTCAATATAAGTTTAGTAATCTCAGCAATGTCATGTTCCCTCCCAACCATCTGCGATTCTTGAGCAGTGAATCTTTCTTCTTTTGATTCCTCCGCACCTGATCTGCCTCTCGGCACTTACTCCTTTTCACCTCTGACTCCTGAGTCTCAGCACTCAACTGACTGCAGTGTGTGTTCAATCAAGCCTCAAGCCTGCATGCACCTAGGTCCTTCCCAATTAGCAAGCTGTGGGAGCAGGGAACAAGGTAATGTAAGGCTTGACAAGTTGAGGAATTAACCTACTTTCTTGAAGCGGCCGACCAATTCAACCTATGCGATAAAAGATCGACTTGATTGCCAGGAACAGAAAGTTGAGGAATTAACCTACTTTCTTGAAACGGCCGACCAATTCAACCTATGCGATAAAAGATCGACTTGATTGCCGGGAACTTTTCTGTATGTGCGGTAGAACAGAAGATAACGAAGCGGCTCTGGTCAAATGGTTTTGTGCGTGTTGTGGAAAAACTGTTTCCCTAATTCTTATGCCTTTGTGGTTCCTGGTGAGAAGATTTGTCATTAGTTGTAAATCAGTACCGTGAATCGGGAATGCAGGATACTCATCATTATTATCAAGTTAAAGAGAAAAGTACAATTTAAACCACCTTTCCTCTAATGGACATTCGACTCTGAGTTGCGAAAGCGGTTTCGGAACCACCTTTCCTCTAATGGACATTCGACTTACTTGAGAAAGCGCTAAATGAAGTACATTTCACTTTTCGAGGATATAAAGCGCCCAGAAGTCATATGATTTTACATTTAAATAAATATTCTCTTTTAATAAGGCATATGCTCATGCCCAGACGTCAAAGGAACTGTCAAGATCGATGAAGAAAATGTGATTTTTTTTTAAAGATGTATGGTGTGAAAAAAAGCAAGCTGGTTCCTCGTGACTTCCGGCAATAGCAAAGTTTTTGGCCGGCATGCCCTGTATAATGGAGTGGGTCACCTGCTGAGTCGTCAGTCCTGTGTCGTGACTTAAAAGCACCTTCATAATTTTCTTATACGAATCATTTCGTACCAGACACGCTGCTTTCCCTTACCAAATCAACGCAATATGGCTCGGCGCGTATACATAAACCTCGGCGCTTTGTGGGGCAGGGAGAACTGAAAATGACATGCCGCTCTCGTCTGGAAAAAACACTGAATTTATCAAAAACAAAACCCTAGAACGTGGTGGTGGACGAACTGAAAATGGCTTGCTCCTGTGGTTAACTATTTTCTTAAAATTTCACCTGTGTTGTGGAAAAACTATTTGCCTAGTCTTGGTTACTCTATAATATTTAACAATAAAACTTCCTCTCTTATCTTTAATTAGAGAAGACATCCATCCTAATAAATATCCAGTATAATTTCTCATGGAACTTTGGAATAAATATCACACATACAATACCTAATATGCCCAATACAGAGTCAATCAAGATGCGCCTGACCTAAATTTTTCCATTTGAGCCAGCTGGTGGGAAGCACGGTTGGGGTTTGACAGGTCGTCCTGGGATTTGATGGGGAGACATGGTTCTCGTGGAGTATTTTGCTATTTAAATATAATTAATATTTATAGTAAATTAAATAAATTATATTAGAAACCAAGTAAAAGATCAGTGTATTTTTTATTTTATTTTTTAGCAGAGAGAATGGGTAGTTTCTTGGTTAGATATATAAGTATTTATAATTTAATTAGAACTGAAATTTTATGGAGTGGGAAAGTTTACTATTTTAAATGTTTCTAATGAAATTTGAAATTAAGTAGAATCTCATTATACCAATTACACATAATTCCAAAAAAATATATCAATAAAAATTAATATTTTAGACCTGATCTAAAAATAACAACCTATTATCTGATATGATCTATTTTATTCATTTAATTTGATTTTTTAAATATTTGTAATGAATTGGATTTTTTGAATGTTATTATTCCAACCACACATAGTTCCAGAAAACAAATATTTATTTAATTTTTTTTAAATATGTGTGATGAATTGTAATACGCTGATTTTTTAAATATTTGTGATGAATTGTTATTGAG
Source organism: Pinus tabuliformis (assembly GCA_031772625.1). Lineage (NCBI taxonomy): Eukaryota > Viridiplantae > Streptophyta > Pinopsida > Pinales > Pinaceae > Pinus > Pinus tabuliformis. The sequence goes on from CM062806.1 coordinate 686,953,103, forward strand.
ATGGTATAATTCAAATATAATAAGAGTTTTAAAAGTATTAATATTATGAAATAAATATCTGTAATTTTAATTGTTTTTATAAAGAAATTTTAATAATAATTACTTCAAAAATATATTTATATAATTTTAAATTTTCTTGCAATTAAATTATTGACAATTTAAATCAATGACATTTTTTTGTGAGTTGTTTAATAATATACTCATTCATTATTAATTTAAAATTTTATGGACTAATTTAAAAAAAAAAATCATATTACCATAAGTTGATATTTTAAATAATGGAACATACAGCGAGATATCATGAATTATTTTCACCAAGTTTAAATTGCATTTATGGTTTGTTACTATTAAACTATTGGATTTAAAATAGCCAGAACAAATACTGTTATTTATTATTTTAAAATATTTTGGACAGAATATAAAAGAAAATAAAAAAGAAAAGAAAAACAGTTATAACAACTCTTGGAGCACTGGGAAACAGTTGCCACCACTTTTTTCCCAAAAGGGAAAAGGGAAGAGCTGGAAACAATTGTCACCACTTTCCCCACAAGGGAAAAGAAAAGAGCAACAAGGGGGTTTTTCCCTGAGCTGGATTGGGATACCAGTGGGAAGATTTCAATTTTATGGAAAATAGTCGAGTGGGTATGGGACTTGAGGTTGAACAGTAGTCCTGATGCCCAAGATACCTGATTGTCTTTAGTTCAACTGTTAGGAGCAGGAAGTGCAACCTTGGTGAGACCTTCCAGAAGGATTGTTGATTTGCATGGAACAAACACTAGTAACAGATAAGTACTCAAGGAATTCTAGTTACTTATGACAGTTAAAATGGTATGTAACAGGAGTAATGATCTAATTGCTTGTCTTAGGCTACTGTTCGTTTATGGAGATATTTGAATACCGGACTTATTCATCATAGAAAATTAATCTAAACCTAGCAGTACTTTAGTATCCTGAACCTACTAAATATTTGTTGTAAAAGGAAGAAAACTACTGTATTATAGTATCCGAAGCCATTTTATGTCTATTGTGTAAAAGGAAAAACAACTACTACTATTATGGTAATAGAGTTTGAGTTTTTGTCCATAACCTGTTACACTATAAATAACCTGGAATGGAAATTATCTTAAACTAACTGTACATTTCCCAAACAAAATTAAACAAGATTAATGAGGTGTGCCAAACGAGAAGGTCCACAACCTCCTGTAATAGCACTATCGTGGTAAAACAGGAGCGAGACCAAGATAAATGTATATGTCCATGCAGAGACTGAGTATATTTCCATATTTCAATTCGCATCCGGTATCAATACCGTTGAATAAATTAAGACTCGCTTACACACTAAACCATTCATTGAATTATTACAATGCACAAACTGGTGACAAAACCACGATTGAGAAAAGTATCAAAACCACTAAGAAATTCAAGAACTGAAATTATGTATATATTTTGAATATTCTTCTGTACTAAATCTCGGCTCTCTCATTCCACTTTACACAGTTTACATAAAAAACTTCAAACAAAATGTCTTTACAGCCTATGGGGTGAGGGCCAAGATTTGGCAACCTGGCCCATAACCTATCCATCATTTAATATAGACATAAAAGAAATTCATAGAATCATAACAGGTAATGTATGTCGTAACCATGCTATTAAACCATTCAAGGAAATAGACAGAAGTATTCTTTTAAGCTCCGGCTGTAAACCCCAACCGGAAGCATCCAGTTGCTAAAACCTCCATTCCCTTAGGAAACCCTCGTGAGTTTCGTATTGTGTTGAGGGTTTGACTGTGTCGAGAACCAACAACCCTTTCACTTCATCTTGGAGTCGAGAAAGCCACTCAGACAAGTAGACGTTCAACCGAGGAGAAATAACTGACCTGTAGATAGCAAAACAACTTGGCTTAGATTTAGTGCCTCTCAAAAGACTCTTCAACCTCAGAGACAGGTTCAAGCCATACCTATGGAAGCAACCAGAGAACCCGTTAGAAGCGGACCTCAGCTTGAATAACGAGAGAGAATGCATAAATGAAAAACGTATGAGGAATTTAATACCTGAGGGTATATGCACGAGTGTTGAAGCACGGAATACTTGAAAACAAATAGCAAACGTTACACCACATACGAGAGAAGAGACATAAACTATAAGAGTGCTCCAATTTAGAAAGAACCTGACCTCAGCGACAGAGGCTCATCACTGTTTGGCTCTTAGGGTCGATGAAGGGTTCTAAACCATCCATCAGACCATACCTATATCAAATATCGAATTAAAACTAAGAAGGAATAAGGTAGCTTCGTTTCCCCAACCAAAAGAGTAGAGTTGTATAAGTTTACCTCTTTGTCTCTGCCATTGATCGTTCACCTCTGAAACCAAATAAGCACTCATTCAAGAATAGGTAAACCCTCTCTCCAATGCTCTTACCCGACGCGCTACCAGAGTTGTTTCCTCTCCTCTCAGACTGAGCGAAATGAGATGGAAAGTCACGTTAGGGTAAACGCCCTTGTCAAGTCACCTGCGAGGCCTGGATGCAGCATATCATTCTTACCTTTGCATTAATCGCCCAAACAGAGGAGTCGTCACCTCTACCGAGGTGTGGGTAGGTGGCACTGATACAGGGCTTGGTTTAGATAGCTGTGCAGGAATTCCTGTGTGCCAATTAATTCCCTTAATTTGCACCAAGACCAAGAGTTAGTCAAGACCCTTTCCATGTATTTACACATCGCGTTGATTGGATTAAGGGGACACGTAACCTGGGTAATTAAGGTAGTAAATTTTTTTTGTATTACGAATTGTTACAAATGGTATCAAAGCCCAGATTCGTACATTGAGGATTCTGGGTTGTTAACAGTCAATTAAGTTGTGATGTTCCTATATATAGATATATAAATAGCAAATAAACTGAGTTTTGATTTATTGTAAACAGAGAGAGAGAGAGAGAGAAAAAGAGACAGAAGGTCAATTAGCATCAAAAGTAAAATGCATAGGAGTCCCAAATCATCGAGCTAGCCAGAGGTACATTATGTAGAAGCCAACCAAGAATTATCAGTGCAATTGGGAGAAGAATGGAGACAGGATAATGCTGCCTTACTCGAGACAATACAACAACTTCGAGAAGAAATGATGAACCACAAATCAGAGAATGAATGTTTACGACAGGAGCAGGAAAAGATTCTTAAATTTTTTTCAGATTGGCAAAATCAAAGAGGACCAGATCCCAGTACATAAAATAGGGAAAAGACCCCAACTGCTCATAATGAAGAAGATCAGGCAGGATCTGTGGAGGGTCACAAAGAGGAAGATGAAGGGCATTCAGATAACATTTTTTATCAGAGAAAGCCAAAAAGACCAAAGATATAACTACAATGTGAGCTCAAAAAAATTAGACCCTCATCTTCAAAGGAGAGTTAGAATAAGCGACGAAGCTTGGCTGATAGACATGGGAAAATACTTCCATATTTATGAATATATTGAAAAACTTAACACATGGTTGGTAGTGTACCAATTACGAGGAAAAGCCACCCTCTGGTGGGAAGAAATTAAAACCGTAAGGAAGATTGATGAGGAGCAAGTAACATGGCAAGAATTCCAGAAACACTTTAAAGAAAAATATTTAACAGAACATTATTATGTCAAAAAAGAAAAAGAGTACCATGAATTGATATTGGGAACCCTGAGCATGGACGAATACATAACATGCTTTACTTCGCTGTTGCATTATGTTCCATATATGTAAGAATAAAAAGCTAAGATTCAACGGTTTATTAGTAGTTTGCCCAAATTCATAAAGGAGAAACTAGAATTTGACTACCCCAAAACCATGGATGATGTGGTCCAGAAGGCTCGCATCTGTTATCAACAGATGAAGTAGAAAAATGAAGGATCTAAGGGAGTTTCTGCTAAGAAAATAAGGAATTTTCCACCAAACAGACATCTGAAAACCATGCATGGCAAAAACAATCAGCAAAGGACTTTTGGAAAGTTCACAAGAAACCCAATCAAGACTCAGACATTCATTGAAAATAGACAACCTAAAGGAGTTAGCAGGACTGTTACTGAAAAGCGAGCAAAATTTTCACTACAGTGTTGGGGATGCAGAGAAGCACATTATTACAAAAACTGCCCAGAAAGAGCTCAGACCGAACAACTTTCTAACATGTAAGAAGCCTCTACGGTAGGAGATATCGCAAGGAGCATACCCCGGATCAATGCGGCTTTGGATGATCATCAGGTTGAATATCAGCCCACCATGATCAAATGCGAAGGTATGATTGTTGGTCAATCTGACTCTATTTTATTTGATCTAGGTGCTAGCCTGAGTTATATTAGTCCTAAAGTGGTAGAAAAATGTCAATTGAAAAGTAGTAAATACAAACAGTTGTGGCTAGTTCAACTAACTACTGGTACCAAAAGAAAGGTGGTAGCGAAAATAGAAAAATTCCCTATTATAATTTCAGGATAGCCTATCCAGGTCAATCTAAATATTCTTCCCCTAGGCTCATATGATGTGTTAACAGGGATGAACCTGCTGGAGGGTCGCTGGTCCTTAGTAGATTGCAAAGAAAAGTCCATAAGTTATCTTACCGAGTGAGGACAGAGGAAGGAAATTCAAGGAACTAAGAAAAATATCAAGTTGCACCCTATTACAGCCAACCAACTCGGAAAATGCATAAGAAAATGGTGCCAAATTTATGTTGTTCGGGTAGGGTACAACGATGATAAAAATAAAATGACCTCTTTAGAGAATATCCCTGTAATACAATATTTCTTAGATGTGTTTCCTGAATCTATTCCAGGATTACCGCCAAGGTGAGACATTGACTTCACAATTGAACTAATGCCCGGTGCAACCCCTATTTCAAAAACCCCTTATCATATGAGTGTTCCAGAATTGACTAAACTCAAAATGCAGTTGCAGGAGCTATTAGATAAAGGATACATACGCCCAAGTGTGTCTCCTTGGGGGGCCCCAGTGCTATTTGTACGCAAGAAGGATGGAACCTTACGATTATGCATTGACTATCACCAGTTGAATAAGCTGACCATAAAGAACAAATACCTGCTACCTTGCATCAATGACTTATTTGACCAAGTACAGGGAGCTAGCATGTTCTCGAAAATTGACTTAAGGTTCGGATACCATCAAATCAGAATAAAGGATGAAGACATCTGTAAAACTATGTTCTGAACTCGTTACGGACATTACGAGTTCGTGGTACTACCTTTTGGCCTTACCAATGCACCAGCCACATTCATGAGCCTAATGCACAGTATTTTCTAGCCTTTTCTAGATAAGTTTGTATTGATTTTCATCGACGATATACTAATATACTCTAAAAACCAAGAGGAACATGAACAACATTTGAGAACGGTACTGTAGATTTTGCAAGAAAACTAGTTGTACGCAAGGTTTAGCAAATGTGATTTTTAAAAAGTTCAAATTCAGTACTTGGGCCATGTTATATCAATAGAAGGAATAGCAGTGGATCTAGAGAAGATCAAAACTATTATCGAATGGACTACACTGAAAAATGTGGCTGATATAAGATCCTTCTTAGGCTTGGCAGGGTACTACCATCGATTTATCAAGGACTTTTCGAAAATCACCTATCTAATGTTCACTTCATAAAAAGGGACGAGCTCTCCACTGGAAAACAGAATGCCAGCAAAGCTTTGAGCAATTAAAACAACTGCTCACAACCACTCTGTTGTTAAAGGTAGCAGATTCAGAAAAATCCTTTGTAGTATGTACTGATGCAAGTAAAGAGGGCGTCAGTTGAGTACTAACTCAAGAAGGAAGAGTCATTTCATATGAGTCACGAATGTTGAAAGATTATCAACAATTTTACTCTGCCTATGATTTGGAGTTGGCAGCAGTAGTACATGCACTAAAGATGTGGTGGCAGTACGTCCTAGTGAAGAAATTTTTCCTGTTAACTGACCATAGCAGCTTGACAAATTTCTTTAATCAATCCAATTTAAATGCTCGCGAGGCTAGATGAACCACATTCCTGAGTGAATTTGATTTTGACTTGAAACACATCCAAGGAAAAGAAAACTAGGTAGCTGATGCTCTAAGCAGAAAATTACAGGGTATCTATGAGGTACACTTCAGTCATGTGCAATCTAACCTACCGAGGTTATCTGGGAGGCTTCCCTCAAAGATCTAGAATATGCATTCTTATGGTAGCAAGCTTCTAAAGCCCAGGAAAGAGGGAAGCAATGTGAGTATGCAATTAATTTTTGTAAAATGTTAACATTCAGAAATCAAAATTATATTCCTAACTAGATTTCCGTGAAGCGGATGTTACTTATGAGTTTCATAGGAAACCTTATGTTCCCCACCCTGGATACCAAAAATTGTATTCTGCTATCAAGGAAAATTATTTTTAGCCTGGCTTAAGAAAAGATCTGTCTGAATATTTATCTAAATGCTTAGAGTGACAGTTAGTGAAGGCAGAACATCAACATCTTGCGGGTCTGTTGCAACCACTACCCATTCCGGAATCGAAATGGGAGACCATAACTTTGGATTTTATTACAGGGCTACCTCATACCAGAAATCAACACGAATCAATCATGGTGGTTGTAGACAAGCTAAGAAAAACTGCTTATTTCATCCCTTTAAAATCCACCTATAAAACAGTAGAGATTGCAGACATATTTATGAGAGAAATCTTCTGGCTACACGGGATACCCTGAGTGGTGATCTCTGATAAGGAAGTAAAATTTACATCTGCTTTCTGGAAAAATATTTTTGCAGGACTGGGACCCAAATCCATTTCAGTACAGCTTACCATGCATAGATATATGGCCAAATAGAGCGAGTAAACCAAGTTTTGGAGGATATGTTGCGTATGTTTGTAATGCAACAACCACAAAAATGGGAGGATTACCTCCACTTGGTAGAATTCGCCTACAATATGGGCATCACAAATCTCCGGGTATGAGTCCTTTCGAGGTACTTTACGAGAGAAAGTGTTAGGTACCCACGGATTGGAATAGTCCAGAAAACAAATTGGCGTTGGGCCCTGACATGTTAGAAGATATGGAGGCTAACATTAAGAAGGTTCATCAGAATTTAAAAGCCGCACAAGATAGGCAAAAGGTGTATGCAAACAGGAAGAGAAGTCATAAAGAATTCCAGATGGATGATCATGTGTATCTAAAGATGAAACCTCATAATAACACCTTGTAGTGGAAAGGTTGTTCGAAATTGGCACCCCGATACTGTGGGCCTTTCCAAATTTTGGAAAGGATTGGGCCGGTGGCATATAAACTAGCACTACTAGGCCACATCCGACTACACAACGTCTTTCATGTGTCCTTGTTAAAAAATATATATTTATGACCCTCGACATATTATTAACTAGGAGAGTATTCTGGTAATGATAATCGAAAAGCAACATGATTAAAAGATTATTGTTTTGAAATGTTCTGAAAACATAATATGAATGTGCAGGTAGAACCCAAGGGGAATTCCTGGCAAAGCCTCTTCATATCCTTGATTAGAGAGAAACCACCTTACAGAGGTGAGCTATCATCCGAGTTAAAGTGCAATGGAAGCACTTTGGCCGGGATGAGGCTACCTAGGAGGAAGAGGAGGTCATGCGAAAAGCTTATCCGAAGTTGTTTACATAGAGAAAGAACACCAGGGACAATGTTCCTCTCGAGGGGAGGGAGCTGTAACATAAAACGAGATATCATGAATTATTTTCACCAAGTTTAAATTGCATTTATGTTTTGTTATTGTCAAACTATTGGGCCTAAAATAGCCAAAACAAATACTGTTATGTATTATTTTAAAATAATTTGGAGAGACTATAAAAGAGAATAAAAAAGAAAAGAAAAATAGTTATAACAACTCCTAGAGTAGCTGGAAACAGTTGCCACCACTTTTCCCCAAAAGGGAAAAGGAAAGAGCAGCAAGGGGGTTGCGGAATTTTCTCCATGAGCTAGATTGGGATACCAGTGGGAAAATTTCAGTTTTATGGCAAATAGTCAAGTGGGTATGGGACTTGAGGCTGGATAGTAGTCCTGACGCCCAAGATACCCAACTGTCTTTAGTTCAACTATTAGGAGCGGGAAGTGATCGGAGGGGGACCTTGGATGTGATTGCCAGGTCCATGGCTGGGTGGTGACACCTTCCAAAAGGATGTTGATTTGCATGGAACAAACACTTGTAACAGATAAGTACTAAAGGAATTGTAATTATTTCTGACAGTTAAAATGCTATGTAACAGGAGTAATGATCTCATTGCTTGTCTTAGGCTAGATACTGTTCATTTATGGAGATATTTGAATACCAGACTTATTCATCATAGAAAATAAAATGATGCATAGTATTTTCTCTAGTTACTTTGTATAATTAATCTAAACCCAACAGTACTATAGTATCCTGAACCTACTTAATATTTGTTGTAAAAGGAAGAAAACTATTGTATTATAGTATCTTGAACCCATTTTATGTCTTTTGTATAAAAGGAAAAACAACTATTACTATTATGGTAATAGAGTTTCAGTTTCTGTCCATAACTTGTTACAATATAAATAACCTGGAATGGAAATTATCTTAAACTAACTATACATTTCCCAAACATAATTAAACAAGATTAACGATGTGTTCCAAACGAGAAGGTCCACAACCTCCTGTAATATCACTGTCGTGGTAAAAAACGAGCGACACCAAGATAAACGTATATGTCCATGAAAAGACTAAGTATATTTCCATATTTCAATTTGCATACCGGTATTAATACCGCTGAATAAATTAAGACTCCCTTACACACTAAACCATTCATTGAATTATTACAATGCATGAACAAGTGACGAAACCACGATTAAGAAAAATATCAAAACCACTAAGAAATTCAAGAACTGAAATTATGTATATATTCTGAATATTCTTTTGTACTAAATCTCGGCTCTCTCATTCCACTTTACATAATTTACATACAAAACTTCAAACAAAATGTCTCTATAGCCTACGGGGTAAGGGCCAAGATTTGGCAACCTGGCCCATAACCTATCCATCATTTAATATAGAAAAAAAGAGAAAGAAATTCATAGAATCATAATGGGTAATGTATGCCATAACCATGCTATTAAACCGTTCAAGGAAATAGACGGAAGTATTCTTTTAAGATTCGACTGTAAACCCCAACTGGAAGCATCTAGTTGCTAAAACCTCCATTCCCTAAGGAATCCCTCGTGGGTTTCGTATTGTGGTGAGGGTTTGACTACGCTGAGAGCCAACAACCCTTCCACTTCATCTTGGAGTCGACACAAGCCACTCAAACAAGTAGATGTTCAACCAAGGAGAAATAACTAACCTGTAGATAACAAAACAACTTGGCTTAGGTTTAGTGCCTCTCGAAAGACTCGTCAACCTCAGAAACAGGTTCGAGCCATACTTGTGGAACCAACTAGAGAACCTGTTAGAAGTAGACCTCGGCTTGAATAACGAGGGAGAATGCATAAATGAAAAAAGTATGAGTAATTTAATACCTGAGGGTATAGGCACCACTGTTGAAGCACCGAATACCTGAAAACAAACAACAAGTGTTACACCACATACCACAGAAGAGACATAAACTATAGGAGTGCTCGAATTTGAAAGAAACTAACCTCGGTGACAGAGGCTCATCTCTGTTCGGCTCTCGATGTCGAAGAAGAGTTCTAAACCATCCATTAGACCATACCTGTATCAAATATCGAATTAAAAATAAGAAGGAATAAGGTAGTTGTGTTTCCCCAACTAAAAGAGCAGACTTGTATAAGTTTACCTCCTTGTCTCTGCCATCGATCATTTGCCTCTGAAACCAAATAAGCACTCATTCAGGAAGAGGTAAACCCTCTCTCCAATTCTCTTACCCTGCGTGCTACCAGATCTATTTCCTCTCCTCTCAGATAGAGCGAAATGAGATGAAAAATCATGTTAGCGTTTCATCTCAGGGTAAATGCCCCTATCAAGTCACCTGCGAGGACCGGATGCAGCATACCATTCTTACCTTTGGATTAATTTCCCCAACGGAGGAGACATCACCTCTACCGAGGTGTGGGTAGGTGGAACTGATATAGGGCTTGGTTTAGATAGTCATACAAGAATTCCTGTGTGCTAATTAATTCCTTAATTCGCGCCAAGACCGAGAGTTATTCAGGACCCTTTCCATGTATTTACACATTGCGTTGATTGGATTAAAGTTACACGTAACCTGGGTAATTAAGGCAGTAAATATTTTATTTATTTATTGTATTACGAAGTGTTACAGTGAATAATTATAAACCATTTTTTTCTTTATTAGGTTCATAGTATCTTTTAGACTAAGAGTTTTAGAATTTAATTTAACTATCAATAATTATTAGATCTATGATAGGTAGGAGCTAAATTATTTAGGATTTAAATCAATGATATTTTCTTAGCAAAAAATTGCTTAATAATACACTCATTCACCATCAATTTAAAGCTTTTGGACTAATTTAAAAAAAGTCATATCACTATAAGTTGATATTTTGAATAATGTAAAACAATTGATAATTACAAACCATCTTTCTTTGATTAAGTTCATAGTATCTTTTGGAATAAGAGTTTTAGAATTTAATTTAACGATCAATAATTATTAGATCTATGATGGGAATTAATTTCTATGGAATTTTTGATAATATTCTTAATAGTAGTCACTGATCAAAAGTTGATATTTATCTAAAAATTAGTTGTACGTTTTGTCCTTTTAATTAAATTGATTAAATAAACAATAGTCTTATGAACATGTGTCATATAAACATGAGTTATGGTTTTTGGGCATGTTGCATTAGTAAACCATGATATTGGCCCATGGTATTCTAATAAAGTCTATTTATATTTATAAAATGTTTAATAATGTTACATATATTTTAAAATTTATATATGTTTGACTTGTATATTAATTTTTTTATAAATAATAATAGTAATAACAATTTAAAATAAAATTATAATTTAGATAATTTTTAAATTTTTAATTTTTTTTAATCTTTATCAATGTGAGATATATCATAAATATTTTAATATTTATTAGCATTTACCAACTATTTCATTTATATAACTACATTAAATATTCATAAATCAAAATTCATTATAAATTTTTTAAACTTCACTTTTATTGTATTATAAGTCTAACTTCATTGATTTGGAATTAAAACACTTTTGGAATTAGAATGTAGGATTAATGTAAACATTTTGCACTATGCGTACTTTGTGTTTTGAGTGGACATAATCGTATAGAAAAAATTAAAAAATGAAAAGCTCACACTTCTAATGTGTTTAGTGGTATAATCCTAAAAACTAATAAAATTTAAACATTTGCTTATTATTAAACTTATAGAAAACACGATTGGTTACCTACGATTCTTAAAAAGATAGTTAAAATTTTTATACACATTATTTTAGTTAGACTTTAGAATTGGACAGATCCTCTCTACCTATGATTATATCCTTTATAAGAGTGTTGATGTGGGTTTTATGTACTTTAGTCAACAAAAGATAAGTGACACCAGACCAAAGCTCTTCACATGGCCCTAGTTATTTGGTGTGGTCATCCTTTATGGGTTTTAAGGCTCCCTTAGCTTTTGGATTCCTCCTCTTGCAAAAAACAACACCAAGTGAAAAATAATGCTAATCTATGCTCTCTAATAAAACCTAAACTATTGTTATTTATGCCTAAAACGAAGAGTTAATGACTAATAAAATATAATACAGAAAAAAATCTAATTATCGATACAAATGAAATAATAGAAATAAAATAGTATACTTGTTAAAAAAAATAACATTGTATATTTCCTTATTCTACCTAATTCTAATTTATATATGCTATTTATAAATTAGAATTAATTATATGAATTAAAATATTATACAACAATCTGCTATAGAAAAATATGCTACATAATTATGGTATAGAAACTGAAGCAAGGTGTTCTAATACAAGAAATGTACAAGACTATGATACATGAAATAATCCCAGAACTATAATTGGTTTAAAAGGAATGAAATATAATTGTTTCTCCAGAATATCGAGAGAATATAGCCTAATTTAAATTTATAGTTGAAATTACAAATAAACTAATCTATAATGCAAATAGTGAAAAGACAAGTAACCGCTAAAATGCATATCCCTTATCCTTTAAAGGAACATAGGTCAAATTGTTTGCTTTGATAATTAACATCAAGAAATAAATGCAATAATTAATTAATGCATTCAAATTCCTACTTCTCAGCCAAGATGCATATAATAGGAAACTGCAATAATCTCATAAAAAATGATAGCCATTCATTACTTGTTTATGAATGAAACCAATAACGAATAATCAAAATGAGTATATGAATTTAGGAGTTGTTATAGCATAAACATTAATTCAATTCGTACACAGAAGAAAACATTATCTTAGTTCTATTTTTTTGTATAGAAGTACAAAAACCTAGACCAGGTATATACTCTGATCAATTATCGATCTCAGGACACAAGTCAATGGAGAGCATCGACCATTTAAGAAACTATAAAAATTGAATCAATATAAGACATAGAAAGAAATGTGATGAAATTGCTACCTGTTTACAAAATAAAATCACATAAATACCTATGGCCTATTGTATTTTGAGAAATAAAATTACGTAGAAGCCATAAGACGATAAGAACCAATGACTACAGAAGGATTAAAGGCACGATAAGTAGGCAATTGAATAAAACCAATCCTTAAAAACTCAGAGTGTAATTCAAAAAAATTCCACAGCCACATAAAGTTAAAGAGAATTTCTTTTCTCCAAAATTTCCCTATATAGTACTAAAAGTACCCCCCATACTATAGAAAATACAGAGTTTATATAGAGGTTTAAAGAGCTCATTGTATCGAAAATAATCTAAAATTCTCTAAATAATTAATTCAAATTGTTTACTTAGTATCCTAACCAAATTATAAAAGGTAAAAGAAGAAGACAAATGAATGACATGGAACCCATGCACAACTCACAATAGGTACATGTCGATCGAGCATATCCTCCTTTGCAGGATCTAAAGCCAACATTCAATAAACATGAAGGACATATTTCAACAAACAAACAATTATTAAACATTGTCTTAACAACAAGATATGGTTTCTACATAATCAAGGATTATATAGCTACCCTTTTTAATTTTAGTAAAATAAATCAAATAGGCACATGTCTTGAAAACTTCAAAAATCCTAATTGTAGATAACAATAAAATCACTACTTATCAGGACCAGAGTTTTCTATATCAAAAGATATAACTACTTTGACCTTTCTTGACTTGATGATAATATGTGTATCTTTAGCCTGGGATATATTTTCAATGATGGAGGATTTTTGTTCCATGTGTTTTTGCCTAGCTTGAAATGAAGTTCTGAGTTGATTATTTTCTTGGAAAAGCTAGCTGATACGATGTTCAAGACATGGGGATAGTGAGTAAATATTGTTGGTTCGAATACATGTTCATACTTGGCTCATCCAAATGGGCATTTCTCGGATAGCTATCATCAAGTGGCACCAATCAAACACTCTTGAATCATCTTGCACCTTGGGTTTATTTCTTTTGGGCGATAGTCTAGGATGAGCCCCGAGATTGACAAACACATCATTTGTGGGAGTATTTTTATGATTGTTTCATTTTTCTTGGGCAATTTTCCTTTGCATTTGTTTAATCTTAACTTTAGACTCGAGATTTTTTCTCTCTCATTGATTTCTTCTTCATTTACAATTTTTGTAGGCACAGGTTCACGCCAAGGACTAACCTTGGAGGATTTATTTTCGACTTTATCCCTAAATCCATGTGTTGATTCCTCATGACAGATAGAGGTAGCATTGGTCTTCCTTCTAGTAACATAGACATGAGTAGGTCCCAAGGCTTCACTCATGTTATCATCTAAAACACAAGGGTCTACTTCATTAAATAATTATTCACAGTCATATTGTAATGAATGACGAGATGGTGAATGAACAAGACTATCAAATAGAGGGTTAGGTTCACATAGACCTGGGGAATCAAAGTCTTCAGGAAGTTGGGGATTTTTGAAACCATTTCGATCAAGGAAAGACTCCTATTCATTCCTTGCCTTTGCCAGCTAGTGTTTCACTAGAAATACAAAAGAGACTGCGGTGAAATAGGGATATCTCAGATATCTTTTTTAATGACTGGTATGTTGGGGAAATCTTAGTTAGGATTTTATGCAATAAAAGGGTAGATTAAGCTTATGGCCAAGGAATTCCATTAATCATCTAGTATGATAAATATAATAGACTATGTCAACCCTCACAAGTAAATACTGATGCAACAAATGCACTAGATTACACAATTTTGGTTTCAAAAATGAATTGGCATACCTTTCACATGATAAACACAATCTTTACTGGCGAAAATTTTTTCCATGGATTTTAGCGTACTTCACAGTTTTTGGAGCAATTCTCTCCATCAGTAAGTAGATGAACAACTTATGCAATAAAATGAACATCTTACAATTATCTCCAGATCACCCACTTAGGCTTTCTTTCCATCAAAATAAGAGGAAAAATCTTTGACAACCACTTTACTATAACCTTGAAACAACTGAAGGAAATCCCACCATATGACCTATCAGAATAGGGGTGCACACTCATCATACACCTCCACCATCTCATCTCCAATGGCTTTAGCCCGAATAAGGTATGCCATGTCTACAATCCAAGAGGGTTTTGGCTAGGAATCAAGGTGAGAAAAGAGGGCAAACATGCAAAAGGAGGGTTACCAAACCCTTTCTTGCAAAGAAGTCTGAAAAGTATGGGAAATAACACTAAAACAATAAAGAAATGTTAATCTTGAAGCCCCAAGAGATTAACTCATACATCGACAGGCGGGAGGATGGTAGAGAGAGATTAATTGTTGTGAGCTATGGTGACTATGGGTGGTATATTTTGTGACAGTTGGCACAAGTTATTATTAACTTCCCCGAGGAGAATGTAAAATGACCCATAAAACCGTAATACAAATCTAAAAATAATAACCCTTATCGCAAGAACCATTATTTCTCATAATTGCAAATCTAGAACTTTCAAAAGGAAAATCTCCATACACATCAACACAGGATCACAATAATTATAAGTTAGTCATTCAATCAATAAGAAATTTAAACCAAGTCTCATATGGTAAAGTCATGGTACAACACATATTCAGATATAATAAATAAACCATTTGTAAAAATAATCAAGAGAAATTTATCACATAGTTTATGACCCATTATAAGAGCCATCCATTGACCCAAACCACATGTACATGTTAGGGCTTATACATAATTCAATGAAACATATAAAATGAAGTGTTATGAAGACATTATAATATGCAAATAGAAATAAGATAGGGCTACTATAGAATCAAGGATTATGTAGCGACCCTTTTCACTCTAACATTTATATCTTGTATAGAATCAAAGCGAGTCAATAAGTTATTGAAATAGTAGAAAGAGACCAAAGGCATGTCATATCAACATTTAGAAAATAAAATAAAGTTGCATAACAAGGTCATTTCAAACATGCAAAATCAAAGCCAAAGGTTAAAATTGAAAACCGAAGGATAAATTTAAGGAGGGAGCCCATGTCATTTTAAAATGACAGGTGAGTCGGTTAGGTTGCTAAATATTGGAGAGTAGCTAGATGAACCAATTATATTTTTCTTGAAATGAGTTTGAGAAAAGCATATAGATCAAAGGCCTTAAGAATGTGAATGCCATAATAATATAAGAATGATTATTGTAGCCATACTTGAATACAATTAATCTGTTGATAAAAACATATTAAAATAACAATAGAAAACGTAAAATTTACAAATAAAATCCATATTAATTTTGAGAGAATCCAATAACCAACAAAGTGAAAGATAGAGTGGGTAACCAAGTTGGCGATGTAATTTTGACTATAATTATATAATATTTAAAAAAAATGGAGTTAATTTTTTACTTATCTCCTTATAGGTTACTCAAATTTCAATTGTGTACACTCGTTGGATGTGGAGTTAGATTTTGCACCCAATGAGTACCCATTATGCATACGTTTGAGTATATCCACACCAAGAAAAATTAAAAATACATGAAAAAACATGTTTCATGTAGATATTCTCAAAAGTATGCATAATGGATATTCATTGGATGCAAAATCTAAATTTGCATTCAACAAGTGTACACACTTTAAATTTGAATAAATCTACAAGGAGAGAAGCAAAAAATATAACTAAAAAAATAGTTTTCTTTTTTTCCCTCCAAAAATATTTTCCCCTAGGATGATGTCATCATATTGAATCCTATTGGTTTTCTTAAAGTTGATTTTGTTAGTACATTTTTCATTTTGAGACTCATTTTTTACCTTTCCCCTAATGTATAAACATAACGAGAACTAGAACCAGTGGGAAACTCTAATGGAAGGAAACCATAGAGATTACACAGGATCACCAATACCAGAGGAAGAGGAAATTGATATAGAGTTTTTGAATCATAAAGATACGTAAGATATAGGCGCTTATGAATGAAAATAGGTTGGTGAAGCTTTCTAACCGCTAGGGAATTTCGCTTGTCATATTATGTTATGTTTCTTCGTCTATAGATAAGTTCATCGTACGTGTATGCATGAAGCTATTTATGTTTATATGACACTATTATTAAGTTTATAGGACACTAGTTTATATGACATATTTAATAAATTTAGTTAAAAGGGAAAAAATAACTACTTTTGTAAACAAATTTCAATCTTTTATTTGTGTGCACTACTAAGAATATTTTAGAATATTCTATGTAGGTTAACTCCATACCATCCATCTAGTCATTTATTTATTTATTTTTAACCATGATGAAATTGAGGTGAATCAAAGATAACCTAGTAAATGTTAGTATAATACCAAGAGCATATCGAGTAACCCATAAACTAGATATACCAAAAATTTATGATTTAATGGAAACAAAAACTCAAAAAAACCTACTCCTTAAACTTATCATCCAATTAATAATTAACATAATTATATTTTTAAATAATAAAATTTAATCTCTAAATTTACCAATAATTTCATAACTTAAATTTATATATTTCATTTTATTATTTTACCTCCAATATATACATTCTATTTATTTAGGGTAAATGAAATGAACTTTGGATTTCATTTTCTTATATTAATGAAGAGCTATAATAATTTAACGATATATTCTGTTAATACATTGATTGATTACCAAGTAATCCTACTTTCTACTTGACCATATTTTACTTTTTAATGTAAAAACATTAATTTTTTCTATCATCGACAATACAACATTTTACAATATTTTTTACATAATGTTTTTAAAAAATATTCATTATTAAATTGAATATACATCCTTAAAAATATCTATCAATAAAATGAATATTTTTTAAATCTGTATAGATTGAAATTGTTTTATCATATAGATATATTTTTCTCCGATATGTATTTTGATTATGCATATTTTCTTCAATGTAAAAGCATTGAAACTTTAAATAGCTGACAGTATTTTTTAACTGCACATTTATTTATTTGTAAAATGAAGTGGCCAACCAAATAGAATTCGTAAAAGGTGGACAAAGCTTTTGGAATTTAATAATGCTACTCAAATGGTGGACAAAGTTTTTGGAATTTAATAATGGTACTCAAAAGGTGGACAAGGTTTTTGGAATTTAATAATGATATTCCAAATAGATTTCAAAATGCAATTTACAAACCTCCAAAAATCCATTGAGTTTAGATAAATTTGAGTATGTGAGTTAATTTAGAAGTACTCATACTTTTAGGGCAAGGTTCCTATACAAGGAAAACTAAATTTGTGATGGGATAAAACTTTTTGAACAGACTCCAAAAGAGATATTTTATGGTGTCAGTTATGTTTTTTTAGTGAGAAAAAACATTTGTATTAATAAAAAATACATTATATATATCATGGATATAAACCGTCTGTAAATAAAAAATCAGATACATAGTGATCTAGACTAAAACCATATAGTCTTATGTGTGCCCAATAAAAAATTTAAAAATAGGAAAAGTAAAAAAAAAAACATAGATCCATTCATCCAAAAACATTTTGATTCAAAAATTATAACATATCAATCCATGGAGGGACCTGGAATATCCAACATAAAACACGATAAAAAAAATTATAGCATCGTCCCAGAAATTGTTATTCGGGGAAAGGAAAAACACCAGCATCTAGTATGGAACCTCCAATCTGAATCTCG